>CM060890.1:19738764-20313764 GCA_030762935.1 Hymenopus coronatus | reverse complement strand
GGACGACTTTTGCATAACTCATAAACTGTAAGAGAGTGAGAAAAAAACAGACTACTAAAATTTAGAGCTCATTTACGTCATTAACGTTTTTTCTTTAGAGTTCGCCGTTTCCAAGATATTACTTGGTGTTGCTTTAAATTTTAATTTTCTTAAGCTTTCCTGAAGAGGGAAGTCAACTTTCGTTTCCGCTCTTTTGTTTTAATTTCTAGGAAGGCAAAAGAGAACCAAATTTCAATTGTTTCACACAGCGATATATTTTAAAGGTTTGACTATTCGTTTAGTTTGCTTATTCCCTTATTTCACTAATATTTACAAGGAAGCACGTAATAAGATAATTTCTGCTAATGTATATCTCAATTAACATGGCGTGTGTATATGTGTGTGCGCGCGCATTACGGAGGGGTATTCCAAACTGCAATCTGACATTATTGTATCTCAGACCCCTGGAGGGAGGATGAGTGTAATACCAGAGAAATGCCGACATCTGTGTAGAGAGTGGACCGACCGTCGTGGGGAGTCCCTGACTGTTCATAAGTAGTTCTTCATCTCAACGCGGGGAGCGCCAGGAGCACGACACCCAGGACTGAATAAACCACCTGAATCCTCAACCACTAGCGCCATCCCGTCGCTCAGAGCAGTATTTCCAGAGCGCAGTCAGCCTCACGACCTGGCGCATTTGCTGCAGTCCTTGTCGACAGTTACAACCCTGTTGGTTAGGATGAAGAATCCTCCCCAGCGTTCGTCTAGTGACGAAACGTCTGAGTCACCTGGCCCGGGATTCGCATGAAGAAGACAATACAATCATCTTTTGTAAGGAAAGTTTGTGGAACAGCTGGAGAAAATCATGTAAATGGACACGAAAGATGTTTACTACGTCTACTTGAATGGAATACATGCACTATCCTTAAAAGTAATAGCTAGATAATGATTGTGTAATTCTTTTTGTAAATGAGCATATTATCTTGGATAGCTTCATAATTCAAAGATTAAAGTCCCGATATGGAATACAGAATTTGAAACACGTAATGACTCCTAATCGTGTCTAAACAGCTACCGAAAGGCCACATACCACATGCAACGTATTTCTTACTTGAAGTTAGAGGATCTCAGGTAATTAGGTCAAGAAAATGCTTCGAGAATATATATTTCTGGAACTTAGCCAAGGAACTTCCAAGGTGGTTTCATTTGTAGCACTAAAGACATTCCTAGTTAAGATATGCAAACGAGTTCTGTATTTTGTTGGTTTATATTTGACTTGTGGTTCTATAAAAACGTGTTGCTGCATTGCAGTCTATGTTAGGATAACACGTTGATTTCTCTATGTTTTTCTCTACTTGAACAGAATAAGGTTTAATTTGAAGAGGTGAAAGCTTAAGATATTATTAATGCTTGTGATAGTGCTTTTTAATATTAATTCTAATGGTAATGAAATTCTGTAATATGCTTTTATTATATTTTATAAAAATTAGATAATGAGCATGATATTTGTTGAAATGTGGATGTCTGGCGTCAGAGCGATTCTGTAATAAAACCATCCCAACTGTTTTTTTACTCTCAATTATTTTGTTTTCTCAAACCCAGCGGCGGACGATGAATTTTTTCGGGTGTAAAAATACTTAACATGGCTTCTTTCGGAAAGGAAGTAAAGCCGTTGGTCCCGTATCGTAGATTTACGGCACGTAAAACAACCTCAAGTCTGACAGAGAGGCCTCTGAGCAAAATTAAGGGGACTTTCACGCCAAATTTAGAATGGGACGCTGAGAACCACATCAGTTAAAGAGCGTCCATAAATATAACGCCATTAACAGTTTCCATTTTTAAGCTTTATTTGCTCTCGTTTTAAGCTTCCGAGGTTTCAACACAACTTTATATGTACACTTTCGCAATGTAGCAAACAACACCAAATTAGAAAACACATTTATAAGTCTTAGTTATAGTTAATATTATAAAAAATATAAGACAGGCATATTTATAGTATGATCCTAGAATAACCTCTTATAATAACTCCATGGCACGACAGCTCACAGGAAGCTTGGCTTACCGCCCGGCCGCTGAATCCCCCATCTCGGTTCATGATAGAAGTCATGGATGGGGTGCAGTATTGGAGGGTTAATATGGTCCTCATGTCCTGGAGCCGCTATTTCACCATCAAGTAGCTCTCAGTTGTCCTCCAGGGACCTCGCGATGCTGAGGGCACCCACGCCGGTACTTTGAATCGAACCCAGGTCTCTCGCTAGGTAAGCAGCTGCGCTACCACCGCGCTAAGGAGACGTCCCCAAATACCCTCTTACATATACAAATTTCGTTGTAGGAGTACAGAGTACAATTCGTCAAATTGGTTCATAGTGTCATGCTTTTACCTCAGCTTTTTGGTACACTTCAAAGATTCATATTATTAATTTTGTCTTAATGACTCTAATATTATAAAAAATACATGTTTGCGTGAGTGCTAATACTAAGGTTACACAAAAAGTGCCCAACTCGTTTTTAAAATGCTTTCTCCATGTTCTGTTCTTCAGGACAAACTGTTCAAAGGATTTCTAGATATTGACCGTCAATTACATATCGATCTATTGATTTACTTTTTATTAATGATAATATTATTTAACCTATGTTTCCTAAAAATTTAAATGTGCTAGTTTTATAGAATATTCGTATTCATATCTGACAATTTTAATCAGTTTAAATGAACACATCTGTTGTTTACTTTCTCTAGCACGTGTCTACAATATACATAGTTGATAGACAAGGATACTGTATTCCATCAAAATATTCGATACCGAGATTTTACCTGGTATACAAGTTTTCAGAACCTCTAAATCCCCCCCCCCAAAAAAAACAACTTATAAAAATTAGCGCGTGATGTGTGATGTGTGTGAGCATAGATCAAAAACGAAACTCTTATGTATGTATGTATGTATGTATGTATGTATGTATGTATGTATGTATGTATGTATGTATGTATGTATGTATGTATGTATGTATGTATGTATGTATGTATGTATGTATGTATGTATGTATGTATGTATGTATGTATGTATGTATGTATGTATGTATGTATGTATGTATGTATGTATGTATGTATGTATGTATGTATGTATGTATGTATGTATGTATGTATGTATGTATGTATGTATGTATGTATGTATGTATGTATGTATGTATGTATGTATGTATGTATGTATGTATGTATGTATGTATGTATGTATGTATGTATGTATGTATGTATGTATGTATGTATGTATGTATGTATGTATGTATGTATGTATGTATGTATGTATGTATGTATGTATGTATGTATGTATGTATGTATGTATGTATGTATGTATGTATGTATGTATGTATGTATGTATGTATGTATGTATGTATGTATGTATGTATGTATGTATGTATGTATGTATGTATGTATGTATGTATGTATGTATGTATGTATGTATGTATGTATGTATGTATGTATGTATGTATGTATGTATGTATGTATGTATGTATGTATGTATGTATGTATGTATGTATGTATGTATGTATGTATGTATGTATGTATGTATGTATGTATGTATGTATGTATGTATGTATGTATGTATGTATGTATGTATGTATGTATGTATGTATGTATGTATGTATGTATGTATGTATGTATGTATGTATGTATGTATGTATGTATGTATGTATGTATGTATGTATGTATGTATGTATGTATGTATGTATGTATGTATGTATGTATGTATGTATGTATGTATGTATGTATGTATGTATGTATGTATGTATGTATGTATGTATGTATGTATGTATGTATGTATGTATGTATGTATGTATGTATGTATGTATGTATGTATGTATGTATGTATGTATGTATGTATGTATGTATGTATGTATGTATGTATGTATGTATGTATGTATGTATGTATGTATGTATGTATGTATGTATGTATGTATGTATGTATGTATGTATGTATGTATGTATGTATGTATGTATGTATGTATGTATGTATGTATGTATGTATGTATGTATGTATGTATGTATGTATGTATGTATGTATGTATGTATGTATGTATGTATGTATGTATGTATGTATGTATGTATGTATGTATGTATGTATGTATGTATGTATGTATGTATGTATGTATGTATGTATGTATGTATGTATGTATGTATGTATGTATGTATGTATGTATGTATGTATGTATGTATGTATGTATGTATGTATGTATGTATGTATGTATGTATGTATGTATGTATGTATGTATGTATGTATGTATGTATGTATGTATGTATGTATGTATGTATGTATGTATGTATGTATGTATGTATGTATGTATGTATGTATGTATGTATGTATGTATGTATGTATGTATGTATGTATGTATGTATGTATGTATGTATGTATGTATGTATGTATGTATGTATGTATGTATGTATGTATGTATGTATGTATGTATGTATGTATGTATGTATGTATGTATGTATGTATGTATGTATGTATGTATGTATGTATGTATGTATGTATGTATGTATGTATGTATGTATGTATGTATGTATGTATGTATGTATGTATGTATGTATGTATGTATGTATGTATGTATGTATGTATGTATGTATGTATGTATGTATGTATGTATGTATGTATGTATGTATGTATGTATGTATGTATGTATGTATGTATGTATGTATGTATGTATGTATGTATGTATGTATGTATGTATGTATGTATGTATGTATGTATGTATGTATGTATGTATGTATGTATGTATGTATGTATGTGTGTATGTATGTATGTATGTATGTATGTATGTATGTATGTATGTATGTATGTATGTATGTATGCATGTATGTATGTATGTATGTATGTATGTATTTATGTATGTATGCATGCATGCATGCATGTATGTAAAATTAACCGTTTCTAAGGCATTTACTTGATTTCATTTTTCTCAAGCCATTATTTTGTTTCATAGCTCTTCTGTGTTATTCCTAGCCATACAAAGAGAACCCAATTTCAATTCTTTCACACTCTGATAGCTTTTAATATATTTGGACTATAGAGTTAGCCCAGTTTATTCCCTTATTTTCCTTCTCCTTACAAGTAACTATGTAATAAGATAATACCATCACTAAATCCTTAATTTCGTTACATGTTGTCATCAAGGAGTTTGTTTGGTATAAATGTATAAGGAAAAATCTTTGTGTACTTGGGTGCAGTATTTGACAATATGCTACTTTGCATGTACACAAAATTCTACTATCATATACTTAGTCCTTAGTTATGAATGGATACTACCTAACCTATCAAGACAATATTGTGTACCTTTTACTGCATAACCCAACAATTATTATAGGCTGCTTAAGATATTTAATAAGGTATTTACACCATCTTATCAGTTTATAAATCGATATTTTTAATCCATGATGTAAAAACTGTTGTACGATTACTTTGCTGAATCTATTAAAATAATAGATTATTAATTATTATTTTCAAACATTTAAATATTCAGAGCCACACTTACACTCTATGTTCGGGCTTTATATATAAGACTTGTCCAACTGGGGTTTACATTTATAGCGTTAACGTCTATGTGAACGCACTAAAACAAAAGCTTTAAGCTTTCAAAAACTACCTCTAATGCTATTTTTATTCCACGAATTTGCACCATTTGACTTAGTTTTGATGCAGGATTGATGCTGAGTAAATTAAGTCAACATAAAATGGAACAATACTATCCTAAAATAATGGTATAAAATAATAAAACATATTGTTTCGCAATGTAAGCCAAAAGTAATATTATAAAAATGGCTGCATAACGTCATCGCCTCACTATACGCACGAATATGGCCTTAAATGGCGTGCTTCTACCAAAATAACATAGCCAAAACTATAAAACAATACAACACATTATATTGTACAATGCATAGATAATAAATGGTATTTAAAAATCATATTTATTATAAAACATAATTAAAAACAGTAATATGAGAGAAGAAGAAAAATCACAAAGATGAACGAGATACCGAATGCTCTAAATTGTTTGTACCGGTAACAAAGTGTAGGTACAAATTTAAACAAATATGTATTTAAGAAATGTTAGCTATTTAACAGAGCATTTTAATGTAAATTACACAAAAGTATTGATTTTAAATTATTAGGAATGTATAAAATGTGTTATAAATTTGTACTTCACGAAATGTAGAATGGAAAATCTGCCGTTCTCATGGAGACGGCCAGATTACACTGTATAAAGCATTGATCTTCAACTATTGTACACAGGTGAAAGTTTTAATAAGTTTCCGGAACGCAGTCATTGATGTAGACGCCGAGGATAAGAACACAAAGAGATAATCTCGCCAATCGAGACCTCTTATGAGGCGATTCAGTGTAAATCCTAACATTGTATTATTTATCAAGAACAGATTGATTGTAAGTACACATTATATTGCATATATGTGGCACAGTTTTATAAAAAGAGAATTCTATTCTAATAGTGTGCCTTAATGCATCACATTGCATATATGAAGAAATATTTTAAATTAGTTTTATTTATTATCACATCCTACCGTCCAAGCATAGAGGTTTAGATTTTTGTACTCACCGACTGAAGCTAGCTGAATAAATAGAAAATGTGGCTGCTGTGCACAATAAGTAATTCGCTACCAACAGTAGCCTTAACTGATTCAACAATTAAGTCTGGCGCAAGTAGCTAATTACAGTTTCGCCAACAGCAAGAGCTACCAACTTCTTATACAGCGGCAAATTCAAACCCGTAAAAAGGTTTAAAACATCACAGCGCAGCAATCAGCAACCCTGAGAACCTCTACAACCTACACAGCAGACCATCCATGATCCACCAACCTTCCTTTCGAAATCCGCCCCAGGTTGATGCGAAGAAGGCCTACATTCATCATCCATCCATATTTATTTTCAATCTTGACTTGAAGATTTTCCATTTCTTAACCATATAAATAAATTTCCTACACCCTAGCCTATAGGATCGATTACTTTGACATTTCCAAACATGTCAGAAACGATGCATTCTTTATAGATTGTGTATTTACAGAGATTTAAATATTATGCATTTCGTTTTCTTAATTCGATTGCACATTTACTGTTATACAACTGCTTAAAAAAGAAGAGAATATGATCTCCTAATTTACATAGTTTTCATATATTTTGTTAAAGCTTGAAAGAGTTAATAGAAATAAAATGTGGGAAGCAATGGAATGCCGAGGATTCCCTTGTCAATAATACGTAAAATCCAGAGTTATTTATATGGAGACATAGATAAGAATTAAAAGCGAACGTGAGCTTTCCAATAATGAAATCGTTATAAATGAAAGATGTCTCACTAGGGTATCCACTTTTACCTCCATAATTTCATATATTTCAATTGTAATTCTCAAAATATGTCTTAAAATAAAATTTTAAGGTAGATAATACAAATATGAACATCTAATTTTTTGCATAGGACTAAGAAGTTGTAGCTTCTACAAAGGTAATGTATAAAGATTAAAATATTTAGGGGCTGAACATAATTTGAAAATCTCAGCAGAGAAGACAAGAATAGTGATATTTCTTGGGTGAGATCCTAGAGTCAATATTACAACCCCCGGATGCAACACCATTATAGCAGGAGATATGAACTGCAGACTAGACGTGAACAGTCACAGGTTCAGTGAATTACAGCAATTGGTGACAGAAGAAGGCTTTACACTCATCAATAACAAAAACGATAAAAACTACATTGCTTACAATGCGAGCAGTACAATAAACCTAATCTTTTACAAGAGCTCAGAAATCAAATTGCTGAACCATAAAGTAGGTTATTCAATAGTCGACGCACCCCTGAAGAAGCACATATCCATAACAGCAAGTTTCAGTGTAACACAAAAATATCACAACACAAAAGAACCAAGTATAATTACACCAATATCGGGTAACCTAGACATCCAATCCCTTTATCAACAGCAAACAAAAATAAACGAACTCGAAAAAAAAAAAAAGATAAAACAAAACAATATAGATGCTGCTGCTAATATAATGAAAGACATCATCAACGGTGCAACCCCAGCGGCAAAGAAGAGAATATCTCAACCAGGATTCGATAAATCATCTACCAAGAGAGAAAACGAGTGATTCAGGCGCTACTTACAGCTAAAAACAGCAACCTACTAGAAGATCTAACCACATACGCCAACCTCAGGAAGAAATACAAAATACAGTTAAGACATACTTGCATACCTTTATAGAAGAAGAGGCTAACAAGATGGCGGAATAAAAGGGAAAACCCGAATAAAGTACTAAAATATCTAAAAATACAAAAACAGGGACAAATCGGAATGGATATCTGGGAGGAATGTTTTACAGAGCTCCTAAATCAGCGTAGAACCATGGTAGCGTACCCAAAAAAATTCACAGAAACAAAAAAGCCCCTTCGCCCATTCAGAGCAGAAAGATCGACACTGCAATATCAAATCTAAAGAAAAAGAAAGCTTGTGACCCGGAAGGCATTTTCAATTAACGCATTAAAGCATCAGATGAGATCCTACTCCCAGCCCTGACAGAACTACTGAACCTATGTCTGCAAACATGCTACATCCCAACAACGTGGAAGTATTCAACAATCAAAGTACTATATAAAGGCAAAGGACCCCAACCAATATTGAGGGATCGCCTTAGAAAATAACCACCTGAAACTATTGACAAGACTCATCACCCAAAGAAACACGAAATAGATAATAGAATTCCCGAAGAACAATTGGGCTTTAGAAAGGGAAGAAATATGATCCAAGCCATCAAGAACCTACTAGACGACATAGAAAATGTCCTACGTTTCCCAAGAGGCAAATTCCATGCGGCATTTACCGACTTCTCAAAAGCATTTGACAAACTAAAAGAAACACCATCATCTCGAAACTAGAGTCCATAGCCGGTACAAACAAGGACCACACACGACTGATCTACAATATCCTACAGAGCAATAACATACAGATCTCGGACAACGTAACCACATCAGCAATCTTCACTCAGACAAATGGAGTTCTGCAGGGAGACCCCCGCAGCCCTCTACTATTCAACGTAGCAACGTGCGACGTCGTAGAAGCAGTCAAAGAAGAAGCTCTAGAAGTTAGGCTCTACATCTATGCCAACGACATGGGTGTCATGATAGAAAGGAACTACAGAAGGAAGTAACCGCACTGGAGAGATGGACTGACAACAACGAACTACAAATAAATAACGAGAAAACCGAACATATGATATTCAGAAAAGCAGGCAAGACATCTCGGGAGGACAAAACCTGCTTGAAGAATGAACCTCTGCAAACAGTCAAGCAAGTCATATACCTCGGCTTAATCCTACAGACCACAACAAGTTCATTCAGAATACGCACTAACCAAAGAGCCACATTAGCCACGACATACGAGAACTAACAAAATTATCCCTCAAATCCGCGATGGCACTATTCAACACAAAAATAATACCCATACTTACGTACGGACTAGACTTAACATGGGACAAACGCCGCACGAAAGACTTCCACACCCTAGAGAACGTTAAAACCCGTTCCCTGAAAGCTACACTGGGAGTGTCAAAGCACACTCTATCTAGAATGGTCTACCTGCTAGCGCGAGAAGCCATCTTAATAGAAGACCTTAGGACAATATTTGGACTTCCCTGGACCCCCAACTGGAATAAGACGCTCGACGAAACAACAATGAAGGGGGGGGGGGGCATCTGGCCAGAATTTTACTCAACGGAAGCCATGGTAAACTGGAAATGGACTGGCACAAACCAAAAGCTCCAACACTTCACGACATCGATGGCAGCACATGGTAATCATCACAAAGTATGCAGGAATAAGGCATTCCACGTCCCGCACGACACCTGTGTTTGTGATACTTGTGACAATATATGCGACAGATACCATGTCCTATCGTGCTCAAAGCGGATCAGAATTTTGGTCTATCTTTACGGGTTGGTCCCTTATTTATTTATTGAAACAATAACGTTAACAGTTTCTCGTATTTATGGGCTGCAAAAAAAGACAAGTAAACCAGACAACTTATGAACTATCTAGATGAAAAAAAAAGAGTAATAAAATTAAAACTCTTCTGCAAGGATATTATAATATCAACAGTATGGAAATCGAAAAGGAAACTAAAAGGTGCGAAAGATCTATTAAACATAATATAATATTGACAAAGAAATTCGTTGGCTGTCATTGAGTGAATTTTGTGATGGCGAGAGTTGCGTAATACTTCTCCATGAGGCAAGTTTCCAACACGTGCGCAAGCGTTTCTATCTCTCTGTGGTATCGCAGACAGAAGCTGTTGTCTTGTGATCTGCCCGGTATGGAACTCACGGCGGATGTCATTTTTATAGATTCACGCCATTCAGTTGATGTTAGACCGTCACGGTTTCGAATCCATTAATTCTCTGTCTTGTATTCTTTGAATAAAGAGTCCTCAGATTTCAAAACTATTATTACATCCGTTAACTTGGAAGGAGCTCATTCAGACTTAAAGTGTTTTAAGTGATTGTGGCCAAAGTTATCAAAGGCTTTTATAATATCCAAAAATGTCAATGTAACATTACTTTTACTATGTTTAGCGTTATGTAAGATTGCTCCGAATATTGATGTATTGATTAGTGTACTCGGAAGGTTGGTAAATCCATGCTTATATTTGTTAAATTTCAACATAGGTGTGAAAGCGATAATCTAGGGCTCGCTCGATTACCGTCTTACGACAGAACAAATGATAAAGCGACGCCAATTAGAAATATTATTGGCGTCACCAATTGTAAAAAGCAATGTCGTTCTCGCTTTCTGAAAGCATCTACCGGTCTTTAGCATTCTTGATGCAATCTTTGTTATTATTTAACTAAGATTATCATCCTTTATGGTCCTAGTAAGTAAGCGATTGGGATGAGGGGCTGTGTCTACTGCAGTGTGTCAAGTGGCCGTGATTATTTCATTTTTAGAAATGTTGTATTTTAATTGACCAATTGACCATAATAGTTGGCTATACTATGAATCCTGGGTCTAAAGTACTTGCAACATTGTAAGTCGCCATTGGGGTTGAGATCACCTTATGGTTTACCGGGAAACATACGAGTCACTTGAAGGATTCAATGCTATGCCGGTATGTTGCTATGGTAGCTCAGTTGCAGGGTAACAGACTAGAGATCGTGAGATTCGTGGTTCTAATCCCGGCTATGACATTGCATTTTTCAGTCTGACTCTACCTATCCTACAGTCTTCAATGTTTTCAGAAACCATAATTTGCCATTTGGAAAGTTCTGTTTTTTAATTTATCCAGAGAATCTGGAGTTTTAGATACATGTATTGAATTGTGTTTGACACGTTAATTTTTGTCACTTTTATTAATATTACCTGCATTTATTTTTATTGTTTTGGACATCCTTATACTTTATGGAATTTAGTTTATATATACATAATATATATAATATTTGTAGATACGAGTGACTGATGTGAATATTCACATCTATTTCATTTTGAAAAACTTCCTCACAATGAGGTCACTTAGTATGTAACATCTTAACACTATTGCATGAGCTGAAATTTAATTACGACATAAATGCAATATAAAGAAACAAAAAAAAAAAAAAAAACCAAGACCAGAGGTAGGAGGATTTGGAATTTTTTTAAGAGAATATTCTGGAATCTTATTTATAAGTATGTAAATATATAAATATACATATATACATATATATACATATATCTTTTACTTCTACTTATTATTACACAAATCCTTCTTTTAATTACTTAGATTTGAAGTGCATCCAATTCATCGGTGTCCAAAATTTATATTATATTTTAACCTTCATTTTCTCCAACTGATTTCAAAATGCAGCTTCTGCTTGAAATCGAATGCTGTGCAGCTCTTAGTGCTTTTGCACTTATTTTGTATGTCACTTGTCTTTTATTTCGGTTTTTGTAATTCGTAGGCATTGTGTCGTGTAGTATTTCATTAGCTTCATATGTGCAAATTAATATTTTGATAGTATTAATAATGATCTTATTTATCTATCAGTAGTCAATAAGGTTTTACATAAGGTACCCAATTATCCGTAAATTTAATATAAAAGTTTTATCACATAGTGCTTTTATAAGAGAACGACCATTAGACTGTTAAGCATTTTAAAAATCTATTTTGTAAAGTACCTTTGACGCACATGTTTTACAGTGTAATACCTATTACATCTTATTCCTGCTTAAACTTAGCAGTTCTCGCGACCTGCTTCTGTTTAAGCTCTGTATGAAAGTTTTGAATCCTTTGTGTTTTTGGTATTCTCTTAGTAACAATTTTAATAAAGTGCTAGTATTCCTTATTATCTCGTTATTCTTTATTCCTCAAAATTTCATCATTTATCTGTCGTCAGTTTAATAATACGCATGTCCTAGTAGCTGTTCTTCCTTTTGGTCTGCAACACCGTAAACAAATCATTTGAAACTTATACAATGTATTATAAGCGTCGAGAACTTGTAAATATGTAACAATCTTAAAGATCGAAGCATTAATACAAATTAAGGTTTAACATCTAATATTGTCGAAAATATACAGAAATGTCTGAAAATTCTCAAAATGCGGGAATCAGGAAGAAGTGTAAACACTTAAACTTGTAAAATTTATAGCAAGGAATATTCTTTCAAAAGGAGTTTCAGAAAAAACATCATGCCGTAGTTTAGACTAGGATGAAGATACAGCAAAATGTTTGTGCTTCACCAACTCTTAACGTATTAAAATAATATTCAGCATATACATTACTTAATAGTTCTTTATGTGTATACTAGGACAATAATAGCTTTAAAATTTAAAATACAGCATATTTATTATGTTACCCAGAGATTTGGAAGCTCCTGTATCAGGTTCTACAATTTTAGCAGCATCTTTTTTATTAGGTAAAACAGAGAAAAACAACGTAAATTAAAATTGTATAATCCTCCTCTAAATCTCAGCCTTTTTACCTCTTATATTAAAATGATGATTGTTATCAAGAACTTATGAAGACATTGACACATTTTATTTTTGTTTTTATTGTTTTATTCAATACACGAGTCTACTAAACTTTCAGATCCTTTTTGGGTACCAGCAACTGTTTATTCCAGAGAACACTGCTCTGTATGTAAAGGCAAGTGGAAAAGATAACGTACTATCTCCCCTCACGCCAGAACAAGATTTCGTGCGTTTTGCCTTAGCCAGCAGGCGAGATAGGCAAGAGTAGTTAAAAACTCTACAAATCGAGTTGTAACACTTCACTTAATGTTCGTATCACTTCCCCGACTTGTCTTTCTCTACTGAACCTGTAAACATGTTCAGAAGTTGATGTTTGAGTGCCGCTTTTGATATCGTACCAATACAAGACGGACTCACCCAGCGGCTAATGTGGACTGTCGTCGAGAAGCACATGTCCCAGGTGCTCAGATAAATGCTTCGGTACCCCTTTACCCCTCGCTCACATAGCAAGACTTGACCTTTGTTCATGTAGACTAATACATGTGTGTCGAAATTAATTCAAACCAATAAGAGCTTGAATTATCCACAGATGGGATTCTGTTAACATCAAATTAAAAAATGCTATAGGAAATAAACTGAATAAGCATTTTTACGTCCACTCTTTTGGAAATTTTGGAACACTGGATCACATCAAAATATTTTATTTTAAAATGAAATATTTGAAGAAACTATGGTTACAGAGACCAACACATAAAGATGTTTTAATATATTCCGCAACTACAATACTGATTTTGAAGTTTGAAATCGCAATAAGATAATTATGGATCAGATCAGATATTGACCTATCATTTGAGAGGATAAATTAGAAGCATGACAATTATTTAAGATGATAAATAAAATTCCACTGAAGTATTTTTTTGTTGGGAAATGTCATACTAAGTAGCCGAGAAAGAATTTGACAGATCACATATCGATTGGTGCCATCGTTACTTCAGCTGCTACTGATGTTGATGCCTAAAATTTAAAAATGATTTGTTTAATTTACACATTGATTGACTTATGAAGTATTTGTTGAAGTGATACATGTACTTTTCTTTTGAACTCCCAAAATTCTGCCCCCCTCCTCTCCTCTAAATCACACATACTGCAAATTAACACCAGTTTCTACTTCCACAAAAAGCGACCAGTGCAATATTTTCCCTTGCGATCTTCAAATGTGTTTTATATCGATGTGAATGTTTTGGCAGAATTTTTATTGTGTTTATTTTAAGCCCGTGAAAGGACAATTGCAATCGACAGCGGTGGCGATATATTACATTTGTCATTCAATCTTCTCGCACAGTGAATCACAACTCCGGGGGGAGGTTAAAAAAAGCATTTGCTACAGTAAATTTTTGCACAGTTGGTAGCGTTAACAAGTTTAGAGCTCTACCGCCTGGTGGATTTCCTCAGAGAGCTAGCAGGCGAAATGTCCATCCATCAACCCACCTGTCCTCCCTAATTTGACTCACGAAATTTCCTTGCGATGAAGCGTGACAAGACCCCTGCTGACTCTTTTCGCTAAGTGATATTCTGATGTGCCAGGCTATTAGTAGCCTTATCTACAATTTGTTTTTCACACGGGCATTGGGAAGGAGAGCTTCCTGATAACCAGACTATATTATTGCAGGCCAACGCTCGAGCGGCGAAACAAATCTTTATTAAACAGAGGCTTTGTTCTGACAAAAAGATGTATGTATAGTGTTGTATGATAACATCTCATTATTGCACATCTGTAGCCACTTCATTTATTCGTAGCGGAGACATTAATAAATACTCAAATCTGTTTTTTTTTTCCCTAGGATGTGTGTATAATGCACATAGTTGGTACAGAATGTATTGTATTCCACTAAAAAATTCGATACAGAGAGTTGAGTTCCCCTGAGTCCATAAAAAACGTTTTCAGAAAACGTTTGGTGTGTGTGAAGACAACATAACGCAAAAAGAAAATTCCGTTAAATACCAAACTTGATATTTAAGTTTAGTATCTTCCAAGGATGCGACACGAAATGCGACACCCCAAATTACCCTATACTTGGAAAAACTCCGAAAATTTTTTATTTTCTCAAAAATGACTTAAAATTTTGAATAAAATACCGCAAATTAAACACATTTACATGACAAAAAATGCATATCTTGAATTTTATGAAAATGAGCTCTGAATAGGTTTTGCACAACTGGTTAACCGTAAGAATAGACAAAACTTACTACTCGTACAAAAAACAAAGACAATAAAAAAACGTTGAGCTCGTCAAAACACAAAATGTATGCCCTATACCATTTTGTTTGCAAATAACTAATTTGTTATGGTTTCAATGTTATAATAATTATATTTTTCTGAAACAAGAAGTTGTCATCCGTATTTATTTTGTTTTACTCCTGGCCACGCAACGAGAACCAAATTTCAATGCCATTCGCATAGAGACAGTTCTTAAAAGATTCGACTAACTCTTTAGCCTAGTGTATTTCTTAATTTGTCTTATACTGGTGAGGAACTAAGTAGCCAGCACTACGCTCCTTAAATTTTACAAAGTGACCTGGTCCACCTTAGATTTCAAGACAGATTTGTTGCCATGGTAGTTCAGTGGCAGAGCAACCGGCTAGAGACCGGGAGATACGTGGTTCAAGTCCCGGTTATAGTATTGAATGTTTCAGTCTGACTCCACCTATCCATGTTTCCAACAATGTTTAGTAACCTGTCCACGTCTGTAATTTCAAGCATCATTAGTGTTCACCAGATATGGTGCCCTATATAGCCCTATATAGCAAGAGTTGAACGCCACCATTTTATAATCCCAGTGAGAATTTTATAACTTTACTCACAAATATTGTAGAATCCCACCTTTTAATATGCTACAATACTTAAATTATTATGACACTGTGATAGATAAACATCCTTTTAATATCTTTGTAACAAGGCTATGGGTAGCAATTCAAAATAAATTCAAATACCATTCTTTTCGCTGCAGCACTATTAAATAATAATTAGACGAAATTTGAGAAATGCTTATTCATTTTCACTTTCACGGATAGATAGACAAATATTTTATAAAATAATACAAAAATAGCTTGGTTAGAGTATCCTACCGGACTGAGAAAAATGTGTGCTAAGGGGATATGTAGAAACGATTATAGGTACATACTGCTTAAGGAACAGTGGGAGTGAAATTTCAAATCTCTAAAATTACAGACTTTTTCTGAAAATGATACTGTCACTGCATTGCTTTAATGTCACACTTAATATACTTCAAATTGGATAAATATTTTCAAGATATAAATTATTTCATACAGTTTCTTATGTAAAATATTGCATAATCAAATGTTGTTCCACGCGCTTTATAGTTTGACAAAATTGTTTGGCATTTTATGAATTGGAGCTTTGTAACACTAAAATAAACTTTCCCGTGGATATTACAATAACTTTGCTTGCTAAACTATGATATATTCTTAAAACTACTCGTTTTAACCTGTAAAATTAATCCTTTTAATACAATATATTTTTTTGAAAAATTTCTATTGGTGGTAGGAAAATCTTGTAATATTAGAGTAGATATTTCTGCACTTTCTGCGAAATTTTAGAATGCAGAACTTTTTGAAAGTGTTAAAACATAATCTTAAAAAAAAAAAAAAAAAAAAACTGTTATATAAAACAGATTGCTAAGAACCATGGATCAAACGGGGTCGCTGCCATAACCATTAGCAAACAAAAGACGAGCCTGTACCAGGAGTGAGAGGCAACGTAGTAAAATCTCTCGAGACTGCTGGCAAGTCGAGATTCACGCCTCAGTTAGGGACCAGTAAGCGGAAGACTTGACAACTGCGAGGTTCGGTTACTTTTTAAACCCAAACTTCAGTTACGCCGAGGTGATCATGTTCTGAATAATAGTCTGTTCTACTACCTTTAAATTGGTTGGAGAGGCAAAGCAAAGGGAAGCTCAGCTATATGTTAATTAACAGTGTGCTTGAAGCTTCCAACAATCATTTGCTATTAAAAGCATTTTCGATCTTTTTTTATTACTAAAATTTCACTTCGATTGACCCTGAATAACATTGCATTAAATTAATAATTATTGGGACCATAAAAGAAATAAGAAAAAAAACTTTAATTTACCAAAGTAGTTTGGTATAATAATACTTTAAAATTCCTACCCGATATTAAAAGACAAGAAATAACTATAAGCTAAAATAATACTTTAAGTAATAAACACTTAATAGATAATAAATAATTATATATTGTAATATAACACATGTAGTATTGCTTAATTGTTTTTTCTTCACAAGCCATGTGTAGGTCAAGAGTTGGACAGCTATAGTCAGACTGAAAAACTAAATACTATAGCTGGTATTTGAAGCATTGATTTTCCGTTCTGAAGCCGGATGCTCTATCCATGAGCTAACCCGGCAACATGCCGATACGGCACTAAATTACACATCTGACTCGAATATTTGCCGGTAACTCGCTGGGTGATTTCAAATTATTAACACTAATGGCCTAATAGTTGGTTTATCTATGAAACCCGGGACTTAAAGTATTAACGACATTGTGAGTCTCCACTGGTGGGTCTCAAAATAATTTGAGATCACCTTGTGGTTTACCGGGACAATCGAGACAGTTGAGGGAGTCGACTTGTTGCCATGGTTGTTCAATGGTTAGAGCAACCGGTTTTTGACCAGGAGATCCGCGGTTCAAATCCCATTTATGGTATTGAGTTTCTTAAACACATTTAATTTATAAAAATATAATTTTCCTTATAGTGTTTAAATGCTCTAACGCATATTGTTCCTTTATCGTTATAATATTGCTGAAGACGGAAGCGGTTAAATACTTTTGTATTTATGGCAATAAGGAGGAGCTCTCTTTGAAATACGTGTGTATAATTACGAAGAATATTATTTATAATAAATGTCAAATCGTTTTTCGCACGTTGAATCCAGAAAACCAAAGTTGTTTTGGGTAATAAATAAAATCGCTTAGCTGAAAAATGTTTTCCAGCTTTGAAAATTCACACTTATGTTTTGGATATCATATAATCCATTTACACTGTTTTCTTCTGAAGAAGATGTGAATTGGATAGCTGCTCAATTTTATATGATGACTTCTTCATACATTAACCTTAGAAATATTGTGATACAAATGTTATAGTCTATTTTTAAATAAACAAATATGGAAGCGATAATACTTACGAAAGGTTTAAAGAAACAATAATGACAGTTGCTCATTTTATTACAACCACATAAAGGATATTAATGTAATTATTTAAAGTCACGATGGGCATAACTCACGAAACCAATTTTCTACATTATTAACAGAAATAGTCACATCTAAGACTATTATGCTTTCAGCAGATAATAAATAGAAAAGTAAACTATGTATTTACTGCACTCAGCTGAAGTATGAACTGATGCTGAAGCAAGCGTATGAGCTGCTGTATGCGCTGAAAATGAAACTGTAAAAGAACTTTTAGTTATCCGGAGCAAAAAATAAATAAATAAAACTAAGTATTAAATTAATATAATTCGTAATCATATTCAGTGCTATTTAACAATAATTTTTTTTTTTAAAAATCTAGTAGTTCTATTCATATGACTTTCTCTACTTGGTCTGAAAACTAACTTCTTACAAAAGATTATTCTTCTTATGCCATGCTAATTGAGATAAACATTAGCGGAATGTCTTATTACCGTTCCTTATAAGCAGAAAGGGAATAATATCATACATTATGCAAAAGCGACAGTCAAATGTGTAAAAAGCAGTCCTTATGCGATTGTCCTTGGAATTGAAATTATAAATGGTATTTTTGGGATGGGGAATTTTCTTGAAGATACTAAATTCCAAGTTAGGTGTTTAATGAACGTGTCCACAGACACACACACACACACACACACACACACACACACTTATACACATACACACAGATAGTCAGACAGGCACATTGAAGTTTCTAAAAATGCTTATTTTGGATTCAGGAGGTCTCAAAACATAAATTTTTGGCAAAATATCTGTATCGAATTGTTGAATGGAATAGCATCTTCTGTACCTACCATGTACATACGTGCTAGAGAAGGCAATGTGATTTTTATCTTTTAAAATTGTATAATGTGTCACAATTATTAAAGTGTAGAAAGGAAATATAGATGCTATCGTTCCTTAACTCCCTGTGGTAGTGATCGTAGCCACTCTTGTGGTTTTATTTGCCTCTCAGCAGGGCTTCAGATAAGCGGAGCTGTTCTCCATACAACACGCTACAGCTGTGTCAGACATCTTCGCTCCGTCCAACAATAACCCTTTGCCACTGTGTCCCACCTACCTAGTGAAACCTAGCAGTTTTGTTTCATCTACCGTTAGTAGATTTTAAATATGAATATGCAACTATATCAGATCCACCGTTACCACCAAATACTAAAGAATACCTGTTTTGACGGAGGGAAGTAAAGAGGATCGTATTACTATTACCAGAAGGGTAGGAAATCAGATATATGGTGGCAAATACCTCCGTTAAAAACTCTACAGCTTATACATTTCTTGAAACCTTAGCACCTATATAAAGAGGAAATTTGAGTTATCAGAATTAGGCGTCACCTAGGATATTGGCCAAACACGTTGAGTAAGAATTAAAATAACAACATTTAACTGTTTTGTCATTAACTTTTAATTTTTAACAACATTTCAAACTTTAATTTTTGAAGTTTAGATGTATGACAAATTTAAAAGTATTATGAAGGTCATGTTAGAAGTTTGAATGAGTTTCTGAAAAAATTAGGCAGCATAGATTTATTTTTGTTTGGTAGGGTCAAAATAATTCAGATCTCTAAGTAAAGCATCATTCCCAAAACCTGGTAAGACTTTTGATGTTACTATTTTGCCTCGTTTTCTATTAGGTAATTAGGCGTCTCAACAATAGACCAGCTTAAACAATAGAATAATAGAATAGAAAAAACCCAGGAATTCAACCTTGGCCTTCTTAGAATTCACAAAACTCCATAGAACACGTTGCAATCTTAGCAACACTGAAAAACCAAAGTATAGAAGAAAAAATATCGAGATTATTGCCAGAATGTGTTGAAACATGCAGACCAAAATACAATTGGAGAAAGAAGACAACTTCCATTTACAGAGATGATTCCAATGGAGAGAACCCTATCACCCAATTTGCTTATTTATCCATTTCGTAAACTGAGAATGAACTGGGGGATCCAAATAGATGGAAAAAACTTCGAGACTTCAGGTATCCAGATGTGATCATTGTCTTTGCAACATCTGTGGAGTAATCAAGTCAAGGTATAGAAGAATTGTTAGAACAGAGCAAAAAAAAAAAAAAAAAAAAAAAAAAAACTAATGAGGAATAGTAGGGAAAACAAGAAGTACAGTATGTCAATGAATGAGTCTGCGTAGGACAAATAATGAATTTCAACAATGACAGAAGTTCAGTGATTTATTTCGGTAGTATGGTCCAAATTCCAAGGCCTGATCAAGCAATGCGTATTGCACAAGATTGAAAAATATATAATGGACAACTGCAGCTTACTTCTTGCTCTAAGGTAAATTTTGGACTTAACAGGCAGAGAAAGAAATGTTTTAGAAACATGTTAAAGAAAGATGGAAAGGAAGATTCAGCTCAAACATGGAATACAAAATGAAGATCTGAGGAAAAGGATGGCATCACAGACCAGCATGAACCAGCTGTACCACTCGGAAGTGGCGGGACACGTCATGAGGATGGAGCACCACAGATGGCCCCATAAAACAACACTGTGGGTCAAAAGAACCGGACACAGGACTGTTAGACGTAAGAAAAGAAGATGGACAAACGATCTTAAACTTAAATTTGAAAGCCAAGGACGACGCGAATGGAGACTACTGACAAAACCGGCAACTAAAAGTGAGGACGTTTAAAGAAATACACGAAATTACAGCAGCCAGTCTACTAGCTATAAGGTCCTTACCTCCAGAGATTTTACGGGCTAATTCTAATTTCATATCCGATAGTGCTTAAAAAAAGAATTTAAGCGATAACATTTACAGTGAAACATTCATACTCTAACAAACAGCAATGTATATTGCTTTAATACATCTTATTTACTTCAAAGCCTTTGCTTTCCCCCTGTTTGTTGTTAAACAGTAGAAATCAGTCTCCAAAGAGGAAAGAAGACTGTGCATTTAAAAAGTATTAAGTATATTTTTATTGCACAGATTTTAGCTTTAGCTCTTTAAAATAATTAAGATGGATTTAGAGAGTCTCAGAATTAGGATAGTATTGCAAGCCTTGGCACACAAGTGTTTGTGACAGTGGTTGGTGCGGTTGCGGCTGCTTCAAGTTCTGTAGCAAGCGACTAGTTATCTACTCTCAGGGTTGAGGATGCTCAACCTCAGGCTAATACTAGCCCGCTTGTCCCCTCTCTTGGGCGACATTCATGCCATCCCAGATCACCAATTTGGTTTTCGTCCTGGGCATTCTACACCCCAGCAACTACTGAGAGTGGTGGAGGCCGCTGCCCTGGGCTTCCAGGACAGAGCCTACACTGCGGCAGTGTCGCTGGACGTGGAGAAAGCCTTCTCTACGACCTGGCACGCGGGTCTGCTCCTCAAATTCATCCGTCTGGAGCTCCCGACACACATCATATACCTACTACACTCATATCTTAAACACAGATTTTTTGTAGTTTCAGTTGCGGGACACAAATCAACACCTAGGCCAGTAAGAGGCGGAGTCCCCGAAGGCTCTGTACTTTCCCCTACGCTCTTTAGCGTCTACATGGCCGACCTACCAACAGTGCAGCAAGTCAACATAGCTCAGTATGCTGATGACGTGCTGTTATACTGTACAAATAAACACCCACGCAGAGCCTTCAACCCTATCCAGAGACACCTCTGCCTCATCCAAGAGTGGTGCGAGCGTTGGCGATTGTCCATAAATCCGGAGAAAAGCCACGATATTCTCTTCACCAAGCGCCGCTTTCCCGCAAACTTCCCCACATTCACGTACCTCAGACGAAGGATACAATGGACCAACACCATCACCTACTTGGGGGTGAAGCTTGACAGGGGCGTCACTTTTAGGGAGCACGTCCGGGGGCTGTGGTGCCGGGGCAATGGGGCTGCGGCCTCACTGTACCCGATGCTGAGGTCCTCGATGACGGTTCCCCTTAAGTTGCGCCTTTTGAGGGCTCTTATTATCCCCTTATTAATCTACGCCTGTGAGATCTGGGGCATGGCGGCAGACTCCAGTCTGCTGTTGCTTCAGCGGGTACAGAATAGATGTCTCCGGGCTATCTATTCTGTGCCTCGAGGCTTTCCAACGAGACTCCTGCACGAAGCCTCTGGTCTACCATACCTGGAGGACGAGATTAGGCGTCGGGCAACAAAATTCAACGAAGGGTTACCATTCCATCGGAGCGCCCTCGTTAGGTCTCTTGGGGATTACGATCCCACAAACCGCCGCTTCAGGCGATACCGGCTTCCCCGCATGGCTTGCGGGCATCCCCGGTAACGAAGGAGCACCACCAACAGCTGCTACGGCTAAGCTCCTTATTATCCTTCAAGAGTTGCTTGGATTCAAAATTTAACCTCAAGAAACATTTTGATAAAAACACACCAGCGGTGCACAAGGGCCGTTGCACCATCAAGGCAACCGTCGAGGAGCAATATTCGCCTCCTCCTGTCACTCCACAACCCCAATACACACCCGCCATCCTACAAAACCCACAATCCCCTCAGAACGTGGTTAAGTTCTCTCTGAGAACAGGGACACGTCTAACACACCTCGGGCTGCCCTCAGCCTGCCAATCACACTGGACTGGACTGGAGGATGCTCAACAAGGAGACGCTCTTCAAGTAAATGGAATCCCGTTAGATTTCACTTCCTCAATGAATTTTCAGTACTTCAGTAAATAATGTTTTGGTCATGGAAGGAACTCTTATTTCGAAAACAAATGCAATTAGAATGTTAGCCTTTCAGTGTAATAGAATTTCACATAACGTTCAATATGCCATTGTTTTATTCTGTTTACATGGGAATTGCCAAATGCAATCAGTGTTCCTCTCTCTGCCTCGGCAACAATGATAAATAAAATAATAAAAATTACATTGTAATAAAATGTAATAATATGCGAAATGTGTATAATAATGGTTTTTAAATGTTTATTCAGTATTCTCTTACTCATTTTATTCAATTTAAACTAAAGAACGATGTTTTAAACAATGAATACTTAGATAATTGATTTAAGCATGTTTGAAATAAATGCTGTATCTCAGACAAGTTCGATCCTGATGTTGTATACTGTCGCATAGTGTCGTGTTTGTTTGCTCTGCTCACTTTGTTATCGCCAAATTTGTGTTTATTTGTGGCGTGTGTGAGTGCGACACTCTATATACTGTCTTGGATTTGTCAGTTGAGTGATAAACGACAGTTTATAGGAATTTAAGAAGATTCCACCATACTCGATGCAGGAGGACCTATACAGTATTCACGTACCTGTTTTGTAGATGTAAATTTTCTCCCTGCCTTGGCTATCTCTGGGTTCAATGTGCAGTAGAGCAATTAATATCAGGGTGGAAACAGGAAAGAGACTGATAGGTACTCAAGAATACAAACAGAATCCTTGTTCACTCCGGTGTTTATTTTACGATGAACATCAAATATTCATGGTGAAGTCATCTTGACAAATCATAATAATACGACACTTAACACTTGTAAACTCGGAGAAACACTATTAATACATGAAGACAATTATTACTGGTTTCATTTCTGTATAACAGTTCTACATGTTAAAATTATACTCATCACGCACTTAAAGTTTCAGGCGCATTTCGTTTCGCTGAGTAACGCGGATTATGCCTCTGAGAGAATTGACTATGTGAATTTACAATGCACATATCTCGCACTTTGTACCTTAAGCGCGAAATTATTTCGCTGAATAACGTGGAGTTCTCGTCGGAATAAGAGGACAAAGTGTATGTTTTTTCAATACACATATCTCGCACTTCGTACTTGAGCGAATACTTGTTACCCAGAGTGGCGTGGATTATGCCTCAGGACGACAGGAAGAAATGTCCAAATTCTGGACTTGTGGTTCTTTAAATAAGGAGACAATATGTCATCCTTAATGTTGACTGGCTCTTATTTACCGCCAAAAGCTATAATCGGCGCCATCATATCACATGGTTTTACTGTATTGAGACCATGTGACATCTGAGTATAAATAAAACTACCCAGCATGGAGAATATTTGGCACTTTTCTTGAATTCGCACGCACATAAAATATAGAGATCCTAAAAAATTCTCAAGGTTTGTACATTAACTAGAGGGTGCATTTTGCTATATCTTACTGAGTAGTACCGCAGCTTTGCCTTGCAACAAGTTAACATAGCTAATAAAATAAATACAAGAAAAGAAAGTAAATCAGCTATATAAACATGTAATTATGATAATTAAAGTATCGGGGATTGTCTATATATCTTCGATATCAAGACCATTATCATTGTTAAGCAGTAATGTCAAGAATTACCGTCTCAATACGACACGGAGGAAAGGGCTCGACAATAAATTGAGTAAGAAATTACCACCAACTTATCACAATTCTGTGCAACAACATCTGTATTTTTGTGTAGTACAGAAATGTTTATGGGTTCGATTATTCGCTTCTTGTCACTTCTTAAGAGTTGCCTCGAATTTGTTTTATTTCGGCAGATTGTCAGGACTGCTCCTTGATGATACGCTGACTGCTTTTTAATGGCATACAGATGTTCTGGTGGCAGAGTGGTTAGACCGCTCGCCTGCCACCTGGGTGGCCTAGGTTCGATCCCAAGCGCCCGAATGGGAGGTGGACCAAACGGCGTCTGTGCGGGTTCTCCGGTTTCCCCAGCCACTCATTCCACCAATTGATCCATCAGCACATTTCCTATCATCCATTTCGCTTTCATTTCATATCATTCACTTCCGCACGCTCATGCCCGGATACTCGTTCCAGGTTCATCATTCAATGGTTACGTGCCGTTGGCTCCCCGACAGGCTTCTGAACCCTGTGCACCCGCTTGTAAGTCCTAGGGTGGTGTTCGGTCGTACATAAGGGGAGGGGGTAAGCCGATTACAGCCGTAACGTAACGAGTGTTTTGGCCTTGCGAGGTAACTGAGGTAAGGAGAAGCGACTCTAGTATAATAAGTCAATAGCAGCTGTGTCAGCATTCACCTCGAGACCAACTTTGTTCCGAGATTGGCCTGTGGTATAGGAATACGGGGCGGGGGATGGATAAGTATCTGTATTTCTCAAAATAATCCCCCTTTAGGGCTGTACATTTCACCAAAAACTCATGCTATTTTAACCCCTCCAAAAAATAAAAATGTTCATACTCTGCAGAATACGCTCCTGTATCGATGATGCCCTCCTTATTTATTTAAATTTTATTACCGTATTACCATGCTTCTTCATGTTTGGGGAAAAGAAGAAACCATCGGGGTCTGGTGCGTTTTGCGGCAGAACATTACTAACGCAAATCATGCAGCTTTGCAATTCCGAATGAATGTGCTGCCTGTTGCCGTGATGAATTTTAGCTCACTCTACTATTGGCCAGTAATTGTTTTGTGTTGTGAGACATTAGTAAATGTGATCCCCTACACATTAGAAAAGACTTATTGTTTAGATTGTTGCTGGGTTTCCGGAATGTAATCATGAATCTTATCGGCGGTGACACCTCGATGCAAAAATTCCTTGGATTTTCCCTATGAGCAATGGCGGCACTTATCGGGCCAAAACTATTTCATCTCCAACGTATCATGGAAAATCTGTTCCCGTGGAAACGCATATGGCCTCTGCCATTTCACGAACTTTCTTTTATGGACCAACGAGAATTATATCGTGGACCTTTTCAATGATTTCCACATCTCTGGCCGTCCTGGAGACTCTTCATAAAACACGTTTAAAGTCGTTGAATCAATATATCTAACTTATCAAACATGACGAAAGGTCCCCATAAAGAGATTCAATTTTGCCTTTATTCACACGGTAGTTTTCCCCTCCAAAAGTTAAAAGCTAATCACTGAACGATAATGCCCTTTTCATTTTAGCGAACATACGTTGAAGGACTAGCTGAAATGACTGCCAAGTCCAACTAATCTATGAATCACTATAAAATTTGTTTGGTGGTTTGTGCTTTATTTAACAATCATAAGTAAGTTATTTCTAGAACTAAACATTTCCACCATGAACATATATTGAGCTAATGCCTGTTTTGGGAATATTGTTTTAGCTCTAATATGCCGAAGTGAGGAATCTCAAATCTGAACATATTCCACTGCAATGAAGCGTAGCTAAACTTATCATTATCATTTCCAATAATCTATGTGCGTTTTTATTCAAACAACTATTTATTTCTTCCACAGGCTGATTACAATCCGAATCTGCTCACAAATAAATGTATTTTTTTTTTCGGCTTCCGCAACAATTCTGCCGTATAGTTTCCTTTCGACATTCGCTGCGGCGAGCACTACAGCTACTCGCTACGAATTTCCAGTCGAAACTCAGTCAACTCCTGCTCTCTATGTACTAACTCTGTGAACTCTAGGCAGGACTTCCTTCCTCTGTTTATATCTCTTGAACACGTGGCATGAAACTTCCAGAAACAGTCGCACGTACAAACTGAAAACTGAACTCTGGCAGGACTTCGTTCCTCTGTTTATATTTGTTGATCACGTGGCAGAAAACTTCCAGAAACAATGTCATGTACAAACCACTGCAGATGCAACAAACTCACTCAGTTGGCTTCGACGCCAAAGAATTTTCCAACAGCACAGGTATAACAATTGTAGCTTAGACTAAAAACGCTCAGCGCTGGCACCGCGTCCACTAATGCAGATATAACGATGTACGACAATAATTAGATATGACCTACGAAGCAAGCCATTGACACAGACTTTTGGCAATTACGGCCAATGGGTGTTGTCATAATTTCAAGAAAATGCTGCAAGCTACTTGAAGTGCTATTATGCTTGCTCCTTACGTAAACAGATTCAAGAACTGTGTTTAATGAAAATGAATACAGGAATTACCGTGTGCAACAGTGCAATATAAACCACTGAAGCTATTAAAGGACATTTAAGAAGGCAGAAAAGCGATGAAAGGTTATGGAAAACCTATGTTAATTCATTATTTATATAATTTCTCAGTATGCCAGGGAAGATAAAATAGGTCACAAGTAGTTACATATATTTATAACTGGTCAGAGCTAGATGGAGTGAATGATTTAACCAAATATCCTCTTGCGTTCCTAATAAACTTAAGAATAGTTTTCACTTAACATATTTATAAAGTTTGTATTTTCTCACGGATGTGTGGAAGGAAACAAAAAATATGCTATTGATAGGAATGGTAGCTTTATTGTTACAAAATTACATCTTTGAAAATGTAAACTTTTTGAGTTTACGTTTCTGGTACTGTTACATTCATATACCAACTGTCCAAAAGTCTTCCAGAATGAAGAGGTCCTCCAAGACTGTTCCCAGAAAATGCAAGTTATATACTTCGTTTGTATGAAAATACCGTATCACTGCGTTATTTTAATCAAAATCGCTACCGACATTTTTGAGAAAATCAACATTTTCTATGATAAAGTGTTTTTGGGGTAGGGGAATTTTCTTAACAATCCTTGTGTCGCATTCTTTGAGATGCTGAACTTCAATACCAAGTTTGGTATTTAGGGACGGTTCATTTTTGAGCTATGCTGCCCAAGTCACACACATATACACTTACGGACAGTTTTCTAAAATGCATATATTTCCAGTGAAATCTCAAATCGAAATTTTGGGTGGAATACAATACCTGCTCTACCTACTATGCATATTGTACATACGTGCTAGAGAAACTAAAAAGGGAAAATCAAGATGTGGTAATTCACGAACACATCATTGTTGTAATCCTTTCATATCAGCTGATACTGAGAATTTTGACCTGTAAAGGAAATGTGCTAAAAGCTATTTACATTATAGTTGCGATAGTATATTAGTATGACGTGTAAATTATTAGTTCAATTATTTGTTTTTTACTTCTTAAGTATAAGAAATATATGCTCAGTAGAACGCAGAACCTTAGGGTGTATAAGCTCTCATTGTATTCTTCAAGGCTACTTGCTTGGTTAAAAATAACAAGAATTTTAGAGCATCATTGTAGAGAAGGGTCACGTGGGTGGAAAATAAAGAAAAATCCCAGACATTCACGTGACAACGCTACTTTACGCGCCTCTTTTCAGTCAATCAAAGAGAGGGCAATATTATGATCTTTTGGTATATAAATGATACGCATATAAGAAATCACACCCCCAGTGTAAGATATCGTGCGGCACGCAGAGAAATACTAAATGTAAGAAACGTGACGACACACAGAGTAAGAATTCGGGCGGCGCCCAGTGTAAGAAACCTGACGGCGTTGAATAGTAAGACATACGCATTAATTGTGAGTGTAAAGCGTTAGAGTAAAGTTAACCTGACGGGCAACTATTACCGTAAATGTTATACGGATGTGAAACATAAGACTATGGTGACGGTTGTAAAACTATAAGAACTCAGTAAGAGTGGAACTAGTACTTATAAAGATTATGTCATCAAGTTGACGATCGTTTATGTCGGGAGTCGCTCGCAGGGCTAATGCCTCAAACCAGCAACATATAATCAATAAATGAAGTCATCAGTGAAATTAAGTGAAATGTCTCTTTTATTTGAGTCTACCAAAAGTGTTACACACCCTTGTCATTCTTTCCCTTCTGAGCAAGAGACAACTCATGTTCTTCAAGAACAAGCTTAGCCAGAGCAACAAAGGGAATCTGCAAGGTATGTACACGCTTAATGTAGAGAATTTCACGAGCGTTAACCTCGATCAACTCCAAGTAGACTCATATGATAGCGCCATATTGGTGAGAAGGCAAACCACGACATAGTTCGTCACGGTTGTGTATAATATATTTGTTTTATTTGCTGATACGTTTCCCTTAAGTAAATTGTCTTTACAAGAAAAGTCTATAAATACAGAACTCATATAATATTCCTAAATATTTATCTGGCTCAAAGAATACATATTAAATACTGCAAATTTTTTTCAGAAAACAAATTAAATTACTCGAAATTATATGAATCATATTTGGTTAGTAAATATTTAGACGCAGAACCAAGTAAAATTTAAATATTTTGTGTACAGTTACTCATTTTGTAAATGAAATATTTAACATATCCATTAAAATTGATTATTTCCATGTGTCTGCTCCAAAATAGACAGGTTCAAAGAAATATATTTATTTTACCCGTTACTATATGTTTGCAAATTTGGCGTTCAGTCCTGTTGATTTCAGATACAAATGCCTATGGAGTATACATTTTTCAAGAGTATAATTCTTTAAACACACAACAGAACGGTTGTTTTTTATTTGACTTAAAACACGTTATGGTGATTATATAGACTTCTGGAAATGAACTACACAAGTAATGTGGAACTGAACCTATCTTCTGTTTCAACTGTATTTATGGGCTATAATGAGAGAAAGAGAATATGCAGCAGATATTAAAATACTCCAAAATACACATTGATAGTGGAATGGCTCCTGATGATGCAGTTATTATCAATTATGGAGTGAAATCTGGTTGCGCACTTTTGCATACTTATTTTCTATATACAAGTAAGACAGTCATAAATGAATGACACAAGAAGTTAGACAGACATTTTAAAACAAACACTTAAGTTAGATACAATAGTCTTTGCAGAAAAGCAAACAGGTGTTCAAGCTGGTGTTTCTCAGAAAGGTATTGTAAAATTCGAGAAAATCGGGGGAAATGTAACATAAATCTAAATTTTAATTAATTCGTTTCACATACAAAATCCTAAACAACGACATTGAGGGAAAAGCGTATAAAAATAAAATACAACTCAATATATTCATTTATATTATGATCACTTTTAATTACCTGGTTTTCAATATTTTCTATGAATATAGGAAAAATAAAGTCAAATAGATTTCATAGCATGTTCGAAAGTATCATACCACTATAGAATAAAACAGGAAGAGCGACGTATCTAAAATTATACAATTCTTCCTTATATTACGAACATGAAAGTTGGTAAAATACATGAAAAAGGTGAACTAAAAGCTAGGAAACAAATTTTCTCAGACCTATTTCTGCATATAGTTTAATAGGTGAGAAGACAAATGTAAAAACTATAGAGTATCTAAACATCTATGGGTAACCTAATTGAATATATATATTCTGTTTATAGGTCAGTAGACAAGAAGAGAAATGTAAAAATGAGAGACTACAATCTAAAACCTAAATAAATATGTAGGTAAACTAATATTTATTCTGCATATCGTTCAATAGATGAGACGAGAAATATATATAAATTCGTATTTCGAAATCTAAAACTTATATGAGCATATTGATAAACAAATAGCCAACTCTTATAAACACACTGAAAAATGCCAAGTCACAAATTCCCGAAAATCATATTCAATTATATAAGCACTATATAGATCGTTTCTGAGATGGAAGACTAATTCAATATTCTTGAAGAGGGAAGAGGTCAAACAGACTTATCCTTACTGAAAAAGAGGGCTTGTCAACAGGTTAATGCGGGTGCCACTTTCACCAGAAGAAATGAAGTCTTGTTACTGTTTTCGTGTGGAGGGGGGGAGATGGCTCAGGCAGTTTCATCTGTGGCCCGCAATTGCAATTTTGTGCTTTCTTTGGCCGGCCTATCTGCATATCGGTTTTTCGAGGATTTCTTTGTGTTGTCAGGCGAATGCCGGGTAAGTTCTTTCATCTCCTGATTTTTTTGTGTCTCCATATTGTTTACGAAGTAATTTCATTCATCCGTTGTTTCTTATAGGGTTGGAAGTGTCAGTATTGATGCTTGGTGCGACATGGCAGCACAGAAGGATGCTCAAACTCTACCGACATCGACTGGTTGCCATGATGCTTGGCGGGGAAGTGTAATTGCTCTCCCGTCGCACCTGATTCCAACCTTCTGGTGAAATCTCTAAGCTCATCCCCCCTCCACGGGACGCCTTCGGTGGAGCGTACGTGCAAAGCCCAGGTTCGGTACCGACTCCACTCCGGCCGTATACTATCCTATCCATGTTACTCTTACTCTAAGTATCCTCGTTCTAGTGGGCATATACTTTAAATATTTCTAATATTTAGGTATACTTTCAAATATGTTGAATGTTTATAATAAGGTCGTGTTTTTTATTCGGTATAATCTTTTCTCATAACCTAGGAATCACTGTGGTACAAGTATTTTCTATTGCAGGTAAATAAAAATGTCATAATATCTAAATAACTATTACTTTTAAAATGTTTGAGATTAATGTGTCTATATTAACAGATGTCATTATAAAATATAGATATAGTCAATTGTACATTTTGTTAAACTAATTCAAAGTTTCGTTTAATTGATTCACCTTTATTGGGTCTCTCGACTACCTAAATCTGTTAGCTAAGGTCTGTTAAGACTATCTTCTTTCCATTTATCTTTTTTCTTTTTTTTGACTCTTTAAAGCACACAACGGGAATATCCAAAGTCTGTAATGACTTCGCTTCAAATCTTGTTGGAATGGTCAGCTGACGAATGGCGGAAGTGATAACCACTGCGCGGCCAAGCTCCTTCTTTTATAGTCAAGCCCATTCTGCGAGTATAAGTGGATAATATGTGCCATTGGCATAGCAGCCTGTTTCTCTTGGGATTTTCTTCAAAGTTTCGAAAAGAGCATCAATTGCTAACGGTGCGTAAGAAGGTAGTGTTACCCTTCTTCAGGTGGTCCGTTAGAGGGAAATGCACCATCAGAGCAATAGCAAAAGTTCTGCTCACAAGGATACATATGGAATTTGACTAGATCCTTCAGATCTGGTATCTGCACCTCTCTCTCTTTCTTTCTCTATCTCTCTCTTTGTCTCTCAAAAAGAGACCTGCGTGTACAGGAGAATTTCACTTCGAACTATATTTTGTTTGTTCATTCTAAGCGCATTTCTAAATTTGCTTTCTATCGCAACTATCTACTTTCAGCACTATTGTTTTAACTCCATAAAGAGTAGTAGTAGTTGTTGACGTTGTTATTAAGCGAATAGTGTAATATTCCATCAATTGCGTCACATAGTCTCATAGGACGGGTGACCGTACATTCGCTCTAAAATACTTTAATTCAAAGTGTCGCCTAACACTTTTTACATATATTCAAACATACCCACACGCACATACACACACAACAAAAAGAAACAACAACAAACCAACAAAAAAAGATAACTGATATCATACCTTCACACTCGCACTAACAACTATAACACCTACTCACCAGTATAAGTACTCAAATTCCAAATATATCCATACAATATTTACAAAAACAACTTATCTTTTAGTCTCAAGCGTGACAAGTTTTAACTGTTCAAAATTAAATCCCAGCATGCTGTCCTTCGTCTGTTTGAAGCTAAAAATACCTCCAGGATTAATTTTTTCTTACCATCTTCCTTCTATACGCAATCTGTAAAAATATGCATCCAGTCTTTTTGAACCAGCGGGAACTCCTACCAGCTTCATCAGCTACTTTACACGCATTCCACCCTCCCAACCTAAACCACGCTATTTTTATAAACTTTTTATACGGTATTTTAAAATATATACTTTTTTAGCCGAACCAAATTTTCTTTTACTCTGTAGCTCCAATGATATTTTCTTCTACATTCAGTTTCCGATTATTTTTACAAACATTTTAATTCGAAAAAAAGCATATTACATCTACCTGACTTTCTCCATCTATCTATAACAAAATATTCTTAGAATAGCCTCTTCTTCTATCTTCTTCAAATGTTAATTGAAATATTAATAAAATTCCTTTTCATACTTTAAATTTAAAGACATTTTAAGATAAATTATTTTATTAATTATTATTAATATCCTTCAAAGCTATAAGTAAACATTTTCCCTAAGTGTTAGTATTTCCTTACACCGTTAGAATTGCTAATCGAGATAAACGTTAACAGAAATAATATTATTACCTCATTATAGGTAAAATGGGAATAAAGGAATGCACTAGCTATAATTAGTCAAATATTTTAACAACTAGTCGCTATGTGAAATTCGGTTATTTTTTAGTTGTCATGAGTAAAACTAGAACAAAAAAACAAACAAAACCAGTTTTGACTTCCTATTTGAGAAAAGTCAGCTTGAAAAATATAAAGAAGTAATACGAAATTAACACAAAAAATTAACGGAAAACTGTGTTTTATAAGGAGATTTTTCTATTCCTTAGGTTTACCAGTTACTCAAAAGACATCCATAATGAAGAGAACTTCCGAGATTATTCCTAAATAATTTAACATAAACATTTCATTTTCATGAAACTGTCTTAGACATATGGTAATTTAATCAAAACCTTTAGAGCCATACTTGAGAAAATGAACATTTTCGAAAAATGTTCTATCTAAAGGTAGTTCGGAGCGAAGGATTTTCTTTAAAATCTTCATGTCCAATCCTTGTAAATCCTTAAATATTATTTTTATGCTAACGAATTATCATTTTGTGTTGTGCTGCTCACATGCACACAAAATTACACACAAATAACTTTTTTTTAAATGCTTTTATTTTGAATTTAGGGAACCTACATACATATATACAAAGATATATATATATATATATATATATATATATTTATATATATATATATATTTCAGTGAAATATCGAAATCCAATTTTTGGGTGGAATACAATACTTACCCTCAGTATATATTTAGTACAAAAAATAAAAATCCCAATGGGGAGGGAAATCCAGTTTCGAACCGCCTCTGGTTTCATAATTGGCCTGCACACTGTAATATCCATGGGCTATGAGGAATTTAATATTCCTCTATTACATAAATTTCACCGAAAGCAATGTAAAATACAGACGTAGTCAAAAGTTGTTCCTCGACAGTGACACGCTACAGTAGTTAAAATTTACACTCAAGTTTATTTGTACCAAAGTTTGTACACTTTATTTGTATCAGTTTCTTACAATACTCCCTTAATGTACTGAATTTTGTCTACCAACTGTATGAGGCCTTCTTATAAAATCCTTTAACATGGCTAAGAAAATTATTCTAAAAATACTTAGAAAAATTGGAATAAACAAAGGGTTTCTATGGGTATACATTATTTACAGCCTCAATATCTATCCAGTGACTTTTGTATGGTGGAGAATCGTTAACTTTTACTAATTACCGCAAACGAAATATATATCTGGTGCCAGAAAAGAAGGTCATTGTACCTCTATATTGTAGTAGCGATTGTTTAAGCTTTGTAAATTGTAAAATATTTTTGGCTTTATAAATAAATACTCGTGTCATGGAAGTTCAAGCTATTTTTTGCCAGCTTGGCTTAGATATATAGAAATAGTAAGATCCATGAAGGTTATACAGTGTGGGTGCCAAGGGTCAGTGGAGATGATAGAAAATTACATGGTCAACTTAGTTTGGGATAGTGGTACCCTTTTACCTTCATGTGTATACCTTGATACCTTTTAAGACCGACTCTTAAGGGTATGGTACTTCTCTCTTTTGAATAAAACGTGATGTAACTATAGATCCTTTAGTGTTTTCAGATTTTCTTTGGCCTTGGCACTTTTTCCCGAGTCATATTTAATTCTTACTTTGCTGGTAGTTCAGCGAAAATCTTTTAATATTTGAAAGAAAGTGTCTAACAAGAACATACGTATCAATTAAAGATATAGGACAGTTTAGCAACCTGAGAAATGAAGATTAACATAATAAAACTAAAACACAGGCTATCACATTTTTTTTAACATCATAGAAACTAATAGTTTGGAAATTTGGATAGAAAGCTAAAGAGGTGAGAGAACAGTCAAGTAAGTATATAAATAGAAGCCTCTCAAACATAAAACAATAGGTAGACATAGAAGTATTTGGAATGTGGTAATAACAGACATTTGAAAAAATATGTAGATAAGAAAGTGGTACAATTTAAGGGGTTCTACTGCTTCGCAGAAATATGTAGAGGCAAAACCGATCAGCAGAAGAATAAGAACAAAAAGAAGAAGAAGTATTTCACTGCTCTACTGGGCATGTGGATTAAAATTTGCTATGACTGTTTTGTATTTAGCTGTGTTAAGAAATGAGAAAGCTTCTTTTGTGGTTTCTGTATACGAAGGATAAACTGCTGATGATCTGGGCCTCAGTTATTTCTAATCAATGTATGCATTAAACATCAGACTATCAGATTATCCTTTAATTAATGCTTTTGTGTTTGATAGCAGGTATTTAGAATTATTTTGTGAGGCTTTTCTGATGAGTATTTTATGCTGTTGGTATAGGGTGGCATTTGCACATCGCATAAAAAATTGAATATGTCATTGATCAACGGAATGCAAATATTGATATTGCTGAGCTTCAGTCGTTACATGCAGTTCTTAGACTTTACCTGACTATACCCAGTCAGCACAGTCCAGTTCGACATCTGTGAACATTTCATTTCATTTGCTGCATCTTTGCAAAATGGTGAGACAGTAATACCAAATGTTGTTCGTACTTCTGAATTATTTCGAAAACGGAAGTAGTTTTCGCTGTCTTCGCTTTGAAATCTACGAATCAAGTATAAGTGCGTGAAACATTTCACTATCAGATATAGGGAACATTTAACATTTTCTCAAAATCTGGATAAATTTAATTAATTGCACCCAAAATAATTCATTTTCAGATCGAAGATTTCGGACACACCAGTACTTGCTTCCTAGTATGACATTGGAATTCCTTAATTGTGACTTAACAGTCCTGGAACATTTTCGTCTTATGTTGCAAGAAATTCTTCATTTTCTTCATCCTGGAAAGATTTCTGAGCTCCTCGCCGATTGCTATTACGTTTCTGAAGCTGGTCTGAATAATTGTCCGAGTATTATCATCGCGTATGGTTACTCTGGGGTATGTTTCTCTTGCAACATTCTGAAACCAATTTGTATGAATGGGTTTAAATCCCGAACGTAGACAAATTTGATGTTCACGAAATCTGTGAGAACGATCCAGGATTTGCTAAATTTGGGGCACACATTTTGCATTATGCCGAAGCGTATCTCAGGTAAGTTAAAATAGATGCTCTTTTTCCACCTATCGGTTCTGGCTTTCGCACTTGGTTGCAGGTGTTTTCGTTACTATTGTTTTCTTTACCTTCTCTTACCTCTGTTTTCCTAAGTCCCTCTTTACCTTTGGTCCATCTGCTTCTCCTGCTTCTGACGAGCCTCTTAACTTGGGTTCTCCAGAAACTGATTTTATAACCCTTGTGAATGCAACAGGTATGTCGTAATGTTGTTAAAATCTTCATATGCTTTTCAATTTGTTTAATTACCCAATTGTTTCTTCATGCAGCGTGTATCTGACAGCGTGGTACAATATCAAAGAGAAAAGGAAGTCCACATAATGAATCTATTATTAAACAGTATATAAAATACACATCCTTGCATATTTCCCCCTCCATTTTGATACCTTGAATTTCAATTTATATAGACGAGTCATGCAACAACACAACTGCTAACCATCACATGATGAAAGAAGATGGACAATTGGTGAATGGTGTTATACTAGAATATATACTGCAATCTTAAGTCAAGTTTACATAGAGAGGAGCATTAGCAACACGAAAGAGAAAAACCTAATGTGTTCCATTCACATGACTCTCTGTTTCTCAAACAAACCATACTTTAAAAGTATTATTCCTTTATGTGCATTATGCTAATCAAAAAAGTGTAATGACGTTTTATGTATATACCAGTTTAACTGCTGTGGTTCTCAGCGTCCCATTCTCTACTGGGCGTGAAAGACCGCTTAATTTTGCGAAGAGGATTTTTATCGGGCTTGAGGATTTTTTACGTGCCGTAAAACTACGACACGGGACCAACGGCTTTACTTCCCTAGGCTAAAGATATTTATGCCCGAAGAATACCATCTTCCTCCTCCAGGTTTGAATCCGTGACCTAGTGTATATGAAGTTAGCATGGTAACCATTACAGCACGGAGGGCGACATGCTAATCAAGATAAACGTTACTAGGGTAGAAGGGAAATAATGGAACACCCTAGAATAAAATGACAGTCAAATCTTCTGAAAGCCCCCCTATAAGATTGACATTGAAATTCTGTTCTTTCTCCATGGTTAGGAGTAAAAAGAAAGAGGTATTAAACCGATCAGGTCTAACCGTTTGAGTACAGCTTTATTTTAAAATTAAAACCAACATAGGAAATACCTTTGATATAGTTCCACAAAATTACATTTTGTGTAATTAAGTTTTTATTCACTTATGGTTATGAAAGGTCATCAGAAAGAAGAGGACTTCAGTGGCTATTTGCAAGAAATTCAGGATATTCATTTTATTTTCCATACAAATATTTTTAATATTCAGCATTTTAATAAAATCGTAGATATATTGTTTGGAAAATTGGAAATTTCGAAAAATTTCGAAGGTGGGTTAGCTTTTCCGAAAATCATAGTGTGTCACCCTTGGAATATACTAAATTTAAATACCAGCTTTGGAATTAATCAACTTTATGTGTGTGAACAGTATAACTAAAAAGACATCTGTTACTAATGTATTATTATTATTGTTATTGTTGTTATTACTGTAATTATTATTATTATTATTCAAGGGTCCACATATCGAATATTTTCAGTGTAATCTTTGTACCAGTTTTTGGGTTTGAATACAATACCTTTGCTACCTACCATGCACATTGCACATATATGCTCTAGAAAGTAAAAAATTACATAGTTTCATGGAGACGGAACCAAATGTGCAATTTGTATTTGTGCATGATGGTTACGTTGCAAGCCTAGATCAAGGTGGGCGATAACCATGCCAGTATTGCAAATATCGTTATAAAATAAAAATTTATTAATACTAAGATAAAGCTAATTAAATATGGTGGGAATGGAATTATGAAAGTAATACATAAGTTAATAATAGAAATATGGAGAAAGGAACAGGCACCTGGAAGCTGGAAGACAGGCATAATATGCTCAATATATAAAAAGGTAAAAAATATCAATGCCATAATTATAGGGAAATTACATTGTTAAATGTAGTATATAAAATATTTTCAAGTATTTTAAATAATAGATTTCAAAGATATGCGGAAAATGTATTACGCGAGTATCAATGTGGATTTAGAAGTGACAAGAGTACAATAGACCAGATATTTGTAATAAGACAAATAATAGAAAAATTCTATGAACATGGCATAGATTTATGCTTTTTGTTTATTGAATTTAAGTATGCATTTGACTCAATTGATAGAGAAGTTCTCTATAACACCTTACAATGCTTTAAAGTACAACCGAAAGTAATAAGGCTAAAAAAAAGGACAATAGAAAATACAAAAGCCAAATTGAAAGCAATGAATAAAATAATTCCGGATTTTAATTATAACACAGGAGTAAGACACGATGATGGACTATCTACGACTCTATTCACACAGCAGTAGAAAAAATAGATACTAAAGGAACAATATTTTTAAATCTAGTCAGATATGTGCATATGCAGATACATATTGATTGTGGCAAGAGATAAAAATGTTAGTTGAAGTTTATGAGGAATTAGAAAGAAGGTCTAAAGAAATAGGATTAGAAGTAAATGAAAAAACAAATCTACATACCTGAAAATGACAGCAGACAAAAGTAAAAGAATAATTTAAATCTAGTAGTTGGAGAGAAAACATTTGAAGGGGTATCCAAATTTAGATATTTAGGAGCACTTGTAAATAATGATAACAATTTAAACTAGTGCATAAAAGAAAGAAAACAAAGGGAAATGCAGCCTATTATGCAAATTTAAATATATTAAAAATAGGCTTATTAGTACAGGGACAAAATATAAGATCTATAAAACACTAATAAGACCAACACTAACGTATGCTGCAGAAACCTGGACCCTAAACAATGTAGATGAAGAAATACTACGAAGATTTGAAAGAAAAATACTTAAACGAATCTTTGGACCTGTAAAGGATAAAGATCATTGTATAATAGAAGAACTACTTAATCAGCAAAATATTGTGAAATTTATAAAGGCACAAAAATTAAATGGCTAGGACACATAGAATAACAGAAGATGGAATGCTAAAAAATATTGACAAGAAGATATAACAAAAAAAAAAAAAAAAAAAAAAAAAGGAATACCAAAAACAAGATGGTTAGATGATGTGATGGAAAACCTAAGAAAGTGTGGAAAAGTAAAGCAGAAGATAGAGATATGTGCGGGAGGATTGTGCTGGAGGCCAAAGCTCACCAAGGGCTGTAGAGCCAGAATAGAAGAAAAGAGAATACTGAGATAATCGTGGGACTTATGTGACCAGCAGAAACATGGTTGTTGCATTTCGGTAGAAAAACTGCATTTAGTATTATTACTTTCTCTATACTCAATATGTACATAGTGTATAGAGAATGTATTGCCTTCCACCAAAAAATTCGATACCGAGATTTCACCGGAAATATATGTTTTAGGGTCCCCTGTATCCAAAAAAAGTATTTTGAGAAAAAGTTCCGTGTGTGTGTGTGTGTGTGTGTGTGTGTGTGTGTCCGTGTGTCTGTGAACACGATAACTCAAAAACGAAAAGTTGGTAAAATGCCAAACTTGGTATTTAAGTTTAGTATCTTCCAGGGATGCGACTCGAAGGTTTTGAGAAAAATTCCCCCACCCCAAACTACCCTTTACATGGAACTTTTTTCGAAAATTTTGATTTTCTAAAAAGTGGCTCTAATGATTCTGATTAAATTTTCGTATATTAAACATATTTACCTGACAAATAAAATGTATATTTTGAATTTTCTGGGAATGGCCTCTGAAGACTACTTTATTCTGGATGAGTTTTTCATAACTACTAAACCGTAAGAGATGGACAAAAACTTAACCCACAAAAAATGTAGAGCACGTTAAAACATACAATTTATGTTATATACATTTTTTTCCTGGAGTTGATCGTTTTTGAGATATTCCTTTTTCTTGGTTTCAGCTTTGAAAAACTTATGCTTTTCTCATTCAGGAATTTGTCAACTCCTGTACATACAAACAAAGGAACATCAGTCACATAGCAACCAGCTTTTGGCTTTCAATTTAACCTATGGTACTCCCTTATTTCGCTTCTACTTACAATAAAGCAAGAAATAAGACTATTTCTGCTCATTTTTATCGATTAACATGAAATAAATAAAAGATAAGCTTATTAACAATAATAATTTACAGAGATATAGAGAAAGTCATGTGAATGGAACACATCAGATTTTTTTTTTAAGTGTGACGTGATCTACAGAATTGTATGGCCACACTTGCCTGGACACGAAAGCTAGAATTCATGTCGCCAATACTTCCGCAGAGGCGTTTGGCTAGTATGTCGGAGAAGTTGCCTACCAATCACGGCGATCAATATTGAAGGTTCTCGATATCTTTGATGAGAGTCCTTTTTATCATTGCTAGTATAAGACAGCATGAATTTATGACAGTCTGAATTGCGGCTCTCTTTCCGTTAATGTAAACCAAAACTTGAATTGTGCGGAACCAAGCGATGTTGATAGGTTTACTCCAAGGTTCCGTTGATAGGTTCACACACACACGAACGCACACGCACACGTGCCGTACATCGGCGAAACAGCTGCCGTTACTCAGTGTCCGTGACGTCACTCTGGGACAGACGAGCAGAGGCAGGGTTATGTTATAACCGCAAAGCAACACATAATTCCCAGGATTTCTTAAAAAAAAAATTCTCACGTTGTTACTAGAGAATGCAACTATGTATAAGACTAAATGTCAATTATTCTAATAAAAAGCGTTCATTGTACGTCGTGAATACGGTATTTTACACCTATTTTATGCGATCCGTTAAAACTAAATCTCTGTATTACGGTGAGGATTAAAGAATGAGCCTTTCTGACTAATCTTGAGAAATTATTGAATACAATGATTGCAAACTTCCACGTACTTTTAGAAGTATAACCAGCGGTAAAACTTGAATACATTTACTCAAATGCATATAACTTAATATTGGACTATACTCCTCATAAATATAAAGTATCAGCAAAACATCAAATGACAGTTCTAATGATAATAATATCGATCTTTGAAGAAGGCAGTCTTTTCTTTCACTTCAGCTCCAGTTTAGAAGAAAGGAGACGGAAAATTCTGAAGCGTGACGACGGTGGAAATTATGACAGTTAAAAATAAAGTTATTTGCATTACCGAGGTTTAAAAGTTAATTTCCAAATGTCCTGGGATGTTTTAAAAACAACTTTTCCTATATAATGGGATTTTTAAGGGGCATGTTACCTTACCTTAATAAATGTTGATTACAAATATCAAGCTTGCGGAATATAATTTTCACGACTACTACCACATACGCACTTTACGGTGAAGGAAGGCATGTTGATTTCTCTCCTCCTTTGTGGATGACCACCTCAGACAAATAAATGCTCTGGTTCTTGCATAAACTTAAACAACTTTTGGTTGAACTTAAGGGAAGCGCTTCTGCAGAACAGAGAATAGAGTTCTTACGATACCCTTCTCTCTAGAAATATTGTAAATACTAAGGATAACCTAGTTATTTACTATATATACTGCAAGATGTCCCTGCGCTATAGTGGGACGATAACCTCTCTTCTTCAGGGTTCCAAAACATAATTCTGTCTACTTCTTGGAGGCTTCAATCATCGCCATATCCAAAATAATATTTTAAAACAATTTTACGGTCGGGAATGCACCATCTTCAGTAGCTGCCACCGGAAACGCTTTTGAAATCAACACACTTCTAGAATTCTTCCCTTGTAGAACCAATATTACTCGGTGTTTCCAAGTCACTATAAAGACCTAAAAGAGACCGAATGCTCTTATGATATCTCTTCTGAAACAGAAACAAATGCTTTGAGCGACCAACTTTCATCCCGGCTTACTCGATGAATTCCAAAGCCTTATGATATTTTCTTGTTTTCAGGAATCCTAGAATTGAAAACGTCAAAGACAAATGTCTCATTTGTCAGTTGAATGAAGTCACTAACATGTTCTTCATCTGGCATAAAGTAAAGAATTACTCGACTACTGGCTTTAAAACACGTTGGCGTTATATACATCTAATATTAAGATGCTGCCTTTTTAAATGGGGACACATTTTCATTTCTCCATTTTTCAACAGAGTGCTATTGTTTTGTATATAAAACTCATCTACGAATTGCTTCCTCAAAAGGTTCAACATATGTGGAACGTTTGGAAATGTCCAGAATCGGTTTTTTTAACTCATTTGGATAAGAAAAACAGAAGCTCGTATATGTAACATCAAACTCATTTCAGAAATATCCTACTTTCCATATCAGCAATAACAGTCACTGCCGTGAGGAAAGCGTACTACAAAAATGATATTAGTTGTTTTAGTAGTAATGATATCATTTTTACATCAAAATCAAAATATACGAGTTGTTTCCAGGATGAAAATAAACCTCTTACCAAACATAACCACCAAGACTTTGCTGTGTGGACCTAGTATGCTATCTTCCTCCTGATCATAGCACATAGAAATTAGAATAAAGGTGAATTCCATTTCGTTATTAGAATATAAGTTTTGCTTTAGGATAATGTCACTGAAAAATCAAATAACTGCATCACAATGTAGTAAAAGCAATTCTGACAATAACAGTAGGTTATTCAAAATCATTATATCATGCTATGCTACTGGCATTCCTTTGCCTTAATGTACAGAAGCACACTGAGGATGTACTGACAGCAGGATTATGAATATGAATATGATAAATTAATATATTTAGCATGATATATATATATATATATCAAAGGGGTGGTCGCTATGTGTATGCTTTGAAATTCAATCTGTTTGTTTGACCAACAGAAATAAGGAGTAAACGATTTACCTTTTGGGAAAGTGCAAGTATGGGAAAATTTAAACCAATAGCATGGAATACCTCAGTAATGAATGGTAGATGTATTTTACGAGATCGTAATTTTTTGTTTAACATGTTTTTCTCTATCTCTTAAGGTTTACATTTTACGAAAAGTCATTCAGAACGAATAGGACTTCAGAGGCTAATTCTAGAAAATATAACATATGTTCTGTGAAACTATCTTAAACATATGCATTTTAATTAAAAAAAAAAAAAAGGCTTTCTAAAAAGTTTCCATATAAGGGTAGTTGTAGGGTATCCTCGTGAAGGATCTGTATCCTTATAGGATATAGAACTTAAATATGCAGTTTGGCTAATATTCGACGTTTTTGTGTAAATTTAAGAAAAAAGTTCTTTTCAGATGACGCTATAAATAAATGTTATGAGGTACCTGAATCCAGAAACAGCAGTTTTGGAAAAAGGTCCGTTTGTTATGTCTGTGCTCATCCGCGTACGCGCGTTTGCATATGCTACATTACTTTAAAACAAAAAGTTTGTTAAATACAAAACTTGGTATTTAAGTTTCGCATCTTCCAGGGATGCGACCCGAAGATTTTCAAGAAAATTCCCCTTGCCAAAATACTCTTTTATGGAAAATATTTCTAACATTCGTATTTCTTCAAAAATAGCTCTAACTTGTTTGATTAAGATATCATATTTAAAGATATTTTATGACATATGATAATGTACCTTGAATTTTCTAGGAAGAGGCTCCGAAGTTCTCTTCATTCCGGAATTTTTTTATATGACTGGTAAAATGTATTACACAAACAATGTTGATCTGGTAAAAATATCAATTTTATTTCAAATACATTTTTCTGTGGTGTACAACTTCCAAAATATTTATTGTTTTTCGTTGTAATTTTTCTTTAATTATACTTTACTCAAATTGTGATGTTTATCCCTTTGTCTTTCTACTACTCAAGCGAAGAAAATGTAATTTCAATGTCATCACTTTAGCGACTAGATTTTAAAATATTTGACCATCTCTTTAGCCTAATATATTTTTCCTGTACCTGCAAGAAAAGAAATAAAATTGTAATTTCAGTTGATGTTTATCATGATCAGAATGGGTCAAATAGAAAAAATCGTTTGCAACAATAATTTGTCGCAGATCAAGTAAAGAACTGGTACATATAATACCTATCTTATTACTTTCTCTACACGTACTATATACATAGTGTATAGAGAAGGTATTGCATTCCCCAAAAAATTCGATACCGAGATTTCACCGGAAATATATATTTTAGGGTCCCCTGTAACAAATAAAATCAGAAAAAGGTCCGTGTGTGTCCGTGGATCTGGATCACAATAGCTCAAAAACGAAAAGTCGGTAAAATACCAAATTTGGTATTTAGGTTTAGTATCATCCAGAGATGCGACACAAAGACTTTGAGAAAAATTCCCCCACCCCAAACTACCCTTTACATGGAACTTTGTTCGAACATTTTAATTTTCTCAAAAATGGCTCTAACAATTTTGATTAAAATGTGGTATATTAAAGATATTTAACTGTCGAATAAAATGTATATCTTGAATTTTATGCGAATATCCTCTGAAGACTACTTTATTCTGGATGAATTTTACGGAATTTTGTATCACTGCTAAACCATAAGATATGGACAAAAACTTACAACACAAAAATGTAGAGCACCTTAAAACACACAATTTATGTTAAATACTTTTTTTCGTGGAGTTCATCATTTTTGAGATACTCCTTGTTTTTGGTTTCGGTTTTAAAGGTTTTTGTTTTTCTCATATAGGAATTTAACAATTCCTGTCCATACAAACAAAGGAACTTCGGTCACATAGCAACCAGTTTTTGAGTATCACTATAACCTTTTAAGATTTTTAACAATAATTTGTTGCAGAGATATAGAGAAAGTCATATGAATGGAACACATCAGATGTTTTTAGTTTGCAATTATTCTCTTTCAACATTTGTCATTATCAGTATTTTCCCGCTACAATGTGGGCCAGTTCCGACTCAGAAGTTGCCATCGTGTCTATTGTCCAACAATACTATGTTTTCCTTTTGGCACAGAATAGAGAGTATGGAGAAATGAAACTTGAGGGAGGCTCCTTTAATGTGCATGAAGCCAAGCACTGCGCTAGACGCCATATTGAGACCTAGTAAACGCAAAGCGAAAGCTATTACATACGGTTTTAAGTAAATTCTAACGTTTAAAATAATAAAGCACGAACATATGTCATAAACATGTTATGTGTGACACACACATAACCTTCTCTACTTGCTCTTCCTCAAATTATTTATACGACTGCTTATCTTTCTGTTTCTTCTTAATATAGATAAATTTTAGTTGTGCGATCCGTTATAGGTATAAATTATATTCAAGTTTTTTTTATGGATTTATAGGAATTTTACAACCTTTTAGTGATGCTATTAAATTATTTTGTAAAATGCCCAATAATTCAACTAAAATCCTCTTTTTAAGAACCTCCGGCCGCTATGTGATGCTTTAAAATCACATTTTATTTGCATGAAATTAAAAATAGAAAAAAAAAAATGAGAAAATGTGTATGTATTTGAAAATGTTAATCATTAACAGAGAGTATCTCGCAAATGGTTAACTCCACAAAAATGTACATGACAAGCTGTGGGCTTTAACAGTATCTACATTTTTGTCTAGTAAGACTTTATCTATCTCTTACAGCTACCAGTTATAAAAAAGTGATACAGACTGAAGAGGGCCTCAAAGCACATGGCCAGAGAATTCAAGATACACATTTCATTTGTCAAGCAGAAGTTTTAAATATTTAGTATTTTTAAAAAAAATCGTAGGAGCATTTTTAATGTCTCTAGCCCGTATATACAATGTGCGTAGTGGATAGTAAAGATATTGTATTCCACTCAAAAGTTGATACCGGAAATATATGCTTTGAGGTCCCCTGAGTCCGAAAAAAACAGTTATAGAAAAAGTTCCGTGTGTGTGTCTGTGGACAGCATAGCTCAAAAACGAAAAGTTGGTTAAGCACCAAACTTGGCATCTTCCAAGAGTACGACAGGAACCACCCCAACTACCCTTTACTTGGAAAATGCTTTGACAATTTTCATTTTCTCAAATATGACTATCGATTTAGATTAAAATATCACATGTTTAATATATTTTTATGACAAATGAAAAGTATGTCTTGAATTTTCTGGGAATAGTGTCAAGGACTCTTCATCCTGGATGATTTTTATTTCATTTTGTATAGCTGGTAAACCGTAAGACATAAACAACTTACCTACTACACAAGAAATGTGGATCCCATTAAAACACACAATTTATGTTATATACATGTTTTTTGTAGAGTTGGCCGTCGTTGGTCTCAGTTTAAGACATGCAAAATGTTCTAAAACGGTAGGTCTTTGTTAGAAAGCAAAAAGAACCGAATTTAAATTGTTTCACATAACGAACGGTTTTTAAAACATTTGACTAGCGCTTTAGCATGGCTGTTCTCTTATTTCCTTTCAACTTACAAAGATGCAGGAAACAAGACTCATTCTGGTAATGTTTATCTTGATTAGCGTGTTGTAGAGAAAAGAATACTCTTTTGTAAGACAAGTTTATTTGTGGAACAACTAGAGTAAGTCGTGTGAATAGAACACATGAGATTTTTGAGACTGCTTTGTTTGCTACTTACATCTACAAAAGAAACCTTAGCAGGTAGGATGGTTAAGAAAATATGTAGGCAGGAGTAAATAACCTAGTGAATCAATGGCCTACAAGTTTTATTTAATAAATTAATAAAGATAGCTTAAGACATTGAATTAAAGTGGGCAGTAAAGATGGTGAAACAGAATTATTCAGTCTTGGCATACAAAAAAAAAAAAAAAAAAAAAAAAACACAACGCAAACTGAAGTTTGTTGCTAATACATGATAAACCACATTAGTAACTCTATAGAAGAATTTCCATATTTCTATTCTACATGTATAATTCCTGTCATTACACGGAACAAATAAATAATAAAAAATTAAAGCTTGATGTAAACCTTATTTGAATTAGTTTTGTATTAGGTACTGAGCAGCATTTGCTGCCTTTTCTCTTACTACTGCTCATTATAAGAACAGTGCAGCTTTAAGAGTCAACAAATATTCTTACTTTTACAGTGTATAATATAACTGTTGAATATTATGTAAGCCCAGCAGCTAGAATACCCAACGAATAAAATTAAGAAAATGTATGTTACTTCAACAAGACACTGTTTACTCGGTCCCAATATGGCAGATTTCGCGCATGCGCTCTTAACTTTGGCGCACGGATTACACTTAAGTTTCTTTATGTGAACAGTGTATTCTATTATACAGGCATTTGGCTAGACTTGATGGTCTCATAAGTAATATGTTATGACGTCATGCTTGCTTATTTACACGAAACAGGCTATTTAAGACGGATGTGCGTAGTTTGTCTCATATTATTGCGTAATTGGTGTCGAAGGTTAGCGTAATCATTTCATTTCAACTGTTTCCATCATTTTCTTCTTTCTGTCCAGTTTTCTGATTTATACATTAATATTAGTAGAGTAATTGTTTGTAACATTTAATTAGTATTTCCTTTTTAACTTTATTTTATAATGTTATTTTAATCGTTCATCCCAGGTCCTGAAACTTATATATTTTATGTTGAATATTTTCTGGGAAGATTCAATTGCTTTTTACATCCTATATTAGTAAAACTTCAATTGCTTTGTATTTAGTATTATTTTTGATTTTCCTATCGTATTTACCTTGTAAGACAGTAGACCTAAATTTTATAGTTTGAATTTCTTAAATCTATATGTAATCTTCCTTAAATTTAATCACCCTATAAGGCGTAAAAAAATAGTTCATACGAAATAAACTGCCGGCTTTTTGCGCCAGCTCTTTAACCTATAAATGGATGTCCCTATATTTATACACGTGTATATATTTTTGCCTACAGACCTCGGTCAGAAATATCGAAATACCAGAGGAATCAAGAGCAACAGCCCCCAATGGAGCCATCCGGAATGCCCCAGAGGTCCCTTGGGTGTGGTTGCAAGGATGCTCTGTTGTCCTCGATAACACCAGGGAAGATTCAATTTGTGGAAAATGTGGCGAATGAGACAAACTTTATCTTACTCGATGTGCTTCTCGCTACCATCATGGCTTACATTTGCTTATGTTCGGAACTTCATCTTACAAGGCTAGTGATCATTTCGGAAGTAATAATATCTAATATGCATAGTGTATCCGGTTGCTTATTTAACTCACCAATATATTGCGCATTAGAACAAATAATCCAATGTTTTCATTCATGTAAATTTCTCCACCTCTTCTCAACAAACTATAAATTATACTACTACTATACTACCACTACTACTACTACTACTACTACTACTACTACTACTACTACTACTACTACTACTACTACTACTACTACTACTACTACTACTACTCATGTGGTAGGGTAAAACACATGTTTTATCTTACTTCATTTTATTAAAGATAAACATTAACAGAAATGGCTTTATTACATATTTCCTTCTAGCTACAATGGGAATAAGTAAATGCATATTGTTTAAGATATGGTCGCTATGTGATGGTTTTTGAAATTCCGCTCTATTTACTTGGCCATCAAAATGAAAAACGAATTATGACTTCTTATTTGAGAAAAGCATAAGTTTTGGAAAACTGAGATCAATAACAACAAATATCTCGAAAATGTTAACTTCACAAAAATTGCCTTCCACATAATTTAGTGGTTTCACTCCACATAATTTAGCTTTTCAGAATGTATCTCCTACAGTATACTAGTAATGCAAAAACCACTCAAAATGTAGAGGACTAATAGGCTATTTCTATAATATTCAAGATCTAAATTTTATCGGTCACGAAAGCTCACCACATATGTACCGAATAATTTAATAACCTTCTTTACAGCAATTTTTGAGAAAGAAGTTTCTAAACTGTTTGTTATAAAGAGTAGCTTAAGCTGGGAGATTTTCTTAAACATCTAGGTTGCAGTCGAGTTTTGTTTCTCAGTTATGCTGTTCACAGACACACAAACGCTGAACTTATACACCTCAAATTTAATATATGACCGATTTTTCGTCTTTGAATGATGATGTTTAGAACGGTGAACTTTTACAGTCATCAGATTATGCGGTCACGCTTTTAACGATACCTGGTCGCGGTCACGCAACGCTTCTTTCCCGACAAAATGCTTCTCCGCGGCATCGTCTTATGCACCGATGGGCGGACGAGGTTTACTAGGACCATTACTATTTCACAAATTGTAATACTGAATGTCTCTTACATTGCATACCTTTACAAAGAAGATGCTCTTGAAGACAGACATTGCAGCGTCTTAAAAGATTGACCAAATCATATTCCAATTCTCTTTTGAATATGTTAGTTATTTCTTCCTGTATATTATTTTGCAGTTACTGTAATATTCCGGGATTATATTTCTACGCTTTGTCTTTTAAAATGCCCCACAAATAATCGCTAACTTCAAGGGAGACTTTCTTGATGACATTTTATATCACGCACCGATATCGACTAATATTTTCCTATGTTAGAACATGAGTTTTCCACTTTTTTCCCGGTCTAACACTGATTACTACTTTTAAATTTATTGACTGTTTATGAATATACTTCTGATAGTGGGATCAATATCACGAAAGCATCCGAAATGCTCTACGACATAATAGATGTGTCCGTGTTCTGTAAAGTTGCAACAAATGAAAACTTTTTGTTCTGTAGTATATTGGACATGATGCACTAATACATAATTGAAAACCCAAAAAACATTTTCTACTGCCTTCGTTGTATCATATGTTATTGTAAGTGAGAAGATCACGCCATATGTGACGCAATAACAGGAACTGCAATCTCAGCGGGCGAGTGGCACGCGTCCGATATCCATGTGCCGAAACAGAGTTGCCAATTAATCTGATTGCACGGAATACAAAATTTGGTATCTAACCGACTTTTCTTTTTTGGGTTATTCTGTTCATATATACACACATACGCACATGGATCATTTCGAGAAAGCTTTTTATTTATTCAAGAGATCTCAAAGCTTGTCTTTCTAGTGAAATCTCGGTAATCAATTTTTGGGTCAAATTCAATATCTTCTTTGACTACTATGTACGTTGCACCGAAAGTAATAATACACAGATTTTTAGCGGAACATGGAAAGTGTATCAGGACTTGAACATTATACAACATAGAGAAATTTATTCAACCTCGAATCCCTGTACGTATCTTTAATTTAACTAGACAATTTTCCGCATTAGGGGGTATCAATTGCATTTGTATCTACTAAAACGCTTTGTGTATTAGCGTATTTGAATTAAATTTTTATAATGAATGGGGCTGAAAATTTTAAAAGCCAGTTGATGCGTTTCGAATTTGCTGAGAGTGTTTAATTTAATGGCAAAATGTTTTTCTATATCCAGTATCAGCTTTGTGTTTTGTTGTGCAAGGTTAATGATTAAGTATTAATAATTTTCAATTTACGCTTTCGTAAGCCTCTAGCTCCATTATGCCTCTCGTATTTCAGGGATTTTTAATGAACATTATTCCTTTATTATGCATACTGCAATAAAGCATTCTTTGTTCCCATAAATACATCAAAGACTGCTGATACACGGATACTCCTGCCCCTAAATCGCCCAATATTAATACAGTTTTAACTACGCCACCAATAAAAATATTTCCGTATAGTGCTCTACGACAGTGAACCTATATTTGTTTTCTCTAAACATCAAAGACTCGTGGTTGTATAGAATAAGCCTTAGCTCACCTGATTTGTAGCAAAAATGTTTCTAAAAGAAATATTATAATTGTAAATAGATAAAGAACACCAGGTGGCCCAAATGTCCCATATTTGAAGTAATCAAATAATACTTCGTGCTTTAAAACAGCTGCAAAATTCAACGAGACATTTTCATGTTAAAACCGATCAAGGTAAACAATCATTAGCGAACATTTTGATATGTTTTGACACAAATTCTGTGATTTCAATGTAGTAATACTGTATTTATGTATTACGTTTTATCGGTTGTGCAAAGTCATGCAAAATCAAGATAACATCAGAATCTATTCTGAGAAAATTCAAGATATGTAATAAATGGGGTTGTTTTTGCATTTTGTTACTTTGCAAATGAAAGTGCGTTTACAATTTTCCTACTTTAATGTGGCTATTTGATTTTTATTCTTCATCTTCGCTGCGGTGTAGAACAATATAGACTTATGGTCTTCTTCTTTATCTCCGCTCACGTTCTTGAAAATAGAAATTTTTTGCTATATCTTACTAAATAAAACAAGATATTTTAGCGGAAATGCATTGAAAGGTCTCTATAAGGGAAATATAAATTATATTAAGAAGGGACAAATTGCACGTGAAATGTCAGGAAGAAATGTTGTAAATCACGTCTAAAAGTGCAAAGACAGAGTTTACCACAGGGCCGGAGAATGAACCTTAGGGGTTTGAAATTCCATTGTCCGAGAGTGGACATGACAAAAGCGGAAAGCAACGAATTTCTTGTGTGTCGAGGGACGCAACTTCAATTGTTAAGGTGGTCACTTAAGACATGTTATTTGACTTGACTTGCTATGGAAGACGCGATTCACTAAGACGTATTACTTCACTTCCTATGGAAGACGCAATCAGCTAAGACGTGTTATTTGGTTCCGAGCGGGAAACCAACGGGCTACGCCTCAATACGGTCGTAACTAATAAGGAATGGTAGGTGAGGTCGCGTAAATATTAGCTGAAAGGGGGAGAACTAAGGTGGAATGTGTGAGTGTTCGACGGCAGAAAGTATTGAATAAAATCAATATAAGAGTTCAACAGTTCAACAGTATTGAAATATCAATCATCCTTATTTAGTTGAAATTAAGTAACAGCAAATTAATTGTATAAATTTCAAAATACACAAATTTACATATAGATTAACGTAATAATGAACAAATTTAAGCAAGAATAAAACTCTTCCTTCCCCTTTTCTTGAAATCAAAAGAAAACACTTATGTGTTATAACCACCCCCGAAGAAGATTCCATGCTGACACATCCTGAGCGAGGGCAACCACATCTATAAACCACTCCATAATCTCCTAAGCCATTACGCGGGATACGAACCTGGGAGCCCCTTTAATCTATTATGACCGCCGCACGTTAAACTTATATATTTGTGTTAGGTACCTGAAGCGAATTACACATAGCGCGCGTCGACGTGTCTAAGTCAGACTTAATTGACTCAATGAATGGTTTTGCCACTATCGATTATGCTCGATACAAAAGCCATTTATACATAACATTAATCATAATTTAATATTCATTACCATAATTTAGACTTTAACTATCTTGTAATATGTAAGAAAAAATTACAAATTCTTATGTGTCTCATTTTATCACAATGTTTCTTTGTGTGTAAATTTCCTAATGCGCACTCCCACGCATTATTGAAATGTATTTTTTCCTTTATTTATACATACATAAATTTACGCATTTACAAGCATATTGAAACTTTTCTTTAGCTATTTCCTCGAAATATTTGTGGAAGTTGCATCTTTGAAGCTGCTCAACATAAATACAATTTTGGTTTCAACCAGCTTTTTGTATTGAGTTATGCTGTATATGCACAGAGAAATACACACAGTGGTCTTTTTCTAAAAATTGGACATGCTGTATTCGCATAATTTTCTCTACATCTCTGTAACAAATTATTCTTAAAAGTCTTATTCTTCTACCCATTTCATGATAACTGAGATAAACGTTAGCAGAAATTATCTTATTATTATCTTCCCAGAAAATAGAAGGGAAATAAAGGAGTACATTTGGCTATAGCTATTGTCAAATGTGTTAAAAGTTGGTTGATATTTCAAGGGAATTCGTTTCTTTACCCTTACTTAGAGATGACAAATTCCGTAAGAGAAAAGTTTAAATATTTTAAAACTGAAACTAAGAACAAGAAATATCTTGGAGTTGGTCCAGTACACGAACAAATGTACATGACATAAATTATGTATACTTTTTGTGTTATGTGTTTTTGTGTCTCTCTCTTACGGTTTACGAGTTACCTTCAGAAAGAGGAGATCTCCAGAGGCTATTCCCAGAAAATTCAAGATAAGCATTTAATTTGTCATGTAAATATCTTTTAAAGAAAAGATACTAACTTGTTACGTAAAAAAATGCACCATATTCTAAGACAAGATATAGATTAATATATTAAAGTTTCAGTGACATTAAGTATTCTTAATTAATTTATTTTTTGTATAATTTTGTATATGTTTCAAACCATTAGGAGTACACGAAAGATTACTACAGGAAAAATATAAAGGTGGTTAAAATACATCACTGTGTCACTTTCTTCGACAAAATATTCAGTTTTTAATTACTCCATTTTACAATCCAACTTTCACAATTATTGATTGTATCCTCTAGCGCACTTGCTTGGAATTATGTGATTTCTGATAAACCCCTCGCCCGCTTATTTACACCTAACAACTTGTACAAGGAATTAACACTTGAATGCTGTTCCCAGGTATTGTAATCAAAGATATTTTACTTAACTTGAAATATTCCTAACGGAAAACAATTGGTTTGCTGCGTAATTATGTTGTGCTGTATTATATTAAGCACCACATTCGGAGCACCGCATGTGGCGTTCTTGGCTTCGTGCCCAGATTTGTGGTGACATTGGTGGTGCTCTAAGACTCATGAGTACCCGTTGATGTAGATCTACCACCGGTGAAACGCCTTGTCTCAGCTCAGTTTGCAAGATAGTTGACTCTCTCGGGGCGGTACAGCTAATGAGGGAGTCTAAGGAGTGATCTTATAAATGATGTAGACTTACGTAACTTTCCTTGAATTTATTATCACTACGAGGCGCGAGATAAACATTTTGCATCACAATTCTGCTAACTAATTATTTACTACGAACTTGATACTTGACTATTCACACGTACTTATTTATACTTCTTCTTCCTTGATTCCGCTTTACACAATTTAATTTTAATGCATGTCACTGGCTTTGAATATACTTGACTTAGAGCGCCGTTAACTACTAAGTACCATTAAGAGTTACAATGTTTGACTTTGTGAGAAGGTGTAACTTATATGACATTCAGCATGATAACCGACAGCAAGACAGTATTACATTACAGATTTGCCGTACTCTGCTTCTTATATACAAAATCTACTGTCGTAGTGGCTTCTTTCTGATTGGACAGAAAGACCGCGAAATTGACGTCTATATTACCCAAGGGTGCACCACAAAACCAACGTGACACATGTTATACAATGGAGCTACAGCCTTTTCCGACTTTTAAGGTTTAGCCCCGGCGTGAGTCGTTGGTACGTGCCTGGATAAAGGGAAACCCTGTTAACAACCGCCGCACCACTCTCCTAGCTTGGCGTTAACTTTCTGCTCTACTTTGCTACAAGCTGATCTTTACACTGCTAAATACATGAGTTAATAAGTATATTTGCACTCTTTAACTATACACCGCTAAATAATTAATAAACTACCAATAATTATTGTAGAGAAGCCAATTAACGGTCTCAGCTTAAATACTTGTTAAATTTAAGAAAGTTAAATCCATTAAAGACAATTTTTAACGTGATAACATCAATAAATGTTTGATAGGAAGAGTCACACTGAAAAAATGTAATGCCATAGCCAGATTTGAACGTTGGATCTCCCGTTCTCAAGCCAGCTCTTTAATCACTGGGTTTCCATGTGCACATCCCGAAAATTTTTCAGTTTGACTCAACCTATACAACTCCTGTTCTACTCTCTACTTGTGTGTAAAAAACGAATTCACACAAATAAATTTTGTTGTGTGAAACAAAGACATATTTTTGACACTAGCAATACTACTACTACTGTTACTGCTACTGCTGCTGCTACTACTACTACTACTACTACTACTACTACTACTACTACTACTCCTACAACTACCACTATTACTACTACTGCTACTACTACTACTACTACTACTACTACTACTACTGCTACTACTACTACTGCTGCTACTACTACTCCTACAACTACCACTATTACTACTACTACTACTACTACTACTACTACTACTACTACTACTGCTGATCCTGCTCCTGCTCCTACTGCTACTACTAATACTACTACTCCTACAACTACCACTATTACTACTACTACTGCTGATCCTGCTCCTGGTCCTACTGCTACTACTAATACTACTACTACTACTCCTACAACTACAATTATTACTACTACTGCTGCTGATCCTGCTCCTACTGCTACTACTAATATTATTTCTTCTACTACTACTACTACTACTAATAATAATAATAATAATACTACTACTAATACTTCTACTACTATTACTACTACTGCTGCTACTACTACTATTCCTACAACTACCACTATTACTACTACTACTCCTACCACTACTACTGCTGCTACTACTACTGCTACTACTACTACTGCTGTTACTACTACTGTTACTACTGCTGCTGCTACTACTACTACTACTACTACTACTGCTGCTGCTGTTACTACTACTGTTACTACTGCTGCTGCTGCTACTACTACTACTGCTACTACTACTACTACTACTACTGCTGCTGTTAGTACTGCTGCTACTACTGCTGCTGCTACTACTACTACTACTACTCCTACAACTACCACGATTACTACTACTGCTACTGCTGATCCTGCTCCTACTGCTACTACTAATACTACTACTACTACTGCTACTACTAATACTACTACTAGTACTGCTACTACTACTACTCCTACTACTGCTGATTCTGCTCCTACTACTACAACTGCTACTGCTACTACTGCTACTCCTACTACTACTACTACTACTGCTACTACTACTGCTACTGCTGATCCTGCTCCTGCTCCTACTACTACTACTACCACTACTACTCACCGCGTTGGCCACAATTAAAGATAAGCGATCACCTGGCGCCGATGGTCTGCTGCCCGTAATCATTAGGACTGTTGTTAGCACACACTCAGAAACCAGTCTGGCTGTGTTCAATCAGTGCCTGAAAGCAGGCGTCTTTCCAACTAAGCGGAAGACTGCTCCGCTAATTCTGTTGGAGAAGCCGAAGCCCACAGACGGAGTTGTATCCTATCGTCCTATCTGTTTACTTAATGCCTTGGGAACGCTCCTGTAACATTTGATATTGGTCAGATTGAAAGAGGCGATTGAACACAATGGCAGATTGTCCATTGCCCAACATGGCATTAGACAAGGTCGATCCACATTGACTGCCCTACGGAGAGTGAAGGAGCTTGCCGAAGAGGCGAAATTAGTGTTTCATGGCAAACGACGATTGTGTGAGCTAATCACTTTAGATATACAAAATGCCTTTAATTCTGCCCCTTGGGTCGGAATTCTCAGAGAACTGTAAGCCCTTAATGTTTCAGCATATATATACAGAATATGCTCGCTAGTTATCTGGATAATCGTCTACTTCTTGTGGGTGCGAATGACCTCCTACAGATGACGTGTGGTGTACCGCAGGGTTCAATCCTGGGCCCCATTTTGTGGAACATCTATTATGATGTAGTATTACAACTGCCCATGCCTCCGGGTGTCTAGCTTATTTGCTTATGCTGATGACTTAGCCATTGTTGCCACAGCTGAGAATGTTTTTACATTAAAGCAGAATGCTAACCATGCGTTGACTGCAGTCAAGGACTGTTTGCTACGAAAGAAGCTGAAGTAGTCCCACCATAAAACTGAGGTCGTGTTGTTAGTAGGAGGCCGGAAGGTCCACACTATCCGTCTGAAAATAGGGTCTTTATCAGTCGTTAGCCGGGAGTCATTGACATATTTGAGTGTTTATTTGGACCGAAAATTATACATGAGATATCGGCAGAGAAGGAAGGGCAGGCTGTTGCTCACATTAGTCGTTTAATGCCCAATGTACTCGGCCCAAGGAAGCACACACGGCGCATTCTATTCTCCGTTGTGCAATCCATTATTTTATATGGAGTACGTTTATGGAGTAAGACCTTGAGACGTAACATATATACTTCCAGGCTCTTGAGCGTCCAGCGGAAGGTGGCTATTACCATCAACTAGTGCATAAAGAACCACATCCACTAAGGCTTTGCTGCTTATTGCCAGGACTCCTCCGATTGTTCTCTTGCTGAGGAACGACTTTTGTTGGAGGCATATACCATTGGAAGAGTGGAGGCTCGCACCCTATTGCTTGCCAAGTGGCAGGAACTTTGGGAAGTTGATGATGGGACTGCCCATTGGACAAAGCGCTTGATTAGAAAAGTCGCCATTTGGTATAACCGTAAATGTGGGAATGTAAATTTCTTTCTTACACAATTGTTGACCGGACATGGCTGCTTTACCCCTATCAATATCGTTTTGGCTTAAGTGCTACGTCCGAATGTTATTATTGCAGAAAGAATGACACAGCTGATATTACCTTCTTTCACTGTGTTCGGTGACATCATCAATGCCATCAGGCCGAGAGCCAATTGGGAGTTTTGACGCCCGATAACCTTCTATCTAAAATGTTTGCCTGTGCACGGAATTGGAGCATTGTTTCTAGATTGGTCCGTGATAATTTGCTTAGCAAACGATTAGAGACCAGCACACATTTTCCTAGATGATATAGATCAATAATACTTACCACCTTGAATGGCTTCCCCCTGAAGTAATGCTGTCTTGGTCAGTTCCGAGGGGAATTTTCTGTTAATTCTTGCAGGTTTTTTTAGATGGTGACAATCCAGCTCGCATAAGGCACCTTTGTAAGATTTTTTCCCCGGCTCAAAATAAAACTTCTACAACAACTACTACTACCACTCTATTACTGCTACTGCTGCTACTGCTAATACTGCTGCTGCTACTACTACTACTACTGCTTCTACTGCTACTGTTGCTACTGTTACTACTACTACTACAACTGCAACTGCTGCTACAGCTACTACTGCTACTGCTAGTGCTACTGCTACTGCTACAGTTACTGCTAATGTTACTACTACTACTACTACTACTACTACTACTACTACTACTACTACTACCAACTGGAGTAAAAACCATAGGATATGCTGATGATCTAGAGTTAATAGTATGTGGCAAAACAAAAGATGAAGTGGAAGAAAAAGTCGTGTGGTCCATGAATAAAATAGAAATATGCATGATCAAAAAAGGATTATGTCTGGCACCAGAAAAAACGGAAATGATAATACTGGAAGGACGAAGATCTTTAAAGGAGATAAAGGTTAATTTCGGTAAACAAGAAATAAAATCCAGTAAGAACATAAAATATTTGGGTGTTCAAATGGGACATAATTTGAGCATGTGGCCACACATTAAGTATGTAGCTGGCACAGCAGAAAGAAGTATTGCTCCTCTAGGAAGATTAATGCCAAATATGAGAGGACCCAAACCAGAAAAAAGGAGAGTACTGAGTAATGTGATAAACTCTATAATGCTGTACGATGTAACTGCCTGGAAAACATGGGTGGAAATAGAGACCTTCTGGAGAATTATGAAAAGTGTACAGCGCAAGATAGCGATTAGAATTGTTAGTGAATATAGGACCGTATCCACGCGGGCAATTCAAGTAATAGCCAGCACCATACCCATACATCTAGTGAATCGGGAGCTTCTGCTTCTACTGCTTCTGCTGCTATTACTACTAATACTACTACTACTACTACTACTACTACCACTCCTACCACCGCTATTACCACTACCCTTACCCCTATCGCTACCGCTACCCTAGCCACTACGACGACGACCACCACCACTACCACTACCGCTACCACCACTACTACTACTTCTACTACTACTACTACTACTACTACTACTACTACTACTACTGCTACTACTACTGCTGCTGCTGCTGCTGCTGCTACTACTGCCACTACTCTATGACGGCTATTACTACGCATTAAAATCGGAAAATATATGTAATTTAAGAGCATAGTGATGAAGAACATCACAGAAGGTAAGTAATACATTTAAAATGTATTATTTGAAATTTCGTAGCGTGAAACATGCTTCACAATATACTTTACAACAATACTAACCTAGCCTAGCAGCAAAATGACATTAGAAAAGAAATAATTTTGAACGGTAAAATTCATTCTACTGGACAAGCAACTCAAACGAAAAGCGAAATAGAAGTAGATTGATCCCTTTATTTTCCCACCACCGTCCACCTCCTCATCTGAAGTGAATCGTCAGCCTCCTAGATGTTCCTTCAAGTGAGAAAAAGGTGAAAGTCGCTTGTAGCGGGATCCGGAATGTAGAAAGGGTGGTCAGTGATATCCCAGTGCAACTGCTTCAACAGCGTGGTAGTGTTGCATGAGGTCCCGCGTTGTCATGAAGGAAGAGACAGCCTCGTGGAAGAGTCTTGGCCATTTCCTCCGGATTACTTCGCGTAATCATGTCATAGTCTCGCAGTATCAGTAATCGGTTACTGTGTGCCCAATTTCCAAAAAGTTCACGAGGATGACATCCGCGCTTCCCCGAAACACTGTTGCTATCACCTTCCCGCAGATGGCGCCACCTTAATCTTCTTTGTCTTTTGACAATTCACTCCGTTTACTACTGAGGATATAGTGGTGAATGGATACTTAGTCACCCGTGACAATGCGGTGAAGAAAACTGTTACCTTCCGTGAAGAACCGTTGCAAAAGATGCTGACTTGTTCCAATGCGCTTTTCCTTGAGTTAGTTGGACAGCTTTCGTGAAACCATCGGAAACAAACTTTCCGGCACTGCAGAATGTCGTGAACAATGTGATGAATGGTTCGAAAAATCATTCCCAGTTCTACTACCGTACGTCGTAACGTGATTCTCCTGTCGTCCTAAAACAGCTCCTCCACGTGAGATGTGTGCAAGGCGTACCTGCTGCCGGTGAATGTCATCCGCGGTTGCATGTTTCGCCCAAAGAAATCGAATAAAAGAGCGAATTTTTTCACGAGACCAAACGAATCGCCATTTGTGCTTACCTTGCAGTAACGCTGTAGCTGGTAGTTGGCTGAAACGCTACACATTTGTCAACTGTATGTATTAGAATTACCGCACACTACTAAGTTCACTGTGAAGGATGAAACACCAAGAATATGGGCCCTGTAACCTTAGTTTCAAATCATCCCGTACTTTCTACAATGTGGACCCCTACATTGGCAAGAGACGTCAAGACAGACCGGAACAAGAAGACGACTCCTTCAAGAAAGCAGTAGGGCACACTGATTCAACACTGCACACGAACGCAGCAGCTGGAGAGACATCTGGATATAGCAGCAAGTGCTAAAGCACAACCATCTAGTATGGATAGGAAATAAGGGAAGGAAATGTGCGTTGTGAGGAACCCCAAATAAAATCACTTCAAAGAAGTAAGTGGACAATAGTACGATGTGCGGAAGATAGAACGCAAAGCACCACTTAGGCCGACTATCTCACTGCATGAGTCATATCGAGCTACCTCTTGCAACAGGAGGTTTAATTCTTCAGAAACACATCGTTCAATTGTGAATTCTGCACTTTCAGGTTGGTAGTAATGAATTGCTATCTTTCGTTCACTTATGTGTCGTCACTGCGCTATGTAGAACTTGGCTAAATAGTTCTCTAGCCTCCCATCCTTGGGAAATGTCTGCGTTTTTTTGGTGATTCGGATAATTCTCTCTGTTGTATTTCCTCTCTTCCATAAGTAATCTATACCTGAAAATATACGTGGACCACGAAACTGTATAATCATAATTGTAACTGTATAATCAGAAGCTTTTTAATATGGCTTAAAACATATGCAGTTAACACACATGCGGTATATTCGCTATAGCAATGAATAACTTTCAGGAAACTCAAAACAGAACACTCAGCTAACGCTCCTTGAACAATACCGAATATGACTGCCTGTGTAGTGTGGTAGTTAGCATGTCCAGAGATTTGGACAAAAAAGCCAATATTGCATGTGTATTAGTTGCATGCTAGCTTGAAAATCCCAAGATTCCGAGTTAGATTACCTAATGAAAGATGGACATTTTTATATAGCCAGCTTGCTTCGCATCTTCATTAGAGTCTGCAACTGAGAGTAAAATAATGCGTAAGAAATTTTAATTTTAGAAGGAAAAAGGAAAAATTATCAACAAAGCGAGTGAACATAATTGATGTTAAATACAGCATACAAAAATTGTCACCTAATAACTCTAAAAGTGCAGGGCAATGATGAGGCATTACTTTTCGAAATTACTAATGCGAATTCTGTAGTTGTATAAGTAATTTCCTCCTAAGGCTTTATTTCCCTATTAGTTATAATTAAACGTCTATGTGCTGCTTAATGCGGGTATGGCAGAGCCGCATGCAATGCTCAGGAAGGAGGGTCGTGAACCGTGTTAATATTTTACATACTGTCCCTCCACCAGACCAACAGTCTAATGTGTTTCTTATCTCTGAAAAGCTAATGTATTAAACTTCAAGGTTTCATTAAATGTCAAATCTAATACAAGTGCCTCGTTTTTCAAATGATAAAGTTTTTCAACTCAAAATGTCTCACACTTCTTATCTCATTAAAAATAAATAAAATATCCAGTTACAGCAAAAATGATTAAAACAATATTCAATACAGCTTTTACAGTAAATAAATATTTTTCTACAACTGACGTTTTTCACTTACTAATTGGATCCTACGCTTTTATATCATTTTTGTAGAAAATATTAAATAAACAGTTCATATTTCAAAGCAAGCCATCAATTTATTAAAGGGTCACTACTTATATTGAAAAAGCATTAGTTTATATATATATATATATATATATATATATATATATATAAGCTTTTATGTGAATACGTACATACAGTGTGTTTCAGAACGACTGCGAAAGGTTCTGAGGATCAAGGAACGATACATCTCGCAGCAGGGAATATCCTTTTTCAAGCAACAATCGTACTCTGATGTCGTTACGAAATTCCTGTTGGAAGCGTATCCGGTCGTATAGGTTTGATAGGCACGCCAATACACTTTTGTCTCTATTTACAATACCTGTATTGCGTAAACATCTGGGCCTGTATCGTTGATCATCTGTTGGGAACTTTTCGTTCTACCACCCCGTTTGATGTTCTACAAAATGCGCTTTCACTGCTCATGGAGAATGCCTCTCTTGCGATTTAAAGGAACAACTGATTACGCTCCAGAGTACTTCAGCCATGTTGTACGAAGTCATCATAACAATATCTTCGGGGAGCAGTGGATAGGAAGATATGGACATGTTGCCTGGCCAGTTTGGGCACCTGATTTAAGCCTACTAGATTTCCTTCTGTGGGGGCATGACAAGACGTCACACCGGTTGAAAAGATGCAGGAATTAAATGTGCAATTTCACTGCTTTTGAGGAAATTCGAGAATACCTGAATTATTCGAATGTACCCGAATATGTATGCCCGTGTTCAGGGTAGATACTTTTAAAATCTTCCATATTGAACTTCTTTGTTTGTTATTGCCTCACCTATTAAATAATAGTGTTGCCCAATAAAGATTTACAACGCCAAACTAACGGTTGGAGGAAGGTGCTTGCTTGACAAGAAATGTTCCATTGGTGAGAACTATCATGTCTCAGAGTTTGTTGCAGAGGTCCTAAAATACTCCGCATATTTTTAAAACAATTCTTTATATGCAGGGTGTTAATGAACTACACCGAAATAGTTTGCGAGATTGTGCACGTGACTGATATAAGTAATTTGAGATCGGCGATGCATGGTCTCCGGATAAACATAGCGCGGCTACAGCTGCTGATAAGTTGGTATTAAAGCAAAGCAGATTGAAAAAATGGCTTAGAATGTCTTTAAAATTGCTGCCCGAGTATATAAATATGGATTTTTAGCAGTTCGTTACTAGCGTTCTCAAGACTCAGTGTCGCAAAAATCTGTAAAATCTCGAAATATCACTTGACAGTGCGACACTGAGCATTCATATACTACGTCCTTGAGTTTTATAGCTTACTCTGGAGGCGTTTTTTCAACTGTTCTGGTGGCTTAATGCGTAATGCGAGAAGCTGTTATCCCAAAGGTCATGAGTTCGATTACTGTTATAGAGTAATTATTTTTTATTATTATTTTTTTCATTCCAGGCGAAGTACCACGATACGTGAACGAGATCCGAACACGGAACCTATCTTTCACTTGCAAGCCAGTATCATAACCACTACGGTAGAGAGGTACGCTGTAATATGTCCCTTCGTTTTTCGTGTTATGCTCTCGAATGGTTGATAAATTAGCCAGTGGCGTACTGGCACTTCAGAAATGAATAGCTGTTACTTCGAAATTTCAATAAACAGGCCATCAGTCTCCTATCTCAAATTACGTATTTAAGTAATCTACATATCCTGTGAAACTATTTCGGTATAGTTCATTAACACCCTGTATATGCAACCCACTTTTCAGTTTTTTATCGTTTATAATTTCAATTTTGCGTTTATGCCCTTTTGAAGTTTAGTATGTTTTGTTTATGGTAACCTGAAATATAATGTTATATAGAATACACGCACATACACGCAGCATGTTACAAAACATAAAAGAGTTCAATTTCGCCATAATGTCCGACCAATTCTTGTGGAATGCATTTCCGAATTGTTAGCCGCTGGGGTTAGTTATAAACAGCAAAGAAGAAGGGCAGGGGATGAGATTTTTTAAACCATGGGTCATAAATTGTCCTAGTTGTTTTAATTCATTTTTTCGAGGTAAACGTAAGATAAACCCGTATTCAGTTATTATTCCGTACTAGTCATTTATATGATGTCTTAAAATGCCGTAGTATTTCCAAGCGGTATGTAACTTATGTTTAATTATAGAGTCTGAAAAGTTAAGTTTTGTGTTGCTACATTATATAATTTTTCTAGGCTCTGAAATGTCAGTAAATTATATGAAGTTCCATATTTCACGAAATTAAGATAATTTCTCGTTAACCTATTTATTTGTTTTATTACTTTCTCTAACACATATGTCCAACTTTCATATTAGAGAAGGTATTGTATTCTCCCCAAATTGAATTGCGAGATTTTACCAGAAATATATGCTTAAGAACCCCTGAACAAGAAAAAAGAAGAAGAAGAAAAAGCATTTTTAGAAAAGGGTCACTGTGTGTGTCTTTAGACAGCATAACTCAAAAACGAAAAGTCCGTTAAATACCAATTTTGGTATTTAAGTTTAATGTCTCCAAAGAAGATTTTCAAGAAAATTCTCCTGACTCAAATTATATGCTAAATGTTTCTAAAACTTTTATTTTCCCTAAACTGGATGTAACGATTTTGATTAAAACATTGTATATCAAATATATTTATATGAATAGTAAAATGTACATTTTAAATTTTCTTGGAACCACCTCGGAAGTCCTGTTCATTCCGGTAATTTTTGCCTAATTGGTAAACCGTAATAAATACACAAAAGCGTGCTTCATATTTTTGTTGTAGAACTAACTATTTCCGAAATATACCTTGTAATTGATTTCACTTTTAAATTTCAATGGCATTCGCATAGCGATTGCTTTAAAACCATTTAACTATAACTTTAGCATAGTGCATTCCATTGTTCCCTTCTACTTATAAGGAACTGAGTAATAAAAACATTCTGCTACAGATTATCTCGATAAGTATGAGTAGAAAGCAGAATAGTCTTTTGTAAGATTTTTTTTGTAGAATGGATAGAAAAAGTCGTGTGAAGGAACGTACAAGAGTTGTTTAATCTGAAATATCAGATGCTAGTATGAGACATGCTTATTATAAATTCAAAAGGATGATGCTCGCAAAGCCCAAGTTGAATGTTGTTACTGCCCTGTCAAGCTATGTTCTGAATGCTTAAAGCAGTACCTAAATGCTCTCTTCGAAAACGGATGAACAGAGTGCACGGTCGACACAAAGTTCATGGGTTCATATGTTAGGGTTGCAAATCCAATACACGCACTTTATTTCCATTAACATCTTCTTATTTGGCATATCGCTTCCAAACTATATGCCTTTAATATACATATTGTACGTTGTTATCCGCTATCTATAATATTTATACAAGTAGCAGAACATTAGTGCATTGTAAAAAATGTCTTTGGTGATTCAAAATTTGGTTAGAAATATAGTCTTTGATTCACTGCTGCAAATAATTCACCCAACGTTTCGATACGAGTTTATGGCACTATGCCACTACGTACAAACATGTCAGTCACTCACCACTCAGTATATTTCACAACACAACAACACTGCACTACAAACCCTCCTCCTTTTATAGATAGAAAATGACGTCATAAGTTTTCGGGAAGCTTGTTGAAGATACTGGAGGCCGAAGCTTGAAGAAACATCTCGAATATCGAGAAGGATCATGATGCCGTAAAAAAGTTTCACGTTCCGAAGGATATGTTACGTCGCGCATTCTTCCGCGTTGTTTATGCATCCCAAAGGAAACATGAGAGCAGTGACTTACACGGATGACATTGACACATTATTGTAGCACAGGTTTTATTTCAATTGTCAGCACCTGAGAAATCTTCGAATTTTAAAGAACAGCAAGGAATACCATCCAACCAGGAAATATATGAAAAGTTCTACCAAAAAATCTAAATCCCTCGAATTTTAAAGAACAGCAAGGAATACCATCCAACCAGGAAATATATGAAAAGTTCTACCAAAAAATCTAAATCCCTCGCAATTACAATAAATCTTACTGTTGAAATAGAAAGAAATATAGAACAGAAGATGTCCCTTAGCTATTTGGGTATAAAACTTAAACGTAATGGTATTTTACAGGCAGAGATAATGGAGCCATTGTGAAGTGGAGCGCAAATATTGGTTCATTAAATGTGGAAAAAATGTTCTTTTCACATGTCTTCCTCTACATCCCTGTAAAAAATTAGGTATCTTTTTAATCTACTTCATTCCAACCGAAATAACATTAGCAGAAATGGTCTAAATACATGCTCCTTTGTAAGTAGAAGGGAAATAAGGGAGTATACTAAGCTAAAGGGATAGCCGAATCTTTTGGAAGCTGCTTGCTATGTAATTGTAATTCCTTTGTTTGTATGACCAGTTGACAAATTCTTATATGAGAAAAGCACCGGAGGCCCACGCAAGCCGTCTTGTGTACTTTTTGTGTATCCGCATACGCTAGTACAAGAAGGATTGCTTCGTCACTGCTGGTCAAATGGGAAGTGCACGTATCAGTGAACCTTCACTGAACAGTTTTGCTATCTACGTGACCTCTTGGTTTCACTCTAATAATGTCGCGTGGCCGTCTGTTTGTAGTTCGAGTCAGGTCTTTCAGTCAAAGAGGTAATTACTGCAATGTATTCCACCAAACACCACACAGATAATATGATAATGCTCTATGGGGAAACGCCCCACAATGCAATGGAAAGACCAATCTACGACGCACTTATGGTCGCGCATCTCACGTAGATGGGTCGGGTTCGATCCTAAGTGACCGTATGTCAGATCTGTGATGGACAAAGCGGCGCAGAGACGGGTTTTCCCGGGTTCTCCGGTTTCCCCCGCCATCACATCCCACCGGTACTCCATCTCCATTCCATGTATCACCAGTGTCATCACCTGCGGTGCCACAGGTAGTAATAGTGGGCGTAAAACACTAACAAAATACGTCGGACTTGATGTTTCCGGGAACTTTATGGGGCATTATGGGATATTTTGGAATAAATCCCACGTAAGGTAAGCATAACTTAAATTAAAATAATGCGTAGCATAAACAATAAACAATAATGTCATTTGCTATTTCATTTTAGATTGCATTATTATTTGTATCTAAAGTAACGGCAATAATAATAGTAATAATAACAGTAATAATAATAATAATAATAATAATAATAATATGATAATAATAGTTATAAAATAATAATAATGGCAATCGTAATAATATTAATGACAAGATTATAATATATCAATTAATACATATTTTTCATAATAATTATTCAAAAGAAGACCTGGAGCAGACTTGAGGGTGTCGAGGTCTTCGTTACAAAGAATTCTGACGGAACGAAAATGTTTTAAGCAGCACCTACGAGGGCTGATCAACGAAGACTGAGACTGATTTTTTCCTATAGCTTCCGTGATAGTTTCGTATGTGTAACATAAATATTTGAAAAGAGCGGGGTTTTATGTATAATGTCGGTAGGTGGCAGCACTCTCGTATCGGTAGGTTGGAAGTAATGCTCTATTTTGTAGACCCTACGTGCATTTCGCATACCAGTCAGTGGTGGGGACGCGAGAGGAGCAGTACAGCGCAATCAAATTCTGTTTTCGTTTAAACCATACAGCCACCGAAACTTATGAAAAGCTGAAGCAAGCGTACAGTGAAGATGCACTACCTCGTGCAACAGTGTTTAGGTGGTTCAAGGACTTCAAAGAAGGCCGACTTGCCAGTGTTAAGCAGTGCAGTGTTTCAGCTTCTGCTGTGACTGAAGTCAACATCAACACAGCTGATGTGATTGTCCGAGAGGATCGGCGTATATCATTACGTAACCTGAGTGAAGTGTTTGAGAATTTCATATAGCAGTGTGTTTACAATTATGCACGACTATCTCCATATGACCCGAGTTTGTGCTCGTTGAGTGCCCAGAACGAAAGGCTGTGCGAATGGAGACAAGTCGTGAGGTGCTGCTTCTCTTTGCTGATGGAGGAGATACATTTTTTAAATCGATTATCACCGGTGATGAGTCATGGCTGCATCATTATGATCTTGAAGGAAAACAGGCCAGCACAGTGTGGAAATCGCCAGGTTCTTCAACACCAAAAACGGCAAAAGTTGTTCCATCTGCAGGGAAAGTGATTATGATCACATTTTTTTAGTGTAATGGAATGATTTACCAGCATGCAGTTCCCCTCACACTACTGTTACAGTAGCATACTACAGTCAGTATTGGCTACACTGAGGAAGCACATTGCAAAGAAACGACCAGAGCTTTCTCAAACTGGGTGGCGATTTCATCATGACAATGCACGGTCTGGCTCGATTCAACATTACCTGTGTACCACATCCACCTTATAGCCCCGATCTTGCACCCTGTGACTTTTTTTTATTCCCTTCACTAAAGGCAAAGCTTAGGGGTATTCGATTTGAGAATTCTGAAGCAGTGCTCAAGAAAAGTGAGGCGATTCTCAAGGACCTGACAAAGGACTGGCAAAGACGCTATAAAAAGTGCATTGAAGTAGGAGGGGACTACATTGAAAAAGATAATGTAAACATTGAATTGGAGTAATAAACATCTGTGAAAAACATCAGTATCAATCTTTGTTGATCAGCACTCGTATATGACCAGCTAGACGGAAACGATTTCTAAAATCGATATCGTTCAAGGACTGGCAGAGACGCTATAAAAAGTGCATTGAAGTAGGAGGGGACTACATTGAAAAAGATAATGTAAACATTGAATTGGAGTAATAAACATCTGTGAAAAAAATCAGTCTCAATCTTTGTTGATCAGCACTCGTATATGACCAGCTAGACGGAAACGATTTCTAAAATCGATGTCGTTCTGCAGAAGTCTCTTAAAGTAGACGCAAATCCAAATTTCCCCGAGGTGATTTAGTGGGGAGATGAATGCTATTTCTCCACTGACTCTACTGTAAATAGATATAAATTGCATTACCAGGTTCCTGAAAATCCTCACTGGCTACCACCACATCACATGCAAACGCACAGGAGTGTTAATGTATGGTGTGGCATTCTAGGAGACCATATCGTTAGACCATTTATTTGACTTCCAGACTAACTGGTCAGCTGTATTAAAAATTCTTACAGAATGAGTTGAATCTGGAGTATCTCCTACAGAACATCCCACTTCAGTTAATTGTGAGGCACTGGTCTCAGCCTGATGGTGCACCATCCCATTATTATAGAGGAATTAGAGAATATCTCAGCAATGTCTGCACCCCGAACTTAGGATAGCTTGTGGTGGTTGTATTCGATAGCCAGCAAAATCGTCTGATTTAACCACCTTGGATTTTTTTCTTATGGGAATGTATATCAATGCCAGGAATTACGAAACGGAACCGGAATATACTGATGTGTTAAGAGAAAGAATACGTCCTGCTTGCGCATCAGTAACTGCAGAAATGTTAAAACGTTTCCGTGCTACTACTGACAGGCGCTTACATGAAATCATCCAACAAGGCGGACACGCATTTGATCATTTGTGTTATGAGTAATCCAGTAATAAAGATAACATAGATTTAAAGGAATATAAATTAATTATATTCATTATTATATATTGCAATCCAGTATATTGCAGCATTTATTTAATATTGCTAATTCTGAAGCACAAATTGTTGCGTTAAAATATATTGTTGATTAATTAGCTGTCAGATATTGATTGCTTTGAAACAGATCATTAATACACTTTGGTCCATGTGCGTATTAGTTTGCTCAGGGACAATCGTGCTTCTAGACAGGAGCCTTTCTTGAGCCATGGAATCGAATCCGGCATCCCACCACAGTGAAAAGTGCTCTAGTGACGAGCTATGGGATCAGTTATAGCAGTTAAACATTGGATCTCAAACTGTGGTCTTACGTTTAGTAAAATTTCCTCTGTGATGGTATCACGTCCCTTTAATGGCATGCTTAGATAAATATTTCTGCGTCCGCATTATGACTTCAGCAAAGGACGGCTTTAGCGGGCTGAAATCAAATAACAAGGAATGTCTCAGAAACAGTTAACTCAACAAGAAAAGTGTATGTGACATAAATGTGTGCTTAAACGAGATTTGCATATTTGTACAATAAGTTTTTGTCAATCTCTTATGGTTTAACCGTTGTGGAAAATTCTGCAAAACTCGTGCAGAGTAAAGAGGTCTTTAAAGTCTTTCTCAGAAAATTCCAAAAATATATTTTATTTTTTTATGTAAATATCTTATATAAACGGTATTTTAATCAAAATCAATAATCATTTTTGAGAAACCCAAAATTTTCGACATTTTTTCCATGTAAAGGGCAGTTTGTGGTGAAGGGATTTTCTTGAAATTCTTCGTGTCACATCCCTGGAAGATACTAAACATAAATACAAAGTTTGGTATTTAACGGTCTAAAAGTGATTTTTCGGAATCAGGAAAACCATAACATATATTTCTGGTGAAAGCATGACTACTAAGTATATTCTAAGTACATACGTGCTACAGAAAGTAAAATGTATCACGTATCTTCATACTTGTTTTAGAAACAAGAAAGGATATGACAAAATAACTAAATGTTTTAAAACAAATAAATGGCTACTTTAAGGAAAATATTAAGAAATATAAGATATGTCAGAATAAGAAATAAATATTCGAGAAGTGTGATAAGCAACTCGATTAGAAGAAGATGGCAGGAATGAACAAGGATAGACCAACAAAATGAGATAATATTCCGATAAGAAAGACGTTCCTCCGAGAGAACCAGAAAAATGGGAAATGATTTACTTCTTAAAAGGCTGCAAGGATGTTGTCAATGGATATTGAGTAAAACAAAATTATAAAAATGTTGCTTCTAAAATAATAGATTGCGTCACTTACCTGTACTAAACCCAAAAACTATTGTTGTTATAAACGTTATTTTCTTAGCATATGATTCTGGAATGTGAGAATTAACATAATTAACATAAATGCAAATTGAATTTAAATTATAAAATACCAGTAAATGTAAAACATTACCAAAATGAATTAAAACGTAGTGCAGAGTTACTAAAGCGTAAGTACTACAATTTAAAAATATAATAGTATCAACATTTGGGAGCAAAACAATTATTATTCAACGGCAGCCCTTTCATGTCCACATCATTTAAAGAATAAGCAGTGCAGTATGGTAAAAATCTAATCTAAACATTTGAAGCCAAATGACAGTCAAAAGCAAATACGCAAATTTGGTTCCTCTTTGATAAAGAGTAGTAAGAACAGTATGGTTGGATGAGGTGAATTCTGTTTTATGTTTATTTTAATTGAATTTAGATTTGATGTGCAACTGTAGTAAAACCTATTCACGGTTTCTGAAACTAGAATGTTCTCCTCTAGGGCCATTAAATTCCTCTAGAAGAGTTCAGAATAAAACGAATGTGCTATAGTTAATTAATTGCCTTTTCCGCCTTCGAGGTCCTCCAGCCATCGTTTCCTCGGGCCGCCCGCAGATCTCTTTCTTTTAGGATTGTACTTCATTTGTTTTGTAATTCTAATGTCAAATATTTTATGAAAGTTTCCTTCTATTGTTTTTTTAAATTACTTTTAATTTTAAGTTATGTTAAACATTTTAATATAGTGCTTTTCTGCCAAGTTTCGCTTTCTTATATTAGCATATGTAGTATCATAACTTTATACAATTTTTGTTTTGTCATTTTACGTACTTTTTCGGAATATTATATTAATTGTTCTACATATTCTCTGAAATTTACATACTCGAATTTTGTAGTCAACATCATATTGTGTATCATAGCCGATATCACATCCTAGGTAGCTAAATTTGCTGAAAGATTGAATGGCGAATATGGGAATATAAAATAAAACTGAATTAACATATGAATGATAGTGAAACATACAACAATAGCGATAAGCACAAACCGAGGCTCGTACTAGGTCGGTTGGTTCCCGTTCGACCACCCAATCCGATCTTGGATTTATCGCGGTTTTCCCTGGTCGGTAGGTGAATGTTGGATTAATTTCTCATCTACCATGATTTGCTTTCCATCATTTACCTTCTATTCTTTTTCTTTCTAATATTTATGTTGTTTTTAGGTTTCACAGCGCGTGATGATGCCGCCGCAGTTGATACGGATATTGGGTCAAATAGAAGGGTATACTGCCCACAGACAATAAAAGGCTACTTGGATTGTCGGATGGTTCATCGTTTTCACTGGACATGGGACATCTTCAAGAGGCAACTGCTGGTGATAAGCGCGTTCTGTGGCCAGTCCTGCGACCTGTAACCTTCTGTGGTTTACCGCAATATATCTTTGCAGGTCACAATTTAAAAATAGGAATGTCATTCTTTAAGTTAATATAATACAGTGTTCGAAAATTTCCCTTCGTTGTATAACCTAAAGACACATTGCACGCCAAGTTTGTTCGCCTTTTTTTCTTGTGACTGCCTGCAGGTTGCGAAATACAACGGCTGTTAGAGGCAGAGAGATGGCTCGCTTGACGTCATAAAAGTCGCCTAGAGCCTTATTCTTATGAAACCAAGAGAAAAGAGATGCAATCCAGCTTTATTTTTCTTCTTTGGCTATTTACCTCTTCGAATTGAAGACTCTCACCCCTCCCGCTCCATGACTTACAAGCCAACGCATAGGGGCAGATGTCTGTTGAGGAGTAGACAGACGCTGGATCGGAAAGAGTGCCATGATGGGTGATCAGCCCGATGCCTGTATGAGAGTGAGGTAGACGGTGATAACATATGACGATGACATGGATGAAATGAAGGGTTGTTATGGAGCACGTGGTGAGATGAATAGCGGGGAAACCAAAGGTCCTGGAGATTACCCGCCCAGACGCCACTTATTTCACCATAAATGTGATGTCCCCTGGGATCGAACCCAAGCCGCCATGGTGAGAGGCCAGCGTATTTTTTGAAAACATAATACAGGTGAGAAAAAATTATTATTTTTCAGTACAACAGTATACTATTTCAGGTTAAAAAATACTATAAACTTCCAGAGAAAGGACTAAAAAATTCACTGCATATCCCTTTTCATACAAATTCGTGATAAAAATATTCTTAACCTGCTGATAACTTGCCTGAGACAGTTTTTGGTTTTGTTTTCCTTTGCACTAATTATTTATTTTTCTTCCCGATACTAAGAGCACGAATGATTACTTTACTTTATCATCTTAAGCGAGTTTTCGGTCTTTATAACGTCAGTAAGTAGGAATCGCGAACAAGTAACAGTTTTTGTTCTGTGCTTTTATAGGAAGTGAAAACCGATATATTGATTAATGCCATATATTGGACGTTATATACATCATTTAATTACATGCATAGTTATATGGCTCCTGTGATCATGGGAGATTTTCCCTTACTCTGTTATTAAAACAATACAAAATGGATATCCACATTACAATAATGGTATGATTATTGATATTTTAAATATCGCTGAAGCTGCTTATAGCATTTTATCCCATTATATGATATATTTTTATACGGTGAGGTGATTTGAAATTTAATCTAAGACATTACGTGTACTTAAAGTTTGTAATTAATCATATAAAAGAGTAGGTTCTCTCAATAGAAATTGTGCATCTGAAAGCGTAATTCTATCGATAACATTTATATATATATATATATATATATATATATAATATTAAAATTAATTTAGGCCCAGAATTAAGTGACAGTAAAATTAATAATAAGTAATCCGTTTCGCATAAATGATTGGAAATTTAAAAACGATAAAAATAGTTATATTGCAGCTGACCGTTCCCAATTTGAAATTGCAATCTCTTATTTGTAAGATTGGTGATGTTGTTGGTTATTGGGTCACGTGGAACTTAATACTGCATTATCCCAACTGCTACTTCTTTACAACATCCTGACTTTAAAGATCAGAGCATTTCTTTTGACATAGTTTAGGAAAATACAGGAATAATAGGTTTATGGATTGAATGCGTTACTTCAGAGTTGAATAATTGAATATGAAAGTCATGCAGTAATATATACTGTCTCTACTACGTATAGTAAGCAGAGGAGATATTGTATTCCACCCAAAAATTGGAATGCAAGTTTTGAGGCACCCTGAATCTACAAACACATTTTTAGAAAAAGATATGTGTGACTGTTTGTTAGTCTGTGTTAGTGAGTGCATGTGTGTGTCTGCTTCTGTGACAGCATACCTAAGAGTCTGTTATATATCAAAAGTGATTATGTAGATAATTTAATTTCTTCTAAGTATAATCCAGTCCAAACCACCCTTTACATGAAGCATTTTTAGAATATGTTGATTTTCTTAATATGCCTCAAACGATTTTGATTAAAATATCACATGTTTAAGATATTTCTATGATAGATAAACGAGTATCTTGAATTTTCTAGCTGTGAAATCTTCTGCCGAATGACTTGATAAACGTGTGTCAGAGCAAGCGTGAAGTGACAGTATAGTAGTGTCCACTGCCACATGATGATGTTGCTACTTCCCATGGATAGGGTCATTTGAGCAGCTATTGCTCCGACTTGCGAGTACATCGATGGACATGAATGAAACAACAGGAAGAAGGCCAGCACGAGCAAAGATGTACAGTGTGGTTTCTCTGGAGGGATGGAGTGACTGCTTCAGACATAAACAAAAGGTAAACAGTCATTTTTGAGGAGGCAGCAATAGTCGTAGATCCATTGGGATCAGAATTCAAAGACAGCAGGGAAAACTCAAAAAGCACTGGGGACCAGAAACTACGCAGACCAGACAATATCCATCTTGTTAATCACTTAATAACAGAGAACAGGCGAATCAGGTTAGATGAACTAATGACATAATAGGTCAATCACGGGAAGCTCTCCACACATTCATTCATGAAGATTTAAGGATGAAGGTTCGTGGGTGCCTCATACTTCCACCATTGCGCAGAAACAGAAGCATGTGGAAATATCCAACAGTTGGTATAACAGTATATCAGTATGTACAGTACAAATCCAAAGGAATCCTTGAGTGTTGACGAGTTGTGATTTTTCCACGAGACTCCAGAAAAGAAACGCGATCTATGGAGTGGAACATATTGTAAGCCCTCATTCCAAGAAGTCACGGCCGGGACTATAAACAAATGGTCATTGTGTTCTGGGAACAGGAAGAGATACTCCGGTGGACTGTTCACCAATGACAAACTTCATTAAGTAGTCCAACAGTGGCACGAGGATACCTCCAAAGAATGATTTGCTACGCAAATTCGAAGCTGTAGGAACGATGGTAAAACAACATAAATATCGGCGGGAAATGTAATCTTAATGATTTTGTACAATAAATGGTTCCTGTGATAAAAAAATTCTAGTACCAATCATTTTTGAACGCTCCAAGTGAAATGAAATATTACTGTGCAAACAATGTAGATTTTATTAAAGCAAACAATTTATCTAATTTTTATGAACTAATTAAGAGAATCGAATTTCAGTGCCTTCTTATAGCCTAGTATATCCCCTTGCTATGATTTTCATAAAACGAAATAAGCAATAAGATCATTTCTACTAACGTTTATCTCAAATTGCATAAATTGATAATGGAATAAACCTTTGTGGGAATAGCTTGTTGTGGAATAGGTAGAACATTTGTATGCATGTAAAAAAAAATCTGATGTGTTCCATTCACATGACTTTCTCTATATCACTGCAACAAATTATTCTATTTACTTCATCTACTGGAGCAAAAATTAGCAGAAATAGTTTTATTTCCTGCTTCCTTGTTAGTAGAAACAAAATAAGGGGGTAGCATAGGTTAAAGTGATAGACAAAAGCTGGTTGCTCTGCGACTGAAGTTCCTTTGTTTGTATGGACACGAGTTCACAAAGTGCTGTATGAGAAAAGTATAAGTTTTTATAGCTGAAACCAAAAACAAGGAATATCTCAAAAACAATCAACTCCACGAAAAAAATGTATCTTACATAAATCGTGTTTTAAATTGTTCTACATTTGTTGTGTGGTAAGTTTTTGTCCGTCTCTTACGGTTTAGCAGTTATGCAAAATTCCGTAAAATTGACCCAAAATAAAGTAGTCTTCAGAGGCAATTCCCAGAATATTCAAAATATGCATTTTATTTGTCAGGTAAATATCTTTAATATACAACATTTTAATCAAAACCGTTAGAGCCATTTTTAGAAAATCAAAATTTTCGAAAAAAGTTCCATGTAAAGGGTAGTTGTAGGTGGGTGAATTTTTCTCAAAATCTTCGTGCCTCATCCCTGGAAGATACTAAACTTAAATGCTAAGTTTGGTATTTTACCGACTTTTCGTTTTTGAGTTATCGTGTTCACACACACAAGGACACACACACGGACCTTTTTCTGAAAATACTTTTTTTTGGATACAGGGAACCCTAAAACATATATTTCCGGTGAAATCTCGGTATTGAATTTTTTGGTGGAGTGCAATACCTTCTCTATACACTATGTACATAGTGCGTATAAAGAAAGTAATAAAAAATGGTATCATACAATGTGAGTTTAAAATTCGCAAGCCACTTATTTTCACTGACTTCAATGGAAAAGCAATTAAAACTTCAATTAGTTATTTATGATAGTATATATTGCATAATGTTTTCTAGACTACGTCCATAATCTTACACTTAAGAGGATTATGCCAAAACCAATACACCAGAATAAATTAACCAAATAAACATGTATTTTTATGTGCCTAAGGGAACTATGGTATTTATTAATTTATTGTATGGCCATAAAATAATACCAACACTGTGGAGAGAAGATTGTTAAGTAAGTGGGGAAGATTCTTTATATTTTAAATACTAAGGGGACTATATATTTTGACCACAATTTTACAACTTAACCGCATTATATTACACATTGTGAAAACCGCAAATAAATAGCAGATTTGTATTTTCTACAAACAAAAGCAGCCCAAACTATTAAGTTAGTGCCAATGAACACTGTAATTTAGCTGAAAGAAAATAAATTGATATTATGATATAGTAGAAATACTCGATATGTTAACTTTTATTTATCTTACGTAATTATACTTTCAAAAGACTATTTTATTCACTTCAAATTAGTCAAGTGAAGTTTTGCAGATATAGTGTCCTTACTTGTGATTACAAAGGAAGGTGCTGTGATTGATGGGATTTTAAAATCGCTATCTCTTGAAATATTATACTCTCTCCATGAAATCACGAGAAAAAAAAAAGCGGTGCAATGAAGTACCGCATCAAAAAAGCATATTGTACATTTTGACGACATTTACCTTTTTTAATTCTAAGATTTTTATTCTATGGTTTTAAAAATTACAAAAATAAATTTAGAATGAAGAGGACCTTGAATGAGGGGGCTATTCACAGCTTTAGCAACCAGTCATACGAATATATTACTCATACCACAGTTTAAGCAAAATACTTAGGAAATTAAAAGAATAAGAAATACTTTTTCATATAAAGGATAGTTTCCAAAGGGAAAGATGCTAAATTAGGAATTTCTTTCAGTTTTGGTGTTTTATTATTGACACAAACTCCGCGCTTGTAGAGAAGACAGAGAAGTAGAAAGAGCATTAGGAAGAGAGAGAGAGAGAGAGCTATTTTATATATATATATATATATATATATATATATATAGGTATATATGCACTTTTTATTCGGGGAGCTTCAAATATATGTTTACTTTGAAAGCCGACTTCCAATTTTTGGCTGAAATGCAAATCCTTCTTTATTTTAGATAAACCAAACTAACCTGATTTATGTTAACCTGCTTTCCTAACTCGCTTTTTTTTTTTTTTTTTGTTTAACGGCCGCTTTAACGGCTGTGACACAGATGATACATGACTTAAGATGGAGCACCGGTGGAATGCGATGGCGGGGGAAACCGGTCCCTTTGTACACCAAAAATCTCATATACGGTCGCTTGGGATCGAACCCGGGCCGTCTGGATGAAAGGCGTACGGTCTAACCACTCGGCCACGGCGCGGCCCCTTGTCTCAGCTGACCTATTAAATCACAACTCTTATAACTTCCAAATAAGCATTATGGTGTTATCCACATTGAAAACAAAGAAAATGGCATATTGTGGAAAATACCCATCGCGAACAAAAATAATATAAAAAAATAAAGCCATGGAATACATATCAAATATACTGTATGGGAAGTAAAATACGCCATGTTAGAGATAAAGGCATTGACAATAAACTAAATAATTCCAAGCAATATGTAGTTCAATCAATAGATAAAGAAATATAAGTCCAAAAAGAAGCAAAAATAAAACCTATAAGGAAATGACAATTCCAGCCATAGCTTACGTAAGTGAATCCCGGATCATTAAACTCAGAGATAAAAGCAAAATACTAAATCAGAAATGAGATTTTTGAGATAAGTAAGAGGGTGAACTACAAACGACCAAATAAGAAATGAAGACATTAGGAGTTACTACATATTTATAATTTAAATTTCACACTGGACGAATATAAAGAAACCTCAAAAGCAAAAAATAAAAGAACGGATAAGGAACGGTATAAGTTAAAAATGGAATCTGTGTAGATGAAACATTACTGGAAGTAGTATGTTTTGAAATACTATTGAAATCGAATTTTGGGCAAATTTTATAATTTCGAGAGGGTAGGTCTTTATTCTTTTTTGCTTAACGCATCCCAAACAAACGGATCCCAAAGGAAGACAAAGTGAGGAAAGAACAAAAAGAAATGTTGGTCCTAACCAACGTAAATCCGGGACGGGCTCAAACCTTAAAATGAAGAAGAATAAAATGTATTATTGAAGGCTTTGTTTGAATTAGTACTCAACTGATCATAGCCACTGTTGTTTTTTATCAAGGAGCATATGGAACTTACACCAATTCAGCAGATCAATATGAATTATATACCATGTTTGAGAAATAATTAATCTGTAATTATCTGTACTGAAATACTGGTCAGATAATTATTCAAGAGCAAGAATTTATAAGGAATCCATCTTCTGTAACAATACGACAATTTTATAGAAAAACAGTTTATACATAAGCGTAGGTTCTCTGATTCACACCTGGATTGCAAATTTGGGTTTTTGGCGATTCGTATGCTTATTTAATATTAAGCTGAAAAAATAATAAATAGTGTTTATATCCAATATAGCTCAATTATGTGGCGATTGTTTATAGTGTGAGTCTTTTACGCACTCTCAGCCAAAAATTATAACTTCAAAATTGAAAGTGAAAAATTCCAGAAAATTAGAATAAAATATTTTCTGACTTGACTTTACTTTCATGATAATCAAACTAAATTTAGCGGCATATTTATAAGTCCCTCAAGCAATTGTTTTAAATTTCGTCCAACTAAATGAATGCGTGTAAAACTGTTTTTAAACCATACATACGAAGAAGTTGAAAATAATCAAGCAAAACAATTAAAAATCCAGAACAATAAACCATAATATGTATTCTTTTCGTATACAAATCTCTGATTATTACTTTCTCTACATCTACTATATACATAGTGTATAGAGAAGGTGTTGTAATACACCCAAAATTCGATACCGATATTTCATCGGGAATATATTTTTAGGACTCCCTGAATTATAAAAAGCATTTTTAGAGAAATGTCCGCTTGTGTATGTGTCTGTCTGCGTGTCTGTGTGTGTATGTATCTGTAGACAGCATAGCTCAAAAACGAAAAATCCGTTAAATACCAAACTTGGTATTTTTAAGTTCGGTATTTTCCGAGGATGCGACACGAAAATGTTCAAGAAAATCTCCCCACGCCCAACTATTCTTTACGTGGAATTTTTTTTTTAAACTTTGATTTTCTCCAAAATGGCTCTAACGATTTTGATTAAAATAATGTATATTAAAGATGTTTATATGACAAATAAAATGTATATCTTAAATTTTCTGGGAATAAGTTCGGAAGACAGGTTTATTATGGATGAATTTTGCGGAATTTTGCACAGCTGGTAAACCGTAAGAAATACATCCAAAACTTCACAAAAAATTAGAGCTCATTAAAACACACAGGTTCCTTGTTTCTGTTTTCAGCTTTAAAATACTTATACCTTTCTCATACAGGATTTGTCAACTCCTGTTCCTACAACTAAAGAAACTTCAGTCATTGAGCAACTCCTATCGTTTTAGTCTATGGTATTCCCTTATTTTCGATTTACTTACAAATAAGGAAATAATAGGACCCTTTCTGCTGATTTTTTCTTGATTAGCATTAAGTAAATAGAAAAATAAGCTTTTTAACAATAATTTACTACATAGATGTGGAGAAAATCAAGTGAATGAGAGTTACGGTAACTATATAAAGTGTGAGTGAGATGTATTCTCTCTTTTCTCAATCCTATACCAACCAGTGCGTCACTGAGCTCTCCTCGATGATTACAGAAACTTCTGTGGCCCTTAGCCCGCATGCTCTTGCCTGAGGCTGTTTGTTTTCTCCAGAATCGATTTCGACACTGTCACAGCATTGGTCACGTCTGATGAAAATGTGTCACCAGCATCAAAATGGCGAGATTTTAGAGGAGTTTTCTGCAATTCTTGTTCGAATCGAATAAGATCATCATTTGTTTCATACTAGGTCCGCCACTGTACAAATGAGAGTACACATCGTCAATATTCGGTAGTTCTCGATTATTCTACCCATATATGTGAACAAATCCATTCATAATTAAATACTAGTTACAAAAGAAAATTGAAATTTAATGTGATACAGAAGTTTCTATACAATGACAAATTCACAAAATATTTCGGTGATATTCACTGCTGCGTATATTAAGTAGAGGGAGTATTGTACTGCGCCAACAAATTTAACGTTACGGTTTCATCGGAATATTACTTTGAGGCACCGCTGAACTCAAAAAAGGATTTTTGGAAAAGTATCCGTACGTGTCTGTATGTACGAGGGCTGATCAACAAAGACTAAGACTGGTTTTTTCCTGTAGCTTCCGTGATAGTTTCGTATCTATAACATAAATATTTGAAAAGAGCGGGTTTTTACGTATAATGTTGATAGGCGGCAGCACTCTCGTATCGTATGCTCTATTTTGTAGGCCCTACGTGCATTTCGCATACCAGACAATGGAGGTGATGCGAGAGGAGCAGTACAGCGCAATCAAATTCTATTTTCGTTTAAACCTTACAGCCACTTATGAAAAGCTGAAGCAAGCATACAGTAAAGATGCACTACTCGTGCAACAGTGTTTAGGTGGCTCAAGGACTTCAAAGAAGGCCGACTTGTCAGTGTTTCGGCTTCTGCTGTGACTGAAGTCAACATCAACACAGCTGTTGTGATTGTCCGAGAGGATCGACGTATAACATTACGTAACCTCAGTGAAGTGTTGAGAATGTCATATGGCAGTATGTTTACAATTATGCACGACCATCTCCATATGGCCCGAGTTTGTGCTCGTTGGGTGCCACGTCTGTTGACTCCCGAACAAAAGGCTGTGCGAATGGAGGCAAGCCGTGAGGTGCTGCTTCTCTTTGCTGATGGAGGGGATGCATTTTTTAAATCGATTAACACCGGTGATGAGTCATGGCTGCATCATTATGCTCCTAAAGGAAAACAAGCCACCAGGTTCTCCAACACCAAAAAAGACAAATGTTGTTCCATCTGCAGGGAAAGAGATGGTGATCACATTTTTTGACTGTAATGGAATGATTTACCAGCATGAAGTCCCCCCTCAAACTTCTGTTACAGCAGAATACTACACGTCAGTATTGGATACACTGAAGAAGCACATTGTAAAGATACGAGCAGAGCTTTCTTGGACTGGGTGGCGACTTCATCATGACAATGCACGGCCTCTCGTCGCAAATCAAGTAATGCAGTTTCTGGCTCAATTCAAAATTACCTGTGAACCACATCCACCTTATAGCCTCGATCTTGCACCCTGTGACTTTATTTTATTCCCATCACTAAAGGCAAAGCTTAGGGATATTCGATTTGAGAACTCTGAAGCAGTGGTCAAGAAAAGTGAGGCGATTCTCAAGGACCTGACAAAGAATGGTCTGCAGCACGTGTTCAAGGACTGGCAGAGACACTATAAAAGGTGCATTGAAGTAGGAGGGGACTATTTTGAAAAAATATCACGTGAACATTGAATTGGAGTAATAAACATCTGTGAAAAAAAATCAGTCTCAGCCCTCGTATGTGTGTGCGTACGTTTGTCTGAGTGTGGGCGCGTGTGTAACCGAAAAGTCGGTTAAAGATCAAATCTGGTATTTAAGTTGTCCATCTTCTAAGGATGCGACACAAAAGTTTTAAATAAATCCTCCCTCCCAAGTCTACGTTTACATAGATTTACTTTTACTATCTGAAAATGACTGTGGCATATTTACTTTCTCTACACTTACTATGTACATAATGTATAGAGAGGGTATTGTATTCCACCCAAAAATTCGATACCGATATTTCACCAGAAATATGTGTTTTGTTGTCCCCTGAGTCCGAAAAAAGAATTTTAAAAAACGTCCATTTGTGTGTCTCTTTGTCTCTCTGTCTGTCTGTCTGTCTATGTGTCTGTGTATCTGTGGACAGCATAGTTAAAAAAGGTGGGTAAAATACCAAAATTGGTATTTTAGTTCAGTATCTTCCAAGGACGTACAAGAAGAGTTTCAAGAAAATATCCCCACCCCCAGCTACTCTTAATATGTAAATTCTTCCAATTTTTTTATTTTCTCAAAAGTGGCTCTAACGATTTTGATTAAAATACCGTATATTAAAGATACTCACCTAACAAATAAAATTTATATTTTGAATTTTCTGGAGATATCCTCTGAAAATATCTTTATTCTGGTGAGTTTTGCAGAATTTTTAATTACGGTTAAATCGTAAGAGATAGACAAAAACTTGCTGCCCAAAAATGTAGATATCTTAAAACACATAATTTATAACACATGTGTTTTTTATGTAGAGCTGGCTGATTCTGAGCTAATTCTTATTTTTTGTTTCAATAATAAATTAGTTTAACTTTTCTCAAACAGGAAATGACATTTCGTTTCAACTCTCTTGTTGTACTGGAGACCATTCAAAGCGAGCCGAATTTCCTTTGTTTCACAAAGGACTAGCTTTAACAAATTTGACTATCGGTTTAGCCTAGTGAATTTCCTTATGCCCCTTCTTCTTACAAGGAAGCAAGTAATAAAGACAATTTCTGTTAATGTTTATTTTGATTAGCATGATAAAATACTACTCTTTTGTAAGGAAAGCTACTTTGTAACAGCTAAAGAAAGTCACGTGAATGGAACACATCAATATTTTTGACAAAGGTTCTGTGTGTGTTGTGTGTCTGTGTGTGTGCGTATGTATGTGTCTGTGTGTGTGTGTGTGTGTGTGTGTGTGTGTGTGTGGACCACATAGCCCAAAAGTAAAAGATCGTTAAATACCAAGCTTGGTATTTGAGTTTATTATCCTCCAGGGATGCAATATGAAGATTTTCAACAAACTCCCCACCCAAAACTATCCTTAACACTGACAACAATATTAAATTGTTGTTTTTCTCTAAACTGGCTATAAGATTTTGATTAAATACCAAATATTAAAGCTGTTCATAACACAAATGACATTTATATTTTTAATTTTCTAGCAGTTGCCTCTGTAGAGAAATTTATTCTATGGATTTTTGTTGAATTTTGCACAACGGTTAAACCGTAAGAGATTATACAAAAATGTAAATCTCGTTAAAACACATCATTTACGTCATAAGCATTTCTGTTGTAGAGTTGACTGTTTAAAAGGTATTCCTTGTTATTGGTTTCAATTTTAAAATATGCCTTTCTCAGACAGAAAGTGTCCGTTTTTCTTTTTTCTACTCCTGGTCAAGCATAGAATAGAATTTCAATGACACTCGCATGACTATAGCTTTTAAAATATTTGACTATCGCTTTAGCATAGCGCATTGCTTTAGTTTTGTACTACTTAAGTATTAAGTACATTCTGCTAATGTTTATCTCTATTAGTATGGTGTAGAAAGAAGAATAATCTTTTGTAAGGAGTTTGTTTTTAGAACTGTTAGAGACAGTTATGTGAGTGTAACATCATACTTTTTATAAACACCATGTGATTTAAATATTTCCATTACAATTTATAACTTGAATTTTATAAGAATTGCTTCCTAATTGCTTTTAATTCTGGACGACTTTTTGCATAAATTGTAAATCGTAAATGATAACAAATATTACTACACAAAAACTATACAACTCGTTAAAACACCCAATTTAGGAAAATACATAATTACACTTTTTTACGTAGTTATACGTTTCTCAAATAGAATTTTTTTTTCTCCAGGTCTGCAGAGAAATATGTAATAAAACCATTTATACAATTAATTATGGCCTATGGTAGCATGAGATGGTAAGAATAGATAAAGTCATGTATATGACACATCAGAAATTTGAATAAAATACTTCGTTAGTGCGAAAAAAATGTTCTTTAACAGATGTATTTGAATTAGTTCTGGCTTAAGTTTTTGTGTATATCTTGTGATAACATGCAAAATGATGTAAATCACAGAAATAAAAATATATGTTAGGGTTTTCCGTAAAATCTGAAGGTGCATTTAATTGTTTTATGAATACGGCAAACATTTTTAATAAACAATTCATTTTTGACAAAATAAACAATGGTAAATTTTCCATGAAAGATGTTACTTTTCGATGAGGGATATTCCAGAAAATCTTTCTATCGCTTACTTAAATTTATATACATTTTTATGAATTACAGTAAACTAATTCGATTATACTGATGACAGGAAATAAGTATATTTATAGATTATTAAGTATAACCTAAAAATCGGATGTGTTCCATTCCCATGACCTTCTCTACATCTCTGTAGCACATTATTCTTAAAAAGCCTATTCTTCCATCTCTTCATACTAATCGAGATAAACATAAGCAGAAATGCTTTCTTGTATGTAGAAAGTAAATAATGGAATACCCAAGGCTAAAAAAATAGTCCAGTATTTTAAAAGCTGGTGCTATGTAGACGAAATCCGCTTATTTCCATTGTCAGGAGTTGACAAATTTTCGTATGAGAAACGTTTAAGTATTTTAAAACTGAAACGAGATTTTACATACATAGTTTGTGTAGTAAGTTGTCATCTTTTACGGATTACTAGTTATGCAAACATCCAGGAAAATTCATCCGGAATAAAGAGGTGTTTAGAAGCTGTTCCCAAAATATTAAAATATACTTTTTTCGTGTAAACATCTTTAAATATACGCATTTTAATCAAAATCGTTACAACCATTTTTGAAAAAATAAAAATTTTCGAAAGTAATGGGTAGTTCTGGGTAGGGAGATTTTCCTCAAAACCTTCCTGTGGGGATACTACACGTATATACCAAGTTTGGTACTCTACCAACTTTTCGTTTTAGAGCTATCGTGTATATAGACACATGGACACATACTGAGTTTTTTCTAAAAAAAATTTTTTTTTAATCCTGGGGATTCTAAAACCTCATTTCCGGTGAAATTTTGGTATTGAATTTTTGGGTGTATTACAATTACCTTCTCTATTAACTATGTATATAGTACGTGTAGTACGTGTAGAGAAATATGGGTGCATTACAATACCTTCTATATACACTATATATAATAGCACGTGTAGAGAAAGTAAAAACAGCAGACGGGCAGCCGCATTCAGGATGTCGCGGAAGCGTTCCTCATCAACCGCACACTCTAACAGGATTTCTGCTGGTTTTCGCTTGTCGCCAGGCGAATGCTAGGGTGGACTTACTAATAACCGGATTGGTTCGTGCCCATCATTTTATTTCACACTGCTATCGTGGATGGGGCTTGCTGGGTGGTTTGGTAATATGGTTCCCGTTGATTTGCGCCCTATTTTTCTTCTCCACTTCTGGTACGGAATTAAAGCACTTCATCTTACAGGGAAGCTAGCGAAGATTTTCAAGAAAATATTTCATCCCAAATTACCCTTTCCGTAGAATATTTTTCAAAAAAAAGTAATTTGATTGAATTTTTGATTATGTGTTCAAGACATACATGAAAATATGTTAAACTTTCTGGGAATACCTTAGAAGTCCTCTTCATTCTGATGATTTTTTCATAACTGGTAAACCGGAAGAGCTAAATAAAATATGTTTACACAATAAATGTAAATTTAAATTTTTACGTTTAGTCACAATTTCTGTGGGATACTCCTTTTGTAGCTCAAATCTCTTTCAAAATTTTGCTTGTTATTGTATTTTAAATAGGAATTTATTCCCTTTTCTTTTTTTTTTTTTTTTTATTCTTTTCTAGACAGTTAAAAATCGGAACTTCAGTGCCACCAGATAGTGCCTGGCTGTTATAGGATATGACCATTGCTTTAGCCTAATGTATCCCTTATTACCCTACAAGAAAATATGTGATAAAAGCATTTTTCCTAATTCTTGTCCAGATTACCATGAGTAGTTAAAAGAATAAGCTTTTGTAAGAACAGTTTGTTGCAGAACACAATAAGCTATGTGCGTGTAACACATCAAATTAAAAACACAACTGATAAACTTCCAAGAAGTTTGACATTAATAAGAAGATTATCCAATCTTTCTTAGTAAATAAACTCCTTGGGTAAAATTATAAAAATGTAATTAGGAGGTGGAAATTGACTTAGTGTAAAAGTTTAAGTTTTATTCTCTGACTTTTGGGGATGTGTCCAGAATTGAGCAGGTTTAATATCCGCTGAAAAGAACTTTGGTCTCTCCTTAAATAGTAAAACGTTGTATCTATCAGTCACGCACGTTTTGCACAGAACAACTATTTGTTAAACACACATTTTTGTATTATTCCGTGGATCGCAAAACATTTATTACCGAAGAGTTGAACTTTTGGTAGAATCCAGTACTTACTGTATCTGTTGTGATAGGTTATAGAGAATGTAGAGTAGAATAGGTTTTGTGCATTTCGGAGTTAACTACTGAATTACCGGGAGGCAGAGGTGAAGCAAACACAAATTGAGCGGCTAAATTCGGAGTGACAAACTGTGATGACGTCTCCAGGTGTAAAATCTCAACGAAGAAAAAAGTACTCACACAGGCATCCCATTTCTACCCAAGATATACGGCTCCTTTTTTTTTTTATTTATTTTTTTTAAATGCAGTTCCGGAGTCTGATTGGGACTCCGGCGCTCTATACCCTACTTTTTATTTACCTAATTTGTTTACTTTGATTACTGTATTTCTGTTTTACTTTTTACACACACATACACAAACATATAACACCCATGCCCAAGGCGAGACTCGAACCCACGATCCCCTGCGCTGCGAAACACCAAAGCGAGCGCGGCCATGGCGAGCGCGGCCATGGCGACCGGCATTCCTTAAGGCAAATACAACCGTCCACTCGCTTGATCCTCAAACCCGGAAACATCGCAAAAAATGTGATGTATTCCATTCACATGACTTCTTCTATCGGTTCTACAAACAAACTTTCATTAAAAAAGAGTATTCTTTTATTTAAGTAATGCTAATCGCGATAATCATTACCAGAAATAGTCTTATTACTTGTTTCCTTGTAAACAAAAGAAAAACAAGGGAATACATTTGGCTAAAGTGATATTAAAATCTTATAAAAGCTATCGCTATATGAAACAATTTAAATTCAGTTCCTTGAATTCCCAGGATATAAAACTAAAGTTGAGTTGCCGGTTGAGAAAAGTTTTAAGTGGTTCAAATTGAAACCAATAACAAAGAATACAAATATAATATATATATATATATATATATATATATATATATATATATATATATATATATCTCACGGTTTAGGAGCTATACAAAGATATCCAGAATAAAGGGGTCTTCCGAAGCTATTCCCAGAAAGTTCAAGATATACATTTCGTTTGTCATGGAAAAATCTTGAATATATAGCACATAAATCTAAATCGTTAGAGGGCAGTTGGAGGATGGGGAGATTTACTTGAAAATTTTCGTGTTGCATTCCTGGAAAATACTAAACTTAAATATAAAGTTTGATAACGAACCACTTTTCATACACACACGCACACACACACACACACACACACACACACACACACACACACGGACATGTTTCTAAAACGTCTTTTTGGATTCAGTGGGTCTCTAAACGTGTATTTACGGTGAAAAGTCGGTATTTAACTTTTGAGTGGAGTACAATACTCTCTCTACCTACTATGTACATTGCACACACGTGCTAGAGAAAATAAAAATGAAATAACAAGAAAGAGGAATTACGAAAATGCACAGCATTAAGCATCTTTCACGCATCTACCAGAAGAATAGTGAAAAACTCAATGGGATTTGAACACGGGTCTTCAAAGGATACTAAGGGTGCCATATCCCTCGGTTAGTGAAAGGATATATTGAAGTAACTTCATACTTACTTACGTGAGTTACTCTGGAAGAAATTACTACTGAACGAGTTATAGAATTTCATTGGTTACTAAGTTGATGCATCCCAATATTCTGCGTAATTCAAAGTGCTCATTTGCAGCAGGTGTTGCAGTTTATTTGAAGCGCGCTATAACGCGTATTATACCACCCAGAACCGACCTTATGGAGCCAGAAAGGCACTGGAAATTTAATGCTATACAAACAGAACAAGAGGGAAAGTTTGAGCGCATGTTGTTGGTAATACTGCGTACCTTCTCTACCTAGTACAAGTCAAGTTTCGGGGAACGATATTCTCCTCTCGAAACTTGGAGAATTTCTATCCCCTTCTCTTGTTTTGCTGTACTCCAGTGTTTGTTTTGTGCTAGCAGTGAATTACAGGCGTGGAAAGCAGGCCCAGAAAAGTGATTTGTACGCGCGCGCTCTCTCTCTCATTCACTTTCTCGCTATTTCTGTCTTCTAATTAGAAACAAGACATTTGCCGCTCAGTTCTGGGACACTGTCTTCTAATTTCAGTCCCAGTAGTGACAACCGTATTGTATTACCTCTTACTCGTCAAGAAAAGATGAGAGGGGTGTAATATTTTGTCTAATATTTTGTGTCTTGTCGCTAATGTTGCTGGTGTTCTTTTACCGTTATGTTCTAAATAGAGGGAGTAAAACCTGCGTCCTGCCTTTTTACTTTCTCTAGTGTTTAATTATAATAAGAAAAAGAAGTACTGCATTAAAACAATGAATTCGACAACACAGGCAGTATTAATGAATACAACAAAATGTAACTAATCAATAAGATAATATACACAATATTTAATATACAAATGAGACTATATTATAAGAGAATGTTAGCATAAGTTTAGTTATAAAAAATACAAAATAGCTGAAACTATACATGGGCCATAAAAATAAATCCTTCGCAAGGTTTTTGTGGACAATTGCCAAAGGGTGGAGCGAAACGCATACAAGAATAAAAGCATGTCTTTGAGTTAAAAATACAACGCAAGTCTTAGATGGAATGGTGAAATTGTGAAAGTTATTGGAAAGCTACTGAGAGCTAGCAGCCCAAGTGAAATAGTTAGATCATTTCTATTGGCAGAAAAATCAGGCCAATTAGGCACAGTTTCAATGCTTAGGCAGAACATGGGTTTTCGATAATCTTCTAAAGAGTCGCAAGTTCTGACACAGTTCGTCCTCATTTACTGTACAAAGTCTTTAGGTAGAGGTACAGTCAGTTGCTCACCATAAAACTTTGGACAACATATTATTTAAGAAATACCATACGTGAAATGTAAACTTCACTTGTAAGTGAACGCGTAGTTTCAGCTAGGATCTCAGAGAATTATAAAGTGTGTATAAATTGTGATTATTGTTGGTAACAGTTTACATTAAAAAATACTCAAACTATAAGTTACAAATGTGTAACCCTTGAAATAATTCTTTTTACTATTCATGTTCTGTAGAATCCAACTAACCTGCGAAGATATAGTTAACATATTAAAACTTTATTAATAATAATAAGATAATAGATATATCAATATAGGTTTAAAGAGAATAAAAGAATATATTATCCTAAAGCGATAGTCAAATCTTTTAAGAGCTGGGCTCTATGTAATAGCGTCCTATTTGTATGGCCAAATAAAGAATAAGCAAAGACCATCTTCTATTTGAGAAAACTATATAATTAAACAATTCTAACTAATGCAATTGTAAAGTTATTCAACTTAATACTCTTCCTCCAAAAACCGCGTATACTTATAATCTTATTTTTATCTTTAAACCATCCCTATCTTTATATTTTATCCATTAGGAAATGGTTAAATCCAAAAAATGTATTTGACATAAATCGTCCGTTTTGACGAGACATATTCTTTGTGAAGTAAGTTTTTGTCTATGTCTTGCTATGCAAAAGTCACCCAGACTGAGTAGGACTTTAGAGGCTATTCCCAGAAAATTTAATATATTAATTCCATTTGTCATGAAAAGGTTTGATGCAGATGGCATTTTAGTAAAATTCGTTAGAACCTCTGAAAAAATCTAAATTATCGAAAAATGCTAGATGTAAAGGTTAGTTAGGATGAGGAATTTTTGTGTCACATCAGTAAAAGATATCAAGTTGGTATTCAGAGATAGTATTATCGTTTTTCTTTCTTTCTTTTTTGAGTTATGCTGTTCACAGTTAACACAATACACGTAACCCTTTCTTCAATGAAATCTGCATATCGAATTTCTGGGTGGAACACAATACTTTTCTTACATGATAGTTATTACAAATTATTAATTCGGTGAATTGGCGAGCTAATTGATGACTCACTATAATACTTTTCGAGCTAATTCATTTTTTTGGGGGGGTATTTTTCCTCACTCTAATAATGTTATTATTTCATCTCAGGGTCGTGGCCGCGAGGGAGATAATGCATTACAGGTAATATAATACTTGTAAATAATACACTGGTTTCGCTGATAAGATGTTCTTCTATATTCTTCAATATCACTGAATTCAATAATTATTAACACTGTAGGATGACACAGATAAATTAAGATTGCATTCTACAGCTCGCGTTCCCATAGGACGCAACCCTTGTGCTGAGCAATGAGCTCACATGAAGACTGACCAATAACGAATCTATTCAGCTCTTATATAGGCTCGAAACTTATTTTACATGTTTCTCCCTATTAAACGTTCTTTAAGGAAGTATATAATACAGACTTCCTCTTTTTTATAAATAAATTACTTTTGGTACATATTATATTTATTTCATAAGCTATTTGCGCTTATAGAATATTTAACTATGGGTATACAACTCTTGGGGATGCGGTATACTGGAAAGAACAACTTCCTTTTTATGCACGTAGCAATGCAAATATCATTTTTGAATTTGTTCACATAATTATTTTTTATCATAAATGAAATTATACTTAAAATACACATTAAATTCAATATTGTGATTATCACAGAACACTTACAGGCTAATTACTTTCAGTAATTAATTTTTTCTTTACCACATAATCAATAAATCAAAATGGCATCAATTTCTTTCCATGAACATAAAATAAACACTTGATACGAAAACGCTTGCCTTCCATATATTAACGTCTCAAAGTAAAGAGAAAAAATAATCTGGTGCGTTCCATTCACATCCTCTACATCTCTGTAAAAATTATTGTTAATAAGCTTATTCTTTTATCTACTTCATGCTTCTTTTATCTACTGTCTTAGTCATACCCATTCTATTTATAAGGAACTAAGGGAATATACTATGCTAAACCGATAGTAAATGTTTTAAAATTGTGGTTGCTTTTGGATTGAAAACCATTTTCTTTGCGTGGCCAAGAGTTGACAAATTGCCGAAAAAGTTTTCAGTATTTTAAAACTGAACCCAATAACACAGAATATCTCGAAAACGGTCAATTCCAAGAAAAAAGTGTATATGAATAAATTGTATGTATTTTTTGTGTAGTGAGTTTTTGTCTATCTCTTATGGTTTACCAGTTATGCAGAATCCCGAATATCCCGAACGAACAGGTCTTCAGAAGATATTCCCAGAAAATTCAAGATTTACATTTTAATTGTGATGTACATTGTTTTGCTATTCAGATGTTTAATCAAATTTGCAAGAGCCATTTTTGAGAAAATCAAGATTTTTAAAAAAGCTTTCCATGTAAGGATAGCTTCAGGCAGAGAAATTTTCTTAAAAATATTCGTGTCGCATCCTTGGAACATACAAAAGTGAAATACCAATTTTGGTATATAATTCTCTTTTAGTTTTGAGCTATTGTATCCAAACACACACGGACCTTTTTCTAAAATGTATTTTTTGGTGAAATCTCAATATTAAATTTTTGTGTGCAATACGATACCTTCTAGAGAAATTAATAAAAACAGCAGAAGTTTTTGTGTATGTAAAATTAAATTAAAATGAGTTTTCTTAAACTGCTGCAGTTATTAGCGTTTCATTCTATATTGGGCGTGAAAGGCAGCTTAATTTTGCTCAGAACCCTCTTTATGGCTTGAGGTTTGTTTACGCGCCGTGAGTCTATGACATGGGACCAGCGGCTTTGCTTCCATTCTGAGGGAAGCCATGCTAAAGATGTTTACACCGGAAGAAAACCATCTCCTTCCGCTGGGTTTGAACCCGCGATCTTGGGAACCTAAGTCTAGCATGTTACCCCTGGGCCATGGAGGATTTTAACGCCCGCGATGATACTGGTGATCCGCACAACTTAACGCCTACAACGACACATGGCGCTAAAAGAAGCAGTTTTAAAAAACTTACATGTATATATGTGTGTCCGTGTGTCTGTGAACAGCACAATTAAAACATGAAAAGTGCGTTAAATACAACTTGGCTTTGAAGTTCAGAATCTTCCACGGATAAAACACGAAGATTTTCAACAAAATTCCCCTCTACCAAACGACCCCTCCAATGCAATATTTTACAAACATTTTCATTTTCTCAAAAAAGGCTCTAATAATTTTTATAAAAACACTATACGTATAAGATATTTTATGACAATGAAAGATATATCCTAAAATTTCTGGAAATATCCCCTGAAACGCTGTTCATTCTGAAGGTTTTTGCATTACTGGGAAGTCGTAATAGATAGACTGAATTTTACTACACTAAAAATGTAGACATCTTTAAATCACGCAATTTATGTCCTTTACATTTTTCTGAAGTTAATTCTATTTATGTTTCACTTTTAAAGTACTTGTACTTTTCTCCAACCGGAAGTCGTCATTTTATATTTTATTTCACTCCTGCCCATGCAAAGACAACTGAATTTTATTCAAATAGCGAAAAGCTTTTAGCCAGGCTAAACCTTATTTCCCTTCTAATTACAAGAAAATAAGTAATAAAACATTCTGCTAAAATTTATCCTAATTAGTATGAGGCAAACAGAGGAACAAGGTTTTGTTAGAAAAGAGAAAGTCAATGAGTGAAGCACATCATATTTTTAATTGAGCACTTTTGATCCAGTATGGGAGCATCAGATTCACTCTACTTAACATGAAGGCTTCTGAATGTTGCCGGTGGCAAAGACTAAAATTCTCGCTGACCCTGCTAAGTATTTTAACACGGTAAAGGTAAACTGTTGCTCTGACAACACCTATGTGCTTCTAACTCAAGAGCAAGCTCTGAATTTTAGAATTTTACGTAATTTGTTTAAGCAAATGTTTTGCATGAGCACTTATTTCAATACTTCTTCAGATTTATTTCACTAACCAGAATGGGTAAAACGTTTTATCCATGTATGCCAGCATGTATCCGTGTTTAAATTCTATCATACAGACTTATATGCCTTTTAGCAACGTTTACGCTTTTAGTATTGAGTGAGTCTCAAATAATTATAATCTCTGATAATTATAATATCATCAAAGGAGACAGCTCACTTAGGCGGTAACGTGCACATAATATCTTTCGTTAGCGCAAGCAACTGCGCCATCTATCCGGCCCTGCTTGCACTGCACATGTACAAAAGTACATGTGAAACATGAAAAAGTAATGAAATAAGAGATAGGGAGTCCTGGTAGAATATACTCACCCCCCCCCCCCGCACTGGCCCAGCATCCGTCTTGGCAACCAGAGGAAACCAAGAAAACCTCCACGGCCTTCGCTGGGAATTGAATATTACTCCAAGTGAAACCCATACGCTACCAGAGTTATCTCGTTTGGTGAGTGCATGCGCATGTGTGTAAATAGTGAACTAAAAATTCAATGTGTTCCAGAAATGAGACTCGAAGATGTTCAAAAAATGTTCCCCCCACCTGAAGCTATTCTCTACAGAAGATGTTTTGAAATTCTTTATGTTCCCAAATGACTCTAACGACTTCATTAAAATGTCATAAATTTAAAATGTTCACATGACAAGTAAAATACATATGTTGAATTTTCTGGGAATCGCCTGTCAAGTCATCTTCATATACCAAAAATGTAAGTATTTTTAAAACATACACCTTATGTCAAATAAGTTTTTTTTCTGCGGCAACAACCTTATGCGAGATATCTGGTATATTAGTTTAATATTTTTTCAGTGCTTTGTCATTTTCTATTGCTGTACCTAATTTGTTATATTTTGCAACGTAACGAAAAGTGTATGGAATGTCAATGCGTATATTGATCATCCATTAAGCTTTCTGTATTGTTCTTCTACCTACAACGAAACGTGGAAAGAAAGTACTTCTGCAAAATGTATCTCCATTAATATGATATATGTATACAATTTAGCTTTCATATGTATAGTTTATAGTAGATATATAAAATAAACAAAGCAGTGCAGAAAGCTATGAAAATAATGCCTAAGGCGTTTTTCTGTAATAATTTTAAAGTTTGAAGCCTTAAACCATAAAACTATAAGACATACATCTCCACAGAAGAATACGTGCTGTCAATAAGCTATGACTGTGCTTTTTGTTTCATCCATTTGGAAGTCTATACTACATTATTGAATCTCTTTTTATTAACCCCAATTTACAAAAGTAAGTTAGGATATGATAACATAATATAATAACCTAACATACGATAGTATAACATAATATACAGTGCGATAACATACAAAAAGAGAATTATTATCATATTTGCTTCAACAATATAACATACTATAAATGTAACCTAATATATATATATATATATATATATATATACATACATATTTAATTTTAGAAAACATATAACTTTAATATATTTCCAAACTCTTTTAAAGCTCATTTAGATTTTTAAAATATATTGCTGTGGAGATGTGTAATCCTTATTGCTTTGTTTAAATGTATACTGAAATAAAATCGACTTTTGTTAAAAACATGACAATCAAACAAAATGTGTTCCACAGATATAGTACAATCTTGAAACACACAGAGAAAGCTAGCTGTTTGTAACATTTATTTAAAATCGATTAGAAACATCTCCGAATCTACTATGTCCGCAAAGAAACTGTGTGGAAATATGGTTGGTTGTATCGGCTGCGGTGCCATAATCAACACTATAAAAAAAAATCTGATGTGTTCCATTCACATGACTTTCTCTATATATTTGCAAATTATTATTGTTAATAAGCTTATCTTTTATTTATTTCATGACAATCGAGAAAAATTAGCATAAATAGTCTTATTTCTTGCTTTATTGTAAGTAGATGCAAAATATGGGAATACCATAGTTTAAAGTGAAAGCCAAAAGCTGGTTGCTATGCGACTGATGTTCCTTTGTATGGACAGGAGTTGACAAATTCTTGTGTGAGAAAAGTATAAGTTTTTCAAAGCTGAAACCAAGAAAAAGGAATATCTCAAAAACGATAAACTCCAGGAAAAAAATGTGTTTAACATAACTTGTGTGTTTTAACGTGCTCTACATTTTTTGTGGGTTAAGGTTTTGTCCATCTCTTACGGTTTAGTAGTTACAAAAAATTCATTCAGAATAAAGTAGTCTTCAGAGGCTATTCCCAGAAAATTCAAAATATACATTTTGTTTGCCAGGTAAATAACTTAAATATATGATATTTTAATCAAAATCGTTAGAGCCATTTTTTAGAAAATCAAAATTTTCGAAAAAAAGTTGAATGTAAAGGGTAGTTTGGGGTGGGGGGATTTTTCTCCAAATCTTCGTGTCGCATCCCTGGAAGATCCTTAACTTAAATACCAAGTTTGGTATTTTACCGACCTTTCGTTTTTGAGTTATCGTGTTCACAGACACACGGACACACTGACACACGGACACACACATACGGACCTTTTTCTGAAAATACATTTTTGGATACAGGGGACCCTAAAACATATATTTCCGGTGAAATTTCGGTATCGAATTTTTTGGTGGAGTGCAATACACTCTATACACTATGTACATAGTGCGTATAGAGAAAGTAAAAATCTGATGTGTACCATTCACATGACTTTCTCCATATCCCTGCAACAAATTATTCTTAAAAAGCTTATACTTCTATTTATTTTATGCTAATCAGAAAAAAGTAGCAGAAATAGTCTAATTACTCGCTTCCTTGTTAGTAGAAGCGAAATAAGGGACAACTGTAGGTTAAAGTGATAGTCAAAAGCTGCTTGATATGTCAATGAAGTTCCTTTGTCTATATGGATAGGAGTTGACAAGTTCCTGTATGAGAAAAGTATACGATTTTCATAGCAGAAACCAAATATAAGGAATGTCACAAAAACGACGAACTCCACGAAAAAAATGTATATAACATAAATTGTGTGTTTTAATGTGCTCTACAGTTTTGTGCAGTAAGCATTTGTCCATCGCTTACGGTTTAGTAGCTATTCAAAATTTAGTAAAATTCATTCAGATTAAACTACTCTTCACAGGCTATTCCCAGAAAATTCAAGATATACATTTCATTTGTCAGGTAAATATGTTTAATATACGAAATTTTAATCAAAATCGTTAGAGCCATTTTTGACAAAATCAAAATTTTCGAAAAAAAGTTACATGTAAAGGGTAGTTGGGAGTGGGGGGATTTTTCTCAAAAGCTTCGTGTCGCATCCCTGGAAGATAAACTTAAATACCAAATTTGGTATTTTACCGACTTTGCATTTTTGAGTTATCGTGTTCACAGACACACGGACACACGGACACACACACACACACACACACACACACACGGACCTTTTAGTGAAAATGCTTTTTTTGGATACTGGGGACCCTAAAACATATATTTCCGGTGAAATCTCGGTATCGAATTTTTGGTGGAGTGCAATACTTTCTCTATACACTATGTACATAGTGCGTATGGAGAAAGTAAAAATATGGTTGGTTTTGAAGTCTCTACATTCAAGACTATTTTGAAGAGTAGTAAAGAACAGCCGTCTAGTCAATGTAACAGTAGTGGTGGTAATGCACTCTTCATTCTATTTGTCCACCATTTGAATGCTACATACTCGTAATATGGATACTATACTTTCTATAACTTCTGAGTTTATGATAGCAACCTCCTTTGCAAATTGATCAGTCCTTTCATTTCCAATTGTTCCATCATCTCATCCCATCCCATACAAATTTGTAAATTACTTTCCAAAATTACTTTTCTAATACACACAGCCACTGTAATATGATATCAACTGCTTTAAAAACTGCTAGTGATTCACTAAAACTCGTACATTAACTCCATTATTTATACTCCACTGCTTCTTTCAGAGCTAGACGTTCTGCCTGGAAACCAGTAAACGGTGATGTCAAACTAAATCGCATAATCCAACTTGAGCTTTTCCAGTAATTTCGTGGCGGGAAAGTCACATGTATAAAGGTAATGAACGTGGTGTTACTCCCACAGCTAGTAACGATGGCGGGATATACACTAGGATGTCCGATAGTTGTATGCGGAGTTAAATGCTCCGTTTCCGATTTTGGAATTTCTGCAAGTTTCACGGACTTCCTTTATAATATTTTTTTATGTAGAGAGTGCAGTGAAATGTAGAAACCCTATTCCAGCTATTATCCGAGCTGCATTAGTAGCTATATAAATATAAATTGCAGAAATATGTGTTTGTATGCAATAAAATATCTTTGTTACTGCATGATATTTGACTGTATATCACGTGCAGAAATAGTGGCCCATAATGGAAAGCAGCTGATTAAATTAGTAATGACAAATGGAGCCACACTTGAAGGTACTCTGTAGACACTGGTTTGGTACAGTGCCCCTAAAATATGGAGGAGCTGCCGAAGGGAGCATACAGCCTACATCAGACACAGGGAGTTCAAGAAGTCATAACAACCCACCCCTCCTATACCCTTTCCACGTACCTGTGCTTATAAACGTTCACTTGTTACCAGTCTGACAACAAACTAGTTATAGTGGCGGTCAGTATGCTGAAGGACAGCGATATCATCTCAATAAACTTGGGAAAATGATTACTTTTATTTTCAGGATGATAACGAAGTTTCTTGTTTATTGCATGTTCCATCTCGAGAAAAATTATATCAGAAGACGTTTCTACTGTTCATATGCAAATAATTAGGTCTATGGTACCATCAGCTTGCACAAAACGTCACGTAACAATTGATATGTTTAAATTCCTTGGAAACTAAAGCGTTTCATCTGTGTAACAATACAATCATTACAGAGAATTCGAAAGAAGGTTAGCAGGGCTGTTATGAAGCAACAATACGACTATTTTTCTATTATTTGCAACTGGATTTATTTCGACTACAAAGTAGTACCCATATAAAATCAAGGGAAAACACGGCTTCGAATTCTATCGAATATAGCCAGCGGACTTATACACCAACTTGGGAGAGTTTGCAGGGCGCATTATGGCAAAGTTTAGTTCGATATATACGCGCAAACAACTATTTTCTCATTTGAATTACTCTGGATGTCACATACTCTCCAGATTAAACATGAACCTTGCCTCAAAATTACATCTGTCTATGAGTGCTTTGCAGTCTGACTTAGCATCACGTAAACGTAATAGGCGGTCCACTGTTCGCACTTCAACAGTTCACAGAATTGAATTCGATTTACACACTAGTTTGCAGATTGAAATCGTGTAACGAGACGAGTGAATTTACTGACTCTAGTGCAATGTGAAGTGGAAGGAGAATGAAGGCTTACCATCCTTCCCCCTTAAAGCAGCTCTGCATCTCTGTTCTACACGTACTTAATGGTGGAATACTATTAAGGCACTATTCTAATGGATTTAGGCACAGCATGGAATATATCTTCTGTCAAGAAAGTACCGGGAATTGATCATTTAAAAATCCTGTTTAAAAGGAGATTCGAATTTATTGTTGTCGCTAAGTTGGTACAATTTTCCTCTAAACCCACGCGGAGTTTGATCGTCATTTGTCATCTAGTTTGTTTACAGTACGCCATTTTGTTAGTTCATCTCAAAGGTGATTTGCGATTTTACGATGATACCAATATTGAACAAAGAATCTGTCTCAACTTTTGCATTGCAAATAGTATTTCGTGTGCCGAATCGCTGAAAATGTTACAGAGGGCTTACGGTGAATGGAATTTCTGGCCAAAAACTCAACAAATTTTATCGAACAACCACCGTATTCACCTTATCTAGCTCCTGCTGATTTCTTTCTCTTTCCAAAACTCAAGTTACCACTTCAAGGTTTTCAGTCGATAGAAGACATAAAGGAAAATTCGCGGCGACAATTGACATCGATTCCTAAAAGTGCCTACAAAAATGTTTTGATGATTGGATTATTCGTTGGCATAAATGTATAAGTTCAGAAGGGGCCTACTTTGAAGATGATAAAATAAAATTGGATGAAAAATTCATTTTTTGTGTTTTATTGGCAAATTCCCAGAACTTTCTTGACACAGTAGTGTGATAATAAAAACGTAGAAATAAACGGATATATGTTTGTCTTCGTCTCCTTGTCGCCGATAAAAGCTGCAATGTGAATGGCATAACTATTAATTTTGTCTTAATCCCTTCATCTAGAACTCAAATTAGGATGTAAGTTTAATACCGTTTCCTTTTGTAACACTCATAGCGAGATTCTGTCATAGATACTATATACTAGCCACTTATTCATTTCACAACGATTTTAGCATCGTTCACTGACACGTATTTTATTCCTTAAATATTTTTCAGGCCAGTCAAATAGAGAATTGATGCCGGCAGATGCGGTCGAAGTTTGGTTACCTGCAACTTGATACTTTACGGGAGCAAAACACTATTGCGATCTAGAGGAATAGACCAATTTTATATACATTACTGTACTTTAATGTTTAAAAGCGAATAAATTAGTTTCAAGCAGACTTCAGTATGCGAAGAAATATGTGCCATTTTACAAAACCATTAGTTTCAAAATTTTCAATACTGTGATTTTCTGTGATTTACTGATTCAGTTTTACAAAATAATACATAAGGATACAGTTAACATATCCCGCGTAAGTGTAGCATATAACATACTGCGAACAAGTAGAAAATTCGCCTGATTTTCTTACGTAAGCAGTCTAAATTACTTTCCTTACATCACCTGCAATTTCTCCTGGTGAACTGAAATCTACAGACTTGCTCCGTGTTTAATAAATTGGGCCGTAATTTACGATTAAGGAAATCGTTCCTGCAGCAAACCCGGAGTGTGTTTAAATTGTAAATTTTCTCCCATCCTTTGCAGGAGCAGTTACCTACCTCGAAAATTACCCCGGAAGATAAATTTGACACCGAAGCGAAGGAAGGAGTTTGGGGTGGAATTGTTGGTTACCTCCCAGAGTTGTGCTGCACCTTGTGTCTTTGTGTTCTGAAGATTTATTACGATGTTTTTGGCTTTGATTTGTGACTAGCTTAGAGCGTCTATAAGGACAAAAGTTCATTTCTTTTTGCCGAAAGCAAGAGTATTAGAAAAACAGGAGTTGTACCTATGATACTTGGCAAGAATACTAATGAAAGCATAGGGTACGCCGGAGGGGACCAGGCATTGAACCTGAGGTTATTGGACCTACTCCCCATGATCGAATGCCCCCGGAGGGAGGTTTTTTTGATAGAGTTTAACGCCCGCTTTACCTAAATGGCATCGCAAGCGATGATACTAATAATGCATGGAATGAAGATGGAGCACTGATGGAATACAATGGACGGGAAAACCGCCGAATCCGGAGAAAACCCGCTCCTGTGCCACTTTGTCCACCTCAAATTTCACTTGCGGTCGCTTGGGATCCAACCCAGGCCCCCTAGGTGAGAAGCGAGTGGTCTAACCGCCGTGGCACCCGGAAGGAGGGATAAGGTGAGTGGATACATCGGGTGGCAGGAACTAGGAGCGACGCCACCGCAATGACACGGACCCTAAAGTTTCCGATTGAAGCACCAAGACAGTCAGATCGAGGCCTCAGCCCCCGCCAGCAATGGTCCTCATCCCAGCAACCAGCCGAGGTCGAAGCGCGCAGATAGTCACACTGAGCATTCTTTTCCCCTACCACGCCTCATTGAGAACCATCGTCGACCTTTCCCATCCTGAAAGATACCAACGGAATGAAGAATGCATGAAGGACAATGGGAAGCACAAGGAGGGACATAAAATATGGGGGATGAATTAAATCAACAGAACATTCATCTAAGAGCCGGGGAAATCCCCGAAAAGGCCCATCATTAAGGCCCACAAAGCACAGGAAACGAACCCACGCCTCCCAAATGTGTGCCACAGCAATTTTTAGTACATTTCATAATTTGTTAGGTTCAATCTTATCCTTTCTGTAGGAAGCAGACATTAATGCTTCAATATTCTTATTTCTTAGTCGCAAGTGATGAAACATTTTCAACTCTGTTTCTCTAAATTAGCTTTCTCTAAGTTGTTGCTCGAGGAGATCTGTATTGAGTATCTGAGAGTTTTAAGTATCTGGAATATTAGATTATTTGTTGAACATTATAAAATTACGTTTTATATCTAGCTAATAAAGTCATCAGTAGAGCAGCTGAATTATAGCAGCCAAAGAGTAAATATTTAAATAATAAAATAAATAAATACATAAGATTTTATGTCATAGAGACTAGAGGTGATACAAAATTTCCCCAAAAAATTTAAAACTTGTCAGATGTACATCGTAAAGAAAATCTTCAGAAAATCAGAAGAACTAAAACTTTGAGTGAGGAAGTAAGGTAAGGTTGTACTTTCTAGCAATAATATTTATAGAACCTATCACTTGCCTTGAATGGCACCAATTAGAATGTTTGGCATAACAAGAGTAACTTACTTGAAAATGGAAGGAGATCACGTGAAGATAAAAGAAATGTTGAAAAATTTCGTGTGAGTCGATTGAAGACGTTTAGTGTGGCCTTTGTGATGCTAGTAACTAGTTTGTTACATTTATTTTAGGCTTTCAATACTTTTCGTAACTAAAGGAGCTCCTTTGTTTCATTTTAGAATAGATATAATTAGTCATTAAAAGGACGACTTCTTCACGATTTGAGTTAAAAGCGGAGAAACGTGCGAATTTACGAACTCAGGAGGCAATATTCGAGCGCTGTGCTCAACAAAACTTACATTCCTTCTGCTGTTTTCCTTGTATTTCAGGTAAAATACTGTCAATTTTGATGTCTGTTTTATATTTTGAAGGTCTTTAATTCGATTGGATCTCAGACCGTCATTTTTTTGATTATTTAAGAGAGTATTACTGGAAACAACATTTCTATAGTTTTCATTCCATATCTAGCTTTTCACGCTTAGAACTAATTATACTTTTCTTTGTACCTTTATTTTAATATTCAAACATATTTGCTAAATTTTTAAATTAATAGTGGTTTATATTGTTGATATTTTTTTTTTTAAGTTTTTGTTGCCTTTACAGACTCAACTCGGAAACTTAATGGTATAGCCGGGATTTGAATACTTGACGATCCCGGTGGCCGCGCTCGCTAAAGTGTCTCGCTTTGGCGCTTCGTGGTGCACAGGATCGTGGGTTCGAGTTCCGCCTTGGGCATGGGTGTTTCTGTGTTTGTAAATGTGTCTATGTTTGTGTATGTATATGTAAAAGGAAAACGTTAAGAATACTAAGGAAATATAGGAAACTGGAAAAAATGGAGAAAAAAGGAATAGCGCCGGAGTCCTGTCAAGCCTCCGGAACTGTATTTATAAAAAAAAAAAATACAGACCTTCCAATTTCAATGCGTTTGCTTTTAAATAATTAAACTATCGCCGACTTGCGGATATGATATTAAATTCAACAATGACTGAATTTTATGAAAACAGCAAAAACTTTTAGCAAAAAAACTATATAAACCAATAGTTTATTGTAGATTGAACTATCTCCGTTCCTGAGCAATAAAATACTGCTACTTGTAAGTCGCCATTGGGACTGTTATATCTAAAGTGAGAGGCTTAGTGTCAACTTGGGAAAACATGAAATTTTGAATTATTACTCATTAGTATCGAAAACACGCAATTTATATGCATTATCTAACTTTCAAGATGTTGAGTACTACTTTGCAAAAATATGAATACCTGAAACTGTTGAGGACGAGCAAACTACAGTTCCAGTGCAGAAACTTGGAAACATAAACTTAGCTAAATTACAAGTCTTCGCAGATGTTTACTTGCAACTCGTACTCACACCAAAGTTGTGCGCCAGCGTTCCTGAAGCATCGTAAAGGTTCGTCTAGCTTTGTAATAGGCTGTAGAAGGATTCTTAGTTCATGATGCCGTTATTCGTTGCTAACAAACCACAGTGCTTTTATGACCATACTTGGAATCCAGAGTAGGTGATCGAGGGCTTACTGTTCATCCTATCATGCAGGTTTAACAGGAATAAGGGCTTGTACAACGAAGCCTCACAGAGAAGTTAATTCAAACGACGATTCTGGAATTCGTAAGCTAGAATACGAAGCATAATAATAGCTAGTTTATAAACCCATCACCAACATCCTACCTCTTTGGTAAATGCCTCTAAGCTAGAATAATAACTATCAACTGGTTTTGATCCCACATTTCTTTCATTTCTTCTCAAAAGTTCAGATGAAGTGGATAGATGGGTGAACTTGTGATGTTAATGTGTACACTGAGCAACATCTTTCGGACCCAATGTGTTGCGACATTTAAAGGTATCTCTGAAACATTTTAAAGAATTTCTTGGTTGTTAGTGTCTACAGCATATGCTTTTTGCTTATCTGGCATATAATAATATGTCCCTCTGGGAGCTTAGCAGATACAATAGACCTGCTGCTCCTCTAACAATCTCAGAACCAATAAATTAGCTAAAATATATGTTTGCGTTGTCCACAAACAGATTTTGTAATGAGTATTTAATAGTAATGAAAGACGTGGCATTACATAATCTATAATTTAAAAAGATATTTGAAGAGTTATTTAGAATAATGGAAGCGTTTAGTAAACTCAAAAGGGAGTTACTAATATTTACATGGCACTGTGATTTTATTCCCTTATTTCGTATTCGCTGGTGTCGGTGCTAGATTCCATGTGTTTTAACTACCTGAATATGATTTTTTCAAAACAATTGAATATGTGTTTCTCTTCTTCAACATTGGTTTCCAGAATGTTACCTTCTGCAATAACAATTGATTTGAAACCATCATATGATCCTAAAAATATTCCGGTAATGTGAACTTGGCTACTCCGGTGTGGTAAGTAGAGTAAGGTTACTCTGGTACGCTTTGAATGCTATTATATTTAAAGCATTCAGATATTAAACCGGATTTTTAGTCTTGCTCTAAGCCCAATTTATAATTTGAATTCCTAAACATAATCCTAAAAGAGAACCAAAATTTCATCAGGTTGAAATATTTTCGTTTAGACCCTAACCAAACGTCAAAGTTGGAGGCGTGTCGTTCACAGAGTTTGCCATTCACACCTTTGCTGACTTTGCTAAGAGAAAACTCCACATTAACGGTCTCTGGAATACTTCCGCTACTCTTCCTTTTTTCAAGGCCTGTACTCTCATCATGTATTGTACTTTTTAAATAAAATAGACGTTGAAACTTAGGTGAGTTACAGACCTAATTTTAGTCTAATCTTTCTATGAAACAAATTAAGGGAGAAAATATTTCTGCAGCACATTGAATCGGAAATCACGAAAACCTGAAAACGTATATTTATCCCGAAAATTGTAAACATTTTTATTTTATTATAGGTATCGATAGTCAAAGTTATTAACATACTATGTTATAATTATACTGCAAAGTCTAAACCATGTAAGCAAATTTCCTATATGACCTTTATCCAAAGCCTTTGCTTATGTTTTCCCGAGGCATTTTGGCCATACTCTAAGAACCAAAGTTTTTGCAAACTGCCAGCTCAACGTCGTGAGACCAACTGTCTACGACACTTCGACACAGACATCCGTCCTATCCTGGCCATAATTCTGCATCGTTTGCCATCCTGGAGACTAAAGCACCCTACGTGCACCTTAACTTAAGCATCCAACAATGAACACAAGCTACCGCCTTAACTTAAAGAAGCTTTATTAGTTCTAATAAGTAGGTTGAAATGGCTCACATAAAATCAATCCACTCTCAACTTCTTGCTAAGAAGCCACCACCAGATTGCGAATCACAGTTGCTTTCAGCGGCGGTCTTGTTATCTTTTGCCCAGCCGTTCTGACAGCCAGAAACTAGTGTTCGAGTGATTATGTATAAGTTGTTATAATCGAACGAATATAGCAAACTTATACCTAACATTTAAACTAGTTCGAAGTTTAATGACGCAACTTCGAAACTCTATTAGGTATATGTTGATACAACATCAAAACCTAGCATTTTGAGATTAGATGGCGAAATAACCACTTGTTATGCTGTCCACATACTAACACCGTAGAAGGTGTTGCCGTCTGCGTTATGAACAAACCTGTCCTAGCCTCCAATCAGTGACTCTAATTAACTGAACGAAATAGATATGTATGCTTCATATTTCACAAGCTCGTACCAAATAGATAATATACCTATTATTCCAATCATTTTGTAATTATCCTATTAGCAATCTCTCACTAACTTACGGTAATATACAAGAACTTGCTGTAGCAGTGCAATAGGGTCTCACACCATTGTCGATCCTTGTCTTCAGAGCTTTATTTCGTGGTTTTTACTTTTCTTGATTTGGCAAATGTCGGTTAATTCTTTATATCAAACGATTTGCTCTTTTGAGCATTTATTTCTTAACGTTCTTAGTTTAAAACGCTGAACTTAAGATGCTAATGAAAAAATAAACAAGAATACCTTCTCTAAGGTAAGTGATATCTACAATGCAGAAGATTACGAGAAACTATTAGCTTGAGAAAGGAACAGTATCTTGGTATACATATTGCAAAGCCCAAACTGATGAGGAAAAAGCACAGAAGCAGAACAATGATAAGGAAGATGATAATCTGGAAAATATATTTTAGACAGTGGCGCACCGCCATATAAAACAAAGGGGTTCTGGAATGGTAAACAGTTGCTTGTTCTCGGTATTTTCGAGGACTTGTATCTGTCATATTGCACCGATTTTAATTTTCCTCTCTCTGACTGTTGACATCTGTTGTGGGGACTAATCTGCTCGCAGCTGCAGCTTAACATAACTAATTAGGAGGACTGAGCTGCAGCCCAGGCTACGGAGGATAACTGGATTTTTCGGAAAACTTCGCATCCCAATCTAATTAGTCGTCCCTTTTTACTCTTCCCTCTTCTGTTCTTTATGATTTCGTTTTGTTTTGTTTTTGCTCCTTTGCTATTAGGAGCTGTTAATTGGGCAGAAAAATAGAATTGTTTGTAAGGCTCAGACTCAGATAACTGTGAATACTGCAACGCTTCTACAGAAATACAAATATGCATATATATTATTTATTTTATTTATTTCGTGCCAATCAAATTGCCTTCGAATATGATAGTAACCCTCGCTCTTTGCCAGTCACATCCTATTTAAATTGTGACATACATTTTATTTAATCACATATTGCAGTGCACAGAGTAGGCACAGAAGGTATTGAATTCTATACCGAAATTTCACCGGAAATATTTGTTTTCAGATACCTGAATACAAAAGAAGCGCTTTTAGAAAAAATGCCGGTGTGTTTGTGTGTGTATGTGTATTAGACGGTGGACAGTGTGACTCATAAACGAAAAGTCCCTTAAGTACCAAACTTGCTATTTAAGTTTAGTGTCTCCCAAAAATGAAACACGAAGATTTTTAAGAAACTCCCCTCGCCTCAAACTACCTTTTAATGCAAAATTTCGAAAAGTTTAATTCTATGAAAAATGGCTCTAGCGATGTTGTCTAAAATATCATATATTAAAGATTTTTACATGACAAACAATATTCTGAACAATTTAAATTTCCTGGTAATAGTCTCTTAATTACTCCTCATTCCAATGATTTTTTTCATAACTTGTAAACTGTGCGAGATAGAGAGAAACTTAGTATACAACAATGTAGATATCGTCAAAACACAGAATTTTGTCCTTTACAATTTTGTTTGGAGGTAACCGTTTCCGAGATATACATTGTTAATGGCTTCAATATTAAAATATTTATATTTTTCCCAGAAAGGAAGTGGGCGGTGTTTCAGTTGGTTTATACCTAGGCATGAAAGGAAGGGAATTTCAACGACAATTGCGTAATCTCAGCTTTTAACAAATTTGTCTATCACGTAGTGTAGTACCTTCCTTTAGTTCCCTTCTATTTATAAGTAACCAAGTAGTAAGAACATTCTACTAATCTTATTTCGATTGGTGTATAAAGAAGAATACCCTTTTGTAAGAAGTATTTTTGTTTTGTGGAGCAGGTGGCGGAAGTCACGTGAATGGAACATATAAGCTTTTTACTTTCTCTACGCGCACTATGTATATAGTGTATAGAGAAGGTATTGCACTCCCCCAAAAATTCTTAACCGAGATTTCACCGGAAATATATGTTTTAGGGTCCCCAATATCCAAAAAAAGTATTTTCTCAAAAAGGTCCGTGCGTGTGTGTGTGTGTGTGTGTGTCAGTGAACACGATAACTCAAAAACGAAAAGTCGGTAAAATACCAAACTTGGTATTTAAGTTTAGTATCTTCCACGGATGCGACACGAAGATTTTGAGAAAAATCTCCCCACCCCCAACTACCCTTTACATGAAACTTTTTTCGACATTTTTGATTTTCTCAAAAATGGCTCTAACGATTTTGATTAAAATTTCGTGTATTAAAGATATTTACCTGACAAATAAAAGGTATATCCTGAATTTTCTGGGAATAGCCTCTGAAGAGTAGTTTATTCGGGAAGAATTTTACTAAATTTTGAGTAACTGCTAAACCGTAAGAGATGGACAAAAACTTACTACACAAAAAATATAGAGCACATTAAAACACACAATTTATGTTATATAAATTTTTTTCTTGGAGTTCGTCGTTTTTGTGACATTCCTTATTTTTGGTTTCCGCTATGAAAAACGTATACATTTTTCATACAGGAACTTGTCAACTCCTATGCATATAAACAAAGGAACTTCATTGACATAGCAACCAGCTTTTGACAATCACTTTAACCTACGGTTCTCCCTTATTTCGCTTCTACTTACAAGGAAGCGAGTAATTAGACTATTTCTGCTATTTTTTTCTCATTAGCATAAAGTAAATAGAAGTATAAGCTTTTTAAGAACTATTTGTTGCAGGGATATGGAGAAAGTCATGTGAATGGTACACATCAGATTTTTTCAAAACGATTCTGAGTTTCTGAAAACAAAATTCCCGAGGATCATTGATGCCAAGATCAAAGAGGCCATATTTTATTGTCCGCAAATAAGGGGAGCAATGAATGATCCTGCTTTCGAAGAATGAATGAAGCCGAGGCAGGAGGCGGAGTAGATCCTTCCATAACCTTGTGAAAAACTTCCGGGAAATCATAACGCTGATAACTATGAAGACCGACATTTGGACGAACATCTGGGCCGAAATCAGAACCAACATTTGGACCGACATCTGGACCAACGTCTGTACCAACATCTGTACCAACATTAGGACCAACGTCTGTACCAACATCTGTACCAACATTAGGACCAACGTCTGTACCAACATTAGGACCAACGTCTGTACCAACATCTGTACCAACATTAGGACCAACGTCTGTACCAACATTAGGACCAACGTCTGTACCAACATTAGGACCAACGTCTGTACCAACATTAGGACCAACGTCTGTACCAACATCTGTACCAACATTAGGACCAACATCTGTACCAACATTAGGACCAACGTCTGTACCAACATTAGGACCAACATCTGTACCAACATTAGGACCAACGTCTGTACCAACATTAGGACCAACGTCTGTACCAACGTCTGTACCAACATTAGGACCAACATCTGTACCAACATTAGGACCAACATCTGTACCAACATTAGGACCAACGTCTGTACCAACATTAGGACCAACATCTGTACCAACATTAGTATAACGTCTGTACCAACATTAGGACCAACGTCTGTACCAACATTAGGACCAACGTCTGTACCAACATTAGGACCAACGTCTGTACCAACATCTGTACCAACATCTGTACCAACATTAGGACCAACGTCTGTACCAACATTAGGACCAACGTCTGTACCAACATTAGGACCAACGTCTGTACCAACATTAGGACCAACGTCTGTACCAACATCTGTACCAACATTAGGACCAACATCTGTACCAACATTAGGACCAACATCTGTACCAACATTAGGACCAACGTCTGTACCAACATTAGGACCAACATCTGTACCAACATTAGTATAACGTCTGTACCAACATTAGGACCAACGTCTGTACCAACATTAGGACCAACGTCTGTACCAACATTAGGACCAACGTCTGTACCAACATCTGTACCAACATTAGGACCAACGTCTGTACTAACATTAGGACCAACGTCTGTACCAACATTAGGACCAACGTCTGTACCAACATTAGGACCAACGTCTGTACCAACATCTGTACCAACATTAGGACCAACATCTGTACCAACATTAGGACCAACGTCTGTACCAACATTAGGACCAACATCTGTACCAACATTAGGACCAACGTCTGTACCAACATTAGGACCAACGTCTGTACCAACGCCTGTACCAACATTAGGACCAACGTCTGTACCAACATTAGGACCAACGGCTGTACCAACATCTGTACCAACGTCTCTACCAACATTAGGACCAACATCTGTACCAACATTAGGACCAACATCTGTACCAACATTAGGACCAACGTCTGTACCAACATTAGGACCAACATCTGTACCAACATTAGTATAACGTCTGTACCAACATTAGGACCAACGTCTGTACCAACATCTGTACCAACATTAGGACCAACGTCTGTACCAACATTAGGACCAACGTCTGTACCAACATTAGGACCAACGTCTGTACCAACATTAGGACCAACGTCTGTACGAACATTAGGACCAACGTCTGTACCAACATCTGTACCAACATTAGGACGAACATCTGTACCAACATTAGGACTAACGTCTGTACCAACATTAGCACCAACGTCTGTACCAACATTAGGACCAACGTCTGTACCAACATTAGCACCAACGTCTGTACCAACATCTGTACCAACATTAGGACCAACATCTGGACCAACATCCGGATCAACACAATAGTAAGGGAGAAAACCAAGTAAGTTAAATTGTTTATATTCTTACGAAGTGGAAAGATCACCAAGATGGAAAGCTTAGAGTGAAGTACAGAAATTAGTGAAAGACAATCACTGGATAGCAATGCAAAATTCCAAGAAACTATTATAAACATGTTGTCAGAATTAAATTCAAAGCAATCAGAACTAAGTTCCAAACAGCTAGAACTAAATTCAAAATTAGAGGAGAGTAAACATGAGATAAAATCAGAATTAAATTCAAAGATGGAAAAGAGCAAAGAGGAAATAAATGCAAAGCAAGAGCAGAGTAGAGATGAACTGGTGGCTATGAATGCTAGACTAGAAGAGAATAAATGTGAAATTAATGCTACGCTAGAGGATATTAAATGTGAAATTAATGCTAGGCTATAAGAGAACAAATTAGAATTAAATATTAGGTTAGAGGAGAACAAAATAGAGCTAAATTCTAGGCTAGAAGAGAACAAAGCTGAAATCAAAGGGGAAATACTGTCAATAAATGTCAAATTTGTAACACTAAATTCCTACCTAGAGGGTAAAATAGACCACTTAAATAGCAAACTAGAAGTTCAAAATGATGAACTAAAAGCTAGTATAGATGAAATAAGGGAAGAGCAGGCAAAGTTAGTCTCAGGTAATGCAGGAAAATTGGAAAATGTAAATCTAAACATAGGCAAAGCTAGCCAAGAATGTAATGACTTAAATATTGCTATGGTAACTGTAAATAAAGAAATGCTATTACAAGGAGGTAAGGTGCTTTAAATTCCTACCAAGAAGAACTTAAAAAGGAAATAATTGAAATGCAACAAAACATTACTAAAGACAGAGAAAATCTAAATAATGTGAACCGACTTATAGTAGCATTTCAGAACAAAGAGAAAGAAATGCATGAGTATGTAAACAATATTGAAAATGCTAGTGTAGATAGTTATGTGTCTAATGATGTACACAATACATGTTTTGAGGGTAACTACACAAACAACAGAACAGTCACACAACCTCTCGAGGTACATACACACACAGATTGTGACAACACACTAAGAAACAACCATACACATGATCATTCTCAATACAGTACACAAATACTAAGCCAGATAAATGCTCCCACATTCGATGAAGAGTTAGGTGATTCCCCTAAAGCATTCCTGAAGAAATTGGACCTGTACTTTAAGATAAAGAAAATTCCGAGTGAGCTGAGGATGATAATAATCAAGAAATGCCTTAAAAGGAAAGACCCAATTTTGGTTCAAATCAACTTTCGGAGGTGATGAGTCGTACCAGACCTTTAGAAATTTATTTTTGGCAAGATACTGGGGTCCAGCCAGACAAAATCAAGTTAGGGTAGAGTTGTAACAGGAAAGCTTAACCCAGCTCATGACAAGAGTTACACTGACTATTTTCTATAAAATTGTAAACAAATGTAAATTAATAGAACCACCACTGACCGAGCAGGAGATTATAGCAGCTGTCACACGGCATTTCCCTGACTCTGTAAGACAAAAGTTAATAGTTGACAGGCATCTTAGAATTACTGACGTCATTTGAGAGCTACCAACCGCCCGGAAACAATACCCACAGGAGCGAAAACTACAATGAAAGAGCTAGTCTTAACCAACAAACTCAAATGCCCACAATTAGGCAAAATGATCGCCAAAATCCGGAAGCAAAGACCTACAGGAACAGGAACGAAAATGAGGTTAATTTTCGTGTGGAGAGGGCACAAACCCATCTGAATAGGACAAAAGGACAGGATTCCCATCCACCAGAACACAGGAATAGGAATATGAGGATGGACAGACCAAGAGGAAACAGATATAGGGGCGGCACCCAAGTTAATTATATTAGAGCTGGAGAACAATACCACCAGCCACACCAATGGTACCGACCATACCAGAGGTACCAACCACCACGAAACTCATGGTATACCAGAGCCAGGAGGAGCCAGGAGCAGGAACTAGTCGCCCGAGTGTACTCGGGCGGGGGCAAATCACCACGGTACCTATCCGCTTTTCTTGCGGATTTACCCGTGTGATATAAAAGATGTAGTCTTATGCAAGCGTTTTTGTCTGTGTCAAAGTAATTGGGCAGGGTGTTCCCTCTGTGCAGCCGGCGCGGGCTGGGTTACCTATCTGAGTGGCCACCCACCCAGAGAGGGACCAGGCCCGATGCTGCTTACCTTGGCCAGCTGCGGGCTGTCAAGGAAAGCAGTGCCGGCTAGCGGGGAGACCTGAAGGGATATAGGTACGGGGTGGGGGAGAAAGGGATGATAGTAGAAGTACCTGGGAAAGCAGACCACCACAACATAGCAATGGGAAAACAGAGTTGAGACGCAGGGAGAAACTGAGCCGTCAGTAACAGGTGACAGGACTCAAGCCCAGCAACACTCATAGGAAAACTCAGCCAGGATCTTACTCCAACTCCGAGTGATGGTCCTATGACACAAAATACAGATAGGGGTTAAATACAAACTTTATTGCACAAGAATGAAACAAGTGCTAAGAAAACAAATGAACTTAGGAACCCACCGCATATCAAAGTAATGATTATGTCAGAAATATGTGAGGTTATGTTAGATATAGGTTGTACAACTACGGTAAGCTCAGAGGCATTTTTCCAGGAAATCATAAGCCGATATAAAGTGAATTATTTACCTGTATGTGGTGTATATTGCAGCGTTGCCATAGGCAAGAAAAGAGAAAGGATAAGAAACCAGGTTATGTTAGAGGTCAGTATAGGCAACTTCAAAACTGAAATAATAGCTCTTGTTGTTTCTAAGCTAATTGCAAATGTAATCTTGGGCAGTGACATAATGATTTACTGGCAATCAGTGATAAAGTTTGAGAAACATGTATTTTCTGTCCATGTAATTGAAAACTGTGAAACTATTCCTTTGGTTCAGGAAGAATATAGCGACGAAAATAATAAATGTATTGACGAAGAAGAAATAGAAAATGAAAGATTTTTCATTGAGAATATTAAAGTAGAAGAGAGAGAATTGATTAAAGTAAATATTATGAATCTACGTGATATAGGGAAAAATAAATATGAAATCAGCGTGTGTGAGAATATCAGTTGTACTGATTGCCAAGAAGATAGCGAAATCTACTATACTGACCCATAAGAAGACACGAGGAATTATAATGAAATAACTGAATCAACAAGGCTTATAGAGAAAGTCCAGCAATGCCTTAACATAACAAAGGAAATGGAACAGCAACTACTAGAGATACTACAAGAATATGGAGACGTTTTCAGCGAAAGACCTGGAAAGTGTACAGCCTACACACATAAATTTGAGGTAGAGGAAGGCATCAAACCCTACACTCACAAATGCCGTGCCATTCCGAATTCAATCTAGAAGGAAGCGGGCATGGTCATACAGGAAATGATTAAAAATGACATAATCGAAGTGGCTACTACACCATACGTAAATGCATTATGTTGGGTTCACAAAGCACAGAACGACGCATGCGAGATATTTCTGTTTATACTAGAATTTCGTGTCATAGGAACCACACAAGTTGGGTAAATCATTGTCAGACCATCGAAGACATAATAAATTATACCATCAACCCCACTACATCGTTTACTCCTGCAGAACTCAGGCTAGGCGTCAAACCAAAACAAAGTTTCAAAAACTTACCTACAGCCATACCATACGACACAGATCTGGCAGAAATTGAAAAGAGTAGAATTGCCTATGACAGAATACAGAAAAAAGCTGAATACAGAAAACAAAAAGCAATAAGAAGAAAGAAGAAATGGGAACCAGAGGTAGGAGACAAGGTACTCTTAAGGAAAAACACCTTTCAGACGCAACTAAGAAGAGAACCCATAAGATGGAATTACTGTATTCAGGACCATACATTATTGTGAAGAAATATGGAAATCATACCTTCGAAATTACAGATACTCAACAGAAATCCTTGGGAAGACATCACAAGTAAAACTTAAAGACCTTTCAAGGAGCTCTCTCAAAAACAAATACACATAACACCAAACACCACCACATAAACACCTATAAATAACACACACAAATAAAATTGTAGATAACATAAAAAAATAACAGAGAGATGAGTTCCCTCAATAAAAAAAAAATTGTTTTATTGATTAAAAAGTTAAACTTCTCAAACGTAAGGTTATGTAATGAATGTTACCAACCTAAGCAGAAAAGACTAGTAACAAAATGTAAACAAAATAATGTATGCTTTGTGGGAGATGTTCATTCCCTTACATTTTTGCTATAATCATTATTGTATTGTATTGTCAAATGTATAAGTCATTATTGTAGTTACGTTAAAATATCTTAATGTTCATAAAAATGTGATGAAATGAGAGGGAATTTGACGCAGGATTTAGTGTTAAGTACACCAAGTCAAGAGAAAATAGAACAATACCGCCCTAAAAGAATTTTATAAATAACATTCATAAAATAAATGTTTCGCAATGTAAGACAAAGAATTGTATGTATAAAATGGCAGCGTGACGTCATCGCCTCACAATATACACTAAATTAGCCTGAAATGGAGTGCTTTTAAGGAAATTAACATAGCCAGGTTATGTAAAGTATACAGCATATTATAATGGTGCTTCTAAAAGCATAATTATAATAAAATAGAATCAAAAGCTGTAATATGGGAGAAGGAGAAGAATAATAAGAAGTAAACATATACCGGATGCTATAAATTGTTTATGCCGGTAACAAAGCATAAGAATAGACTGAAACAAAATATTGTTTATGAAATGTTATCTATGTATAAGAACATTTTCGTGCAAATTATATAAATGCATTAATTTTAAATCATTATGGATGTATAAAAATATATTATAAATTAGTATATTACGAAACGTAAATAAGGAAATCTGTTGTTCCCAAGGAGACGACAGATCACAATGTAAAAAACATTGACCTTCAACTATTATATATATATATGTGTGTGTGTGTGTGTGTGTGTAAAACATTAATAAGCTTCCGGGACGCAGTCAAAGAGAGAGACGCCAAGGACAACGACGTAAAGAGTTAATCTCGCCAATCGAGACCTCTTATTATGTGACGATTAAGTAAATATAATAGCTTTGTATTATACAACAAGAAGACATTGATTGTAAGCACACATTATATTGTATATATGTGTGACACAGTTATCTGAAAAGAGGATTCTGTTAAAATAGCGTGCCTTAGCGCATCACATTCTTTCAAAAAGTTAATAAATAGAGGTTCAAATAAATCCATAAATACTTTAAATTCAATTCATTTATTATGACATCCTACCATCCAAGCATGGAGGTTAAGAATTTCGTACTCACCGATTGTAGCTAGCTGGAAAATACAGGACACGTGGGAAAGCAGTACACTATAAGAAATCTGCTGCCGATATATAAACTTAACGGCTGTAACAATTAAGTCCGGCGCGACTAGCCAGTTACAGTTTCGCCAACAGTAAGAGCCACCAACTGCTTTTAAACAGCGGCAAATTCAAACATTTAAAAACAGATTTAAAATAACATAGCACAGCAACAGTGCAGCAGCCCTGAGAACCACAGCTTACAGCACCACCCACCTGAGGAGGACCACCTTATTATAACCGCCCCAAAGTTTGGTATTTTACCGAAGTTTTGTTTTTGAGTTATCTTTTTCACAGACACACGGGCCCACACCAACCTTTTTCTAAAAATGCTTATTTTTGGATACAGGGGACCCTAAAACGTGCATATTCGGTGAAATCTGCTTATGTTACATATACTATATTGAGAAAGAAAAAAGACATTCTTTGAAACAGTTTTATTACAGTGAGCATAGTTTTCAAGTTACGAGTAGTGTACAGTTATAAATGAAGTAATTGCCAGCTGTGCCATTTTAGAAGCAAACACTTTTACCTCGTAACTATTATAGTAAGAGGGGCAGGCGTTGTATAGCACCCAATAACGCCATGTCGAATGTATGTTTTAGGGATCCATGAGTCAAAAAAATGTCGTTTTAGAAAAGGGTCTATGTGTTTATGCGTGTGTGACTGTGTGTGCGATAGTGTATTTCCGTGAGCCTGTGAAACATAATTTAAAAACGAAAATTCAGTTGAATACCAAGCGTGGTATTTAAGATCTCCATTTTTACAATTTTTAGAAAGATCTCTCAATCTCAATCTACATGAAAATGTTTTGGAAATTTTGATTTCCACAAAACTTGTTCTAGCGTTGATGATTGAAACACTATACGCTTAAGATATTTTTATGTAAAATAAAATACATACCTCGAATTTCTGTAACAGCCGTTGAAGTCTTGTGTTGGCGCTCACAGCTTTTGTCGAATATATTTTTATTCTTTGTAGCAATAACTATTTGCAGTGTTGATATTAGATTACATTTTTCAATACTTAATTCAACTAATAAATTGTTATTCTCTTTATACTTTCTCTACCACGCATATAGTAGGTAGTGAAAGTAATTGACTTCCACTGAACATGTTGATACCATAAATCCAAAACAAATTTTTTATAAAATGGTCTTTGTGTATCTATGGATATCAGGACTCAAAAATAAAAAGTTGGAAGAATCTCAAACTAGGTATTTATGTTTGTTATGTCTCATATTTGTGACTCGTAGATTTTTAAGAATAAAACAAACATTTTATTGTAATATTTTGCGAAATGGTTGATATTATAAATTGCTCCTACAATTGTAATTAAAAAACAAATATATAAAATTTTTTCAAAGAAATGAAATGCATATCTTGAATTTCATGAATAATTTGTGAAGTCTATATCGTTCGAAAGAAATATTACATAATTTATATCTGATATGCATTAAGTGATAGACGAAGACACGCTATATACCAAATTTAAAACTGCTTAAAGTCACAGTTTATTCCAAAAGTCATTTTTAATGTCATAAGCCATTTCCAGACATCCGTTATTAATGGTTCAAATTGTCAACAATTTGTCGCTCATTTAAACTCCTGTTAATTTTCAGTTGCTTTTCGCATTCGTAAGCAAAGCGTGTTGGATTTTAAGAGCAACTTATTGCCTCTATTCTCAAAGATTTGACTAGTGCTATTCCCTTATGCGCTTCATTCACATGATGTTCTTTACCTATTTTATAACAAACTATTCTTACAAAAGCCTATTCTGCAATTTGCTTCGAAAAACATTTAGCAGAAATCATCCTATTACTTAGTTTCTTATAAGAAGGCGAAATAAGGGAATAGAGAAGATTAAACGGATAGTAAAATCTGTTAAAAGTTAAATATGCTCGTAGGCTTTCACGGCCGGTGTTATTATTGGTAAGATACAACATGTCCGGGCGTGGTCGAATATTAAAAAATGATCAAGGTCGCTAACCATTCCTGCCCAGATTAATTTCTGAAGATGTCCTCCATAGCTGAGGACGAAACGTCAAGTTTTAATAATTTTAATATTCGACCACGGCCTACAAGCCCGGACATGTTATATTTTACCAACTGTTAAAAGTTGGTTGCTATATGCTTAAAGTTCAATTCTTTGTATGGCCAGGAATAAAAATAGAAATAGGCATGAAAACTCCCGATCGAGAAAAGTTAAGATATTTTAAAATTGAAATCAAATGCAAGGTATACCTACGAAATTTTAACTCAAAAAATTGTATATCACATGTACTGTGTTCTAACGAGATCTACAATTTTTGTGCAGTAAGTTTTTGTGTACATCTTACGTGTTAGTCTTAGGACTTTCAAGATATACATTTTATTTGACATGAAAATATTTTAAGATACAAATTTAAAGAAAATTGTTATAACCAATTTTGATAAAATAAATATTTTCGAACCTTTTTTCTTATAAAATGTGGCTGAGGTTGGGGTATTTTGCTGAAAATCTCGTGTCGCATCTTTGACAGATACTAAACCAGATTACTAAATTTAGTAATTAACGGACTTTTAGTTTTTCACACACACACACACATACTAAAGCCTTTTTCTAGAACTTGTTTCATTTAGGGATTCTCAAAACATGTATTTCCAGTGAAGTCTTGGTATTACATTTTTGTTGGAATACAACACCTTTACTTTTTCTCGTATTAGCAACGTAATTTTGGTTTGAGAGGGTGCCATAAGCTGAGAACTGCATTTTTTCAATTTTGAGTTGTTATTGATATGTGTTGCTATAATTGTATACCTGGACCTGTAAAAGTTGATAAATGCATTCTTTTAAATAGAGAAATAGCGCTATAATTTTTCATGTAAACAGAATAAAAGTAGTCAAAAGCTGGATGTGCTTCGCTATCAAGTTATAACTCCACACCACAGAACTAATATGCGATTAATAAACCAGTGCAAAAGTTAATTACCATAGACAAAGAGAAAACATTTTTTCTCCTTTACATTATGAGTAGAACAGCCATTTCACAGTCAGTAGCCTCAAATTGCTCCATGAATTTTGCCAGTTATGTGAACACCAATAATAATGCTTCCTTTAAAAGCAGCTCTGTTGTTTACATTCTCTCTTCGTTTTTGCACGGCTTTTGGGACATTCCTGGGATTGAAATCAGGGACAAAGTAAAGAGGGTTAGGGACGGTGTTTGGCCATTAAATTGGCTATAAAACCAAAATAAAACACGAGGGCTGGTTGGGGATATTCCTCCGGGGAGATCGCGGCTCGGGTTAATTCTCGGTTGTGTAACTAACTGTTTTAACGAACAAAACCACGTGACAGAGAGGGGGAGAGTGAGTCTAATCTGATGAGATGAATTAGTGCACTAACAACATTGCTGTTGTTACAGCCCTAAATGTCACCGCGTGTTGGCTTTGCTGCTTTGATGGCGTGTATGGTGAATTTCTGGTGCGTTATTGGTAGTGTGTTTTCGATCGGTTAGATTATTATCAAACAGCGCTACAAAATGACACGTAAGGAATAAACTGTTTTTCTTCATGATCTTTAAATAGAATTGAAGCTGTATATCATGTTCATATTTTAGTCCATGAATCCATATCAATTTCTACGCTTTTTTGTGCTTAAAGCAGTAATATGTTTCATTTGCATGAATTTCTCAACTTGTTCTACAAATACATTTATTTCAAAATATTCTTCTTCCTGCTTTATGCTATTCAAGGTAAACATTAGCAGAATAGTCTAATGTTTTAAAAGCAGTAGCTTTGGGGTTGACATTGATATTCGCTTTACTTTGCCAGAAGTGAAACAAAGCAAAAAACGGACGACCTCCAGTTTGAGGAAAGAATAAATATTTTAAATTGATACAAATATAGACATAAACTGTGTTTTGGGATGATCTATTTTTTTTGTCCAAGTTTTTTAATGACTCAGTTATGCAAAAGTTATCTGGAAGGAAGACCACTTCAGACGTTATTCTCAGGAAAACAATTTACACTTTTTTTGCCATGGTAATATTCTTAATATGCAGTATCTTAATGAAAACCGTGAGAGCTATTTTTGAGCAAATTAAAATTTTTGAACACTTTTCCATATAAAGATTAGTTTGGGGTGGGGAAATCTTCTTGTCGCCTTTTTGGGAGATACTATACTTAAACAACAAGTTTTAAGACTTTTTGTTTTCTCAATTAGGTATGCTGCCCACAGACACACACACGCACACACACATACACAAACGTACACAGAGAGATAGACAGATATGCACACGGACCTTTTCCTAAAAGTGTACAAAACATTTATTTCTGGTAAAATATGGGTATACAATTTTTGGATGGAGTAGAATACCTTCTCTACTTAGTATGTACATTGTATATACGTGCTGCAGAAAGTAAGAATGGATACACGTGTGTGATAATTCGCCCTGGAAGATTTTATTAATTGATGTACTAATACAAATAATTAGAAGGAAGAATATACATGTTCTATTTATTTATCAATTACCAATACTGCATGAAAGGTAAACCATTACATTAAATTACACCAGTTATAGATCTCATTTCATGGAACATATTTTGTATGTCTGTGGAGATATTTTAGGTTTATTGAGAACATAAAAATAACATGATGGCAAACTTTCGCTAGCTAGGAGTGCTGCGGCATTCTCCCTTTGAAACCAGAAGTAGGTCATCACACAAATGGGTTTTATTTTCGCGCGTCGCATTTGTATGAGTTAAGGAAGAGCATCTCTATCTATCTCTCTACCTAACTGTTCTTCCGATACTCCCCCTACTTGTTCCGTAACCGTTTAGTAACTCTACCCTCAGAATGCATTCATATCGTAGTCCACCAGTAAACTATTTTTTTTTTTTTTTTGTCCGGTAGCCGTTCTCCCACTATCTTAACCAACAAAATTTCTTATGTCTCCAACTATATTAAGTGTGCAAAACTGTGTTCGGCAAATTATTATTCTAAACTCCGACACATAGTTCCTATTTCTAAACCCTTTTACATACTTCTTAGTTAAACTAGGCCAGAAACAGGTTGGTCAGTGTACCCATTTTATAAGTAATAGACTATCATGCTCATGCATTGTCGTGTAATAATCTTATTTGGAAACTAAATATATATTATTTTTTTAAACGGCAGATTGCAAAACGAAATGCCATTATCCTTTTGGTATGCAATACATTTATGAAAAATGGGCTAAGTTGCCTTCCATTCTGCATATATAAAACACATACTGTATTGCATTCAGTTGAATAATTTGGTTTCTATATATTTAAATAAAAAGTTTGTCTTAAGATCCTTAAACGCAAAGTAGTTTTTTCGAAGAATATTGTTCTGCTTATTTCTTTGCTTGCTCGTCTGTCATTCTGAACGTCTCCTATTTCCGCCTATAACAGTATGACCTAGAAAAGTCACATAAGTTTGTCATAGGCTTCAGTGTGATTCATTTTATTCATTTAGCTATTTCTTTATTCATCTTATCATTTATTTTGTGCTACAACGGAGCATTGTTTTAATTACATTGTATATAACAAGCATTATAATTTAAACACACCGTAGCAAGTTACTCTATTTGAAACGGAAGATAATGTCGGAAATTAAAAATATACAGTTGAACTATTACTAAGACAAAATAATGTCTTTTGGATATTCTTATTCTTTTAAGGAAATTTTCATTCATTGAAATAAATTAAATGTTTGTATTAATTATTAAATCAAGTAGATTAGTTAAAACATGAAATATATGATCCTAAGACACAAGTAATAATCACATTGGTACAAAAAATATGCTTTATCTGATTTTATGTAATTCTGTGATTAAATTGCATTTATATTAAGAATAAAAATAGTTCGTGTTATTGAAAGTTTACATAAGGATAACTTCACAAAGATTATAAATTTCACCATTTAACCCAAAATAAGGGTAATTTTGTGAACGCTTTGCTTGCTTTATTGAAAAAAAAATCATCTCACTTAATGGTTAGTCCAGAAAATTGCTTATTAGTGTAAGGGTGACTTTTTTAAGGGGAGTAGATATAATTACTGTTCTAAATTCACACTCCAAATGGGGAAGAGGCAAGTCAGTTTTCCCTTTTTGGGCTTATTTTCAGCGTATGCTGCGAAGATCGTTTCATTCGCTATGTATTTGGTACAACCTGAGAACACAAACGAATTAATGTTACAGTTATAAAAGACTGATTAAAATAAATTTTGCCAACTTCAGAATATTCAAATTCGAACACCGACCAATTGTTGACTTTTATCTGATATTAATGAAGTATCAAATTCATTTATAAGATTAGGATTGCGGTCCCGTGTCACTGGGGGGCGGGAAGCAATGGACGTATAGCCTTACAGCCTTTTGCATCTTACGTGACTCCTGAGAGCGTTGAGGGGAGACAAGAGAAGAGTGACCACATCCGGATAACGATGAGCACAAGTATGGGCGTGATGACTAACGTTTAAATAGGAATACTATCGACGCCCCACCCAGTCTCACTCACGAGTTCTGAGTCTATAGTTGTTCCCCAAGAGGGATTGAGAAATACTCTTTACAGTGCCAAAAACCACTATCCAGCCGCAACCCGCCAGACACCATTGTCCGGTCCTTTCACTCTGAAACAGGAAACAAGGGAATGGGAACAAAAAATGATAGAAAAATTCGGGGGACTTAATGAACCTCCCAGCAATTGCCTATCGACCCGGAGACACCCCAGAAAAAAAGAGTGGGAAAGGAAGGCCGGCCAAGGGAACCGAACTCTCGTAAACAAGTAGTGCCACCTTCTCGGTAATTAATGCATAGCTTTGTATACACTAATTATGATACATTTATCTCGGCATTAAGACACATTTTTATGTAACCATGTTATTTTTAAAAGCCTTTAATCATTTGATATGTTTTTAAAATATGTTTTGAAAATGTTCACCCAGTAATTAGGTAATCAAAATTCGCATTCTGGAAATGAAACGGTGCCTAACTAATACAAAGTTTACTGCTCTTCCAAGAAGTGCCAGAATAATGAACGTTGTATTATTCTATGCTGTCCTTGTTTGCTGAGTACCTATTCCTTACAGACAAACCTTCCGACATACAAAGTTTTCTTTCAAAATGTATACTTTGCATACATTTGGGTAAGTTTACTTCGTGTATGTACTCAGCGGGACGGTCCAGGCATATGTTCATTCAAGAGGTCGCACGTTCGATCCCCGTCTGACCTTCGGGATTTTTCACAGTGCATTCTGTTCGCCAGGCGCAAGCTGTGTAGGTTCATTACAACCCCGAGTTTTCCGGTCCAATATTTTTTCTTGTCATTTCCTACTCATCACTCTTCCAGGGTTAAAGGATCAGTCGACGGTGACGGTGTTCAAATTGCGGCTTCGAGTTTGACGGATCTGGGGGTCCACTAGACCAGAGTCTAGGGTTTCGGTGCTGTTCAAATCGTAGCCATTAGTGACCCCGTCCATTTTTGCGCCCGTCGTCATCCGGTTCTTATCGCCCTTCGGGTCTCTCCCTTTTTTTTTTCTTTTTTTTTTTTCTTTTTTTTTAAATACAGTACCGAAGTCTGATCGGGACTCTGGCACTGTATACCTACTTTTATTTACTATTTTTTTTTTACCTTGTTTTGCCGTATTATTACTGGATTGCTGCTTTCTTACTTTTATAACACACACATATACACAAACATATAACACCCATGCCCAAGGCGGGACTCGAACCCACGATCCCCAGCGCTACGAAGCACCAAAACGGGACGAGCGCGGCCATGGGGACCGGCTCCCTTCGTCCTTCCCTCACTGAGGTGGCATTAGAGGTAAACGGCAGTAAGAGTCTTTGTCCGGTGCTCGCAGCAGTGCCCTGGGGGCTCCAATTGTGTCCAATTATAACCAAATCCGCCTTGCATTTATATACTAAATTTCATTATGTTATTAGCTTTCAACACTAATTTTCAATTCTTTGGTGAAGATTGACTTACCTTAGTGCCGTTTAATGCTAAGTCGTTTATTTTTGTGAATGTTTTTGCTCCAAAAACCCGGATATAAAATTGTAATCACCGTGCAATGTATGATTCGTTCTTTTTGGAAGAAATTTTAGCTTTAAAACGCATAGTATGCCAGTTCGACTTCCATTAATTGAAAGTATTAGTAAAAACTGGGTCGTCACATGCATTTCGTAATACAATGGTTTCATTTACATTCATAATGACGTCATGTGCAATCGAGCACATGCGGAAGTGAGCGCTCATTGATAACCGCCCACGGATTTGCATATATAGCTAACCCTTTGCGCTGATGACGTGATTCAAGCAGCTCTAAAATACAAACAAAGCGCAGTTTCAAATAAAGACATAAATAAATGCGAATGTGGGTTTATTAAATCACTCCACTCTGTGCATTTTTAAAATACAATAGCTGTTTTTATTAGCGAATAAAATGTTTGTTAATTACTTCAATATAAGGCTTATTCCCTTTCATCCTTTTATTCAGCGTCTTTCTCAGTGAGTAGCGGAATCATATGAGTTGTCGAGGTGGTTACGGCACGGAATATTTGAGATGTTTCATTTGTGCCTATCTGTGTCTGCGTATCCAGCGTAACTGGAAACCCAAATGTCGGGCCAATAATATACCTAATCGTTTCCACATTTTCCGAGAACGCAACACGAAGATATTGTGAAGAAACTCCGCATCTCCAAGTTCTCCTTTAATGGAAAATCATTCACTATATTCTTTATTGTTTCGTTTTAACCCCACATAAGTTGAGGTCAAATTAATACAATAAATTATTGACTTCAACACTAAGGCATAGTCTAATAATTGATCAAAATATTCGCTTGAAAGCTAATCAAATAAAACATGCAATTTATTAAAAATTAGAACTGCAATAAGGAATCTATCTTAAGATAAAACAATTAATAATTTGTAGATTACATACAATTAGTAATAGGAATTTAAAAAGTTGATGGCTAAGTGAAAACTCAGTTTTACGTAAGGAAGATTTTGGACGGTAATATCTCAATAGAATACCTTTAGTCGAGGGCTAGAACGTGAATTTTCAGGATTAGCACATTTTGGAAACATGTAGCGTAATTGAAATGAGCAAGTACAATCGAAATTAGCTAAAAGAAGTTATGGCACCGAGAAATTTATTACCGCTGGGAAAATCGAAAAAAAAAAAAAACTGTTAAAAGAGATAAGAGCTGAAGCTGCAAAAATGGAGATAAATAAAGATAAAGTGCACGGCAAGAGTCGATTGGAAATAATGTATTCCAAAATGGAATCCACCTTTTTTGAGATAACAAAAGGCATATTAGCTGAATGTTACTGAAAGATACATTATTATCTCCATGTTTTAAATAGGTTTCAAATGGTTTTACCGAAAGTGGTAATCGACTCGGTGTGTGTGTGTGTGTGTGTGTGTGTGTGTATTTGCACTTCACACTCATCAACTATTATTTTAATTGTTATGTTAAAGGTTCACTAGACATTTTTAGGGAAACAAACGTATCGGAATCGACCTCATGGCTGAAAAAAACTACAAAATCAGGAGATTTTTCCTCTCAAAACCAGATATAAAATACGATTTTAATACGATTTAATTACAACTACTGGTTTGGACACAAAATAAGTACTTTGATTCTTCAAGAGTGTCCTGTTAAAGAGGAAATAATACGCTTCACATAAATTCATAAACATGGATAGTTTAAGTTCAGAAAAAGAAGATGCTAAATAGACGATATAAATAATTTAAATAACAATAAACTATTAATGCATGTAATCAATAGGACTCCATTTTATCTGAAAACAGTATAAAATATGTATAATTACGAAATAATAGTTTTGAATTAATTTATATAATATTTTAAAGCCTTATAAAATAATAAAGTAACACCGCTCCTCTGGCGTCGCGTAGAAATTTGCTTGATAAACATATACGCATCTTTAGACCTTATTTGCAACGCGCAAATCTACACAGGATGTACCGGTCAGAAGGTCTGATAAAACTTGCTGGTACGAAGTTCCTCAAGCAAACAGTAAAAAAATCTCGCTAAAAGGACAGTCAAAAGTCAAGTCGTCATGGAAAGCTAAGCGCTGACCAGCAATGTGCAAACCTCGACGGTAGATGGCCGCGCAAGGAACGCGGGGACCCCGCCAGACTCTCAGAGTGGAAAAAATCAAGCAAATGAACTGAAAGTTAATAAGGTATGATCAGTATAACCCCATTCCCTTATTTAAAAAATCTTATGTGTTCCATTTACTTAACTTTCTCTACATCTGTGCAAAAACTTATTGTTAAAAAGTTTATGCTTCTATTTACTTCATAGTAATCGAGAAAAAATTAGCAGAAATAATCATATTACTTGCTTCCTTATAAATAGAAGCGAAATAAGGGAGTTCCATAAGTAAAAGTGATAGTCAAAAGCTGGTTGCTATGTGGCTGAATTCCTTTGTTTGTACAGACAGGAGTTGAGAATTTCCTCTATGAGAAAGGTATAGCTTTTCACAGCTGAAACCAAAAACAAGAAATACCTCAAAAACGATCAACTCCACGATAAAAAAGGTATTCAACATAAATTGTGTGTTTTAACGTGCTCTATTTTTTTGTGTTGCAAGTTTTTCTCCATCTCTTATGGTTTAGCAGTTACGCAAAATTTCGTAAAATTCATCCAGAATAAAGTATTCTTTAGAGACTATTTCCAAAAAATTCAAGATATACATTTTATTTGTCAGGCAAATGTCTTTAATATACGACATTTTGATCAAAATCGCAATGGCTTTTTTTTTTGAGAAAATGTAAACTTTCGAAAAAAGTTCCATGTAAAGGGTAGTTTTGGGTGCGGGAATTTTTCTGAAAATTTTCGTGTCGCATCACTGCAAGATACTGAACCTAAATACTAAGGTTGGTATTTTACCGACTTTTCGTTTTTGAGTTATCGTGTTCACAAGCACACGGACACACACACACACAGACACACACACACACACATAAACACACACATGGACACTTTTTTGTAAGTGCTTTTTTTTTTGGATACAGGGGACCCTAAAACATATATTTCCGGTGAAATCTCGGTATCGAATTTTTGGGTGGAGTGCAATACATTCTGTATACACTGTACATAGTACGTGTAGAGAAAGTAAAAACCTGTTTTTCAAGGTGAAGGAATAAATGAAGCTAGACAGGCCAGTGGGTAAACTTAGTATCTAGCACAAGTGCAAAAGCAAGACACAAATGCTGTTTGCGTGGTTGTGCTCATAGCTTAGTTGGTGTACAGTGCTGGGAAGTGCTAAGTTCGATTCAAGGCAATGTGTACTGTATTCCAGTGTGCAAGTTCCTTGTTATAGAAGTGCCTCGTACATAAGTGAAAGTGTGCGTGCTGCGTCAGTATATCGTTTTTTAAAATAAATATTCGTCTTATTTTCAGAAGTGTTACTGCGCAGATCCTTGAAATAAGTGAACTGTTTACTACATAATGCTCTTATATTTTTAAGGGGCCAGCAGATTCTTCACAAAGGAAATGCATAACAGAATCCTGGTAATGGGTTTATTGGTTTCTTCTGTAGAAAGGGAAGATTTACATCGATTCTTTGTCTCCACCGTTAAGTCAGGAAATATGCACAGATGCCTTTCTGCAGTAGTCGTTTACGATTATACTATTATTCGTCATAAAAGTGAGCACAGTATGTTTTATTATTATACGTACTATACACATTAAACATTTATCATCAGCAACATCGTCGTCGTCGTGTATCCTAATCACGAACATCATTTCTTCTTCATCATCGTCATTATCGAAGATTGACCTTGCGTTGGATTTTTAAATTATATAAATGTTATAAACAGAGGAATGTAGGTTCAGATATTAAAAACACCACGCGCATTACCATTGTTGTTCGGCGCTCATTAAACCTCTTAATTACAGATATCGGCTAATTGTGAATATTACTGAAAGTCTCCTTACATTGTCCCAAATCTCCATAAAAGAGAGGATTTGGTTTTTTCTTGTAGAGGAGCACAGTCTTGAAACTATATTTCCCGCATATTGTCAATCTCATTTAAATTTAGTTGATACGCCGGTCAAAGTTGTGCTTATATCTCGGTATAAAGCGACTCCTTAGTGATGTTTTGAGGAACAGACACTGCTGTCTGTGTGTTTGAAGTATGTATCCCGAAGAAGTCGCTGCTCAAATACTGGAAAGCAGTCTTCGATTATGTGATGTATCCTTTGGAGTGCGTTCTGGTAGAAATCAGCACTAATCTTCCGCATGGGTAGCTGGTAGCTATCTCCAGACTGCTATACTGATTATCCCTACTCTTCTTGGTAGAGATTGTTTGCTTGAGACTCCAGCGAATGTAGTTTGATCGCCAAAGTCTCAACTGTCAATCAACATCGGAACAAAGCACGTCTAAATAACGTGTGTTAATTAAAAGATAAAGAAGGTCGAAGTACACTGTGTCATCTTGATATCGAGTTGTTAGGCATTTTTTCTTGATTGCCCTTCGATTGTAAACTCCGCTGTCATGCACACGTTTTCAAAAGTAGATGCTGCGAGGGGAAGACGCAAAATCCGGCCAATTCAGCGTCTAACGCAAACTTATCTTAGGTTAATTGCATCAACAGTTTCAGAAAGGAGTCGGCCTACTTCCCATACCTCAGCAATTCTGCCTCACATACACATGACATTTTGGTGACCTTTTGCTCCATAGTGGAATATCTCAACTCTTTCTATTTTATACCTCTGCAACCACTGGAAGTGCTTTATCTTCTAAATATACTAAATCACTATTGTAGTGCGAAGGGTTTAGTAACTACATAGACAAAAGATATGTATTACATCGCGATAAAGTACTGTAGTCATCACCTGTAGTCATGCTAGTCATCTATTGTTTTGCTGTTTTATTGTTGCGTCAAATATGCCTCTGTTTATGCACTATGTTAACCATTTGTTGAAGACCAAAATTTTTTATTATGCAATTTTCATTCTAGAAAGCAAATGAATCGAATTCCAGAATATAAACTATTTTTTCATCATTGGTCCCTATTAATCAGTAATTGTTAATGAATGCGCATATTCTGTTCTCTAAAATGATAAATATTGATTTTATAATTAAGCCAAAACGTTACTGGGATCTTAGTTTATAATCATTCAAATTATGCTATTTACGTACATTTACTATTTACGCTGCGTCAAGTGGTGGTATCCCAATAGTGCTATTGGACCCCTAAGCATTCGCAATTGCTTATTTGCTCATACATGTTATCAAAGATATTAGAGCTACAGGTTCACGTGTAGTCAGTATATGCACAATTGGTTTTGTTCATTTATCAGTTAAAACTAATTTGTCAACGTCTATCAACGATGTTTGAAATTTAATGGATTTAGTGGTTTAGAATGTACTCATAGCTGAGGTTTCAACCCTATGAGAACAGTCAACAAAGCAATTCTCATTTCATCCCATTTATCTTTCTATATATATCTTAAGTCAGACGAGAAAAAGTCAAATAAGTCCACGTGCCGTCCAACCTTTACTGTCATCAGAATCACTTTTGAAAATGAGCACCATGGGCACTCTGACTAGGTTAGGGCCGAAATCCACGTGGAACAGCACACGATGACCAGGTTTCCTAGAGCCAAAATCGAATAAATTGTGTGTTTTTGCTGACAAGATACTTGCTCAAAGTCCTCCACAGGTAACTGAGAAGAAAGACGAGGGACATCGACATGTCGGGCATCATTAGCCGCACCTTCTTCTGACAAGTTTACCAACATTAATTTCAAAGTGAAGGCAGTCGGTCTAGAAACGAACATGAATGGTGAATGTGCATATAGCATCAGATAGCTAAATTACATTTGTACTTGTCTTTTGGTATCTAAAGACGCAGCAAACCCGTAAACAACTGTACTGTAACTACATGGAGTGTACTGTAGTGAGCTGGAAGGGATTCAACATTTTAGCCATGATTGATTTTTTTGAACGTCAGTCAAATGGGGGATAGGATGAGATGAGATAATTACAGAGGGCATCCGGAACCCTACGGCGGGAAGGAGCCACCATGGAGAGTCCCTAACACTCCCAAGCAGGTCATCTCGATGCGTGTAGCGCTAGGAGCCCGAGCTGACAAACACCCCTAAGTTTACAAACGGCTTCCGATGCCATCCCGGCGCCGAGAACTGAATTTCCAAAGCGCAGTCACCCCCACGAGTCTATGCTGACATAACCATGAAAGAGACCGGTGAGATTAAATGAAGGTATAGGAGGTTTGGGGAAATGAAGAAACCTCCGCAACTTTCGCCTGTGACCTGGGAAAACATCCGAAAAAACCATAGACCAGAGAGGTCGGCTGCGAAGAACCAATTCCACCACCTCCCAAATATACCCTAACTATATAATCAGAAAATGCCTCATTAAAATATTGAGGCTATACATAGTGACGTTACAAAACTACAGTTTATGCTTGGTGCAGAATAAAGCACCGGCCCCATTAAGAGTGTTTAAGAGGTCTAACTCCCTTTAAACCTAATCAATGTACTCAATATTAGCTCCTCATGTGGGCACAAGAAGGAACGGTGCTGAAATATTATACGCTTGAGCATATTCTCCCGTCTGCACAATGAAATGTTCTTAATGCAAAACAAGAAGAATAACAACCTATAGCCGTGTAGATTGGTCATATCGTTGTAAAGGATTAAGCTTGAAAGCCTTAAACGCCCAAATTGACTCCTAAATCCAAGCTGCCGTTATATTGCCCTCTAGCTAAACGTCGTCAGCTGACTACCAGGACACTGTCTACCACAGCCACAAGTTTGGCAGATTATTGCGGTAATGTTGCTTTGAAATATCCAGTTCCGTATCAGAAAATAAATAATCAATTCAGCTGATGCTCTGTCACATAGCAAAGGTAAGTTAGTAATTAGCACCTGAAATTTGGGCAATGTGACAATATTTCACATCTATACCTGAAGAAAAGATCTAAAACTTTCACCATATCGTCTACAAAAGAAATTGGCATCAAGTAATTCTTAGTTCCACAACAAGGTAACATTTACCACCGCCATGAATAAGAAATATAGTAGTATATTCAAATTAAATCTTGGCTCAACTACTATTTGCCTTCACGTTACTAATTATTTTGTTAATTTTCATGAAATTACGGCCAAATTCACTACAGAGCAGTAGAATCTGCTCTCAAAACACAACATCAAGAATAACCTATTTTAATACATCTAAATTACAAGCCTTGGTTTCAGATCTAATACCTAGTTTGATATTTCACAAAACTTAAATAAAAGGTGCAAGCACTTTCAATTCAGATAATCGAGACGTCAACAAAAAATACAAAAAATAACAGCCATACACAACCACAATAACGCAATCTCAGTTCCTGTTATTTCTAACACTTTGCAATTATCAAATAACATTAAAAAGTTTAATAATTCCAAAAACATTAAAATATGGTAAGAATAACAAAGTGCGTCGTAGAAAGTCCCAAACTCCGATGTAATAAAACTGTTAAGCCCATAGACCAAAGTACACTTCAAAAGCACTGCCACAAGCCAAGTCCTCGCGAGACAAGAGCTGGTAGCAATGTCCAAACCCCGCCAATATAATGCGGCATATGGTCGTTAAAGCAACACAGAGAATGTGCCAGACTCTCACTGAGGAAAAAAACAAGCACAGGCCTAATTTTCGACGTTGATTTGGACCCCGCCAGCAAGCTGCTGTCCCATATTGAATAAGGGAAATGAAGAGCAATTATGAATGATTTTAAATAAGGTAAATAGCCATGCAATATAAAAATGCTATATACGTATATAATAAATGAATATTTTAAGAAAACCACTATTACAGAGAAATATGCTACCACCTACACCATAGTGAGTGCCCTACAAATGTTCCCTAAAAGCTAAACTAGAAGCACAGGAGATCGGCAAACCTGGTATTATGGGTGAATGAGAACGGTAAATTTAAACAGGGATAGAGAGATACTTTGGAAATTCGGAATATCAAGCAAGAGAAAAACACAGATTTTATGACCTCAACGCTTAAGTAGATAACCAGCCTCCATGTCGTTACCTATGAAAGAAGATTCATTTCTAAAGATGCTGCTTCTTATTTCTGATCACCGAAGGGCTACGTTACGATGTAGTGAACTGAGCATTTGTGTGAGAGGAAAATTAAAACTGTAAGTGGTGGTAATTAACTAGAAGTGCGGTATAGAATTTGAGGAATGGGTTAAAAGCTCCAGTTGATAGGGAAAATGTTCCTAGAAAATCGCTTTCATTTCTATTAATTACTAGCTGCCCGCCCCGGCTTCGCAAGGGTGGTGTACTTAACGAAAAGAAAAAACAGACAAAATCTTCCGTTTACAGTACAACCATGCAATGAAATAAAGTTACAATTAAATAATTTGTCAACTTTATTGTAATGCCTTGTAATGTACAATTTTCCTTCCGGAGAAAAAAAAATACCGCCGATACTTTGCTGACTCTCGATCGCGCAATGTACAACATGCGAAAAACACAATTCAAGGTATGTTACACACACTTCTAACGATTGACTTTGGGATTTATTGTCATTGCGAATGCAAGGCGCACTTAAATTCAAAAAGAAAGTCGGTTGACATTAGTGGTATTCTTGGAATAAGTATATCCTCACCTTTGAACTTTCCTATGTTATAGTAACTTAAATAAAACTTTTCATAATTTTTTTAAAAGTGAGTTTTGTTCCGTTACATAATTTCGGTTGATTGATATTGCATAGTATAATTATCAACGAATCAACCTTAAGCTGTAAATTGTGTGGCGGGAATCCTGGCAAATCCAATGAGTTTAGGAATTCAGTTAAATAATTTGCGACTTCATTTGGATTGGTAATGGAATTGATCGACTTAAATGAATGCATTTGTCTATCAATTTTAACCGAATTTTTAGATTAAAGTAATCTACATTCTTATTAGTGGCTGCTAAAATGGTTCGTTCGCTCAACCAAGCATAGTTTTTGTAATTTGCACAGATATTAAGTCTTCTTTTGACGTTGAGAAATTACAAAAATTTGATGGAAATGAAATGAGGCCAGTAGAAGTCTCAACAGTAATTTGCCCATTGCCAATGTCTAATAATGCCTTTGCATATGAAAAGCGCAATGATCTGCACAATCTAGCATATATAGTTGGTATTGCGAAAAGGACGAAGTCAGGGCACCCAGAAGGTATTGTGGAAAGGATGACATGAAGTTAGCAACGTCGGCAACCAAGATGTTGTTGGCATAATAATAGTAATGGTAGTGCTTTCATAGTGCGGCGGGTATACGCTGGCATAGGTAGTAATTATATTAAGGAGAAAGTCACAAAGTAACATTCATGCCTCTTCCGAATCTCTTCCATTCCTTCACTCCTAATGTTTTCCATATCTTTCTTTATTTTCTTCTATGTGAAAACAGGCATTTTTAAGGCTAACAATTACATAACTAAAGAGCAAGTAGTTCTGTTTGGGCAATTGATAAGCTTTTATGTGATGATTGCTTTTGTGTATTAAATTTCTCTAATTCAAAATATTACTTGATCAAATGTATTAAGAGCACCGCAATTGCAGTGTGATGGTGACGCGGGTATCTTCATGTTCTTTAGCTAGCTCATGAACCACATAACGTCAAATAACCAACATCTGCAATAGGACGTTAAACCTAAAACGGTTCCCGTCATTTCTCCATCATTTTCAGATTCCAAGAAGGGTTAATGGTTATATGCATCGTTTATAGCCTGTTCATTTTAAAGAATTACAACAAAAATATGCTTATTTCTTTATTTAAACGCTCTGACCAAGGGAAGCATAGTTAATACATAAGAAATATATTTGATTGTCACAGTTATCTTGCGCCATTGTCTCCATAACAGCGTGCATTTCCTTAGCACTGAATGGGGAAGAAAAATAAAGCAATAGGTATTACGGCCAAGGGTGCCAAATAAATAAGTAGGTATCTATTTTAGGTGTTCGTCGCCAGAAAAGAATAATATTTGATTTTCATAGATATATTGCGTCATTATCTCCATAACCAGCGGCATTCCCTTAGCACTGAATGGGGAAGAAAAATAAAGCAGTAGGTATTACGGCCATCTGGTGCCAAATAAATAAGTACGTATTTTAGGTTTTCGTCGAAGAGCAAGTAGATCTGGTTGGGCAATTGATAAGCTTTTATTTGATGATGGCTTAATTTATTAAATTTCTCTATTTAACCCAAAATATTACTTGATCAAATGTATTAAGAGCAACGCAATTGTAGTTTGATGGTGACGCGGGTATCTTCATGTTCTTTAGCTAGCTCATGTACCACATAACGTCAAATAACCAACATCTGCAATAGGAAGTTATAACTAAAACGGATCCCGTTATTTCTCCGCCATTTTTAGATTCCAAGAAGGGTTAATAGTTCTGTGTGTTGTTTATAACTTGTTCGTTTTAAAGAATTACAACAAAAATATACTTATTTCTTTATTTATACGATATGACCAAGGGAACGCTAGTTATACATAAGAAACATATTTGATTTCCACAGTTATCTTGCGTCATTGTCTCCATAACCGGGCGCATTCCCTTAGCACTGAAGAAGAAGAAGAAGAATAGAACATGAGGTACTACGGCCATCTGGTGGCAATTAATAAGTACATATTTAACCTGTTCGTTACCAGGAAAGCTCCTTTATTTTAAACGATAGGAGTACGGAAAAGATAGTTAACACTTAAAAATGCATTCGAATGTCACTGCTGCGTTGTGTCATCTCGATAAACTGTTTCCTTACCTTAACATTGGTTGGGGAGGAAAATTACCACTATGGCCATCTAGTGGCAAATACATAAGTACTTACTCTGTTAGTCGCCAGGAAAGTTTCTTTGCTGCTTTATTTTAAACAACAGGAGTAAGAAAAGGACAGTTAATATGTGAAAATGTATTTGAATTTTACTGCTACGTTACGTCATTGTGTCGATAAACTGGTGCGTTACCTCAACATTGAATAAGGAGGGAAAAATATAGCAGTACTACGACCATTTAGCAAGAAACTACCGTGATACCACTGCCATCTGGTGGCTGTTAACCGAAATGCGTTCGCTTTACACGGGTTTTATTCGTTTTATGAGATGGTAAATACCTTCCCGTACTATTTTAATCATTTTCCTTTCCACAAACCTTTTCGTGACAATAAGGAACACAACAAAAAAAGAATTGTTTAATTTGATGCAGTAGTTCGGAAGTGATACGCGTATATACATTTCAGTGATTTATTTATATATATATATATATATTTAGAATAAATTCAGATAAGCACGAAATACACGGTTTACTTATATTCCCTCGGTTCTCATCCGAATACCCAGTCTGGCTGCGACTAGCGGACCAAGAGGTTGTCTGTCCGCTGAGTTGCGCGTAACCGAACGGCGTTAAGGAACGTCAAATATATTGTTTTATGTGAATATATAGTTCTACAAGGAAAGAAGTTCTACTGATGGAGGCAATACGACGGCAAAATACTTTGCAAATCTCATTTCGAGGAGCTGAACGTCGACCCAGCACGATGGAAGTGCATGACTGGATTCACGACTACATTAAGATATCACCTGATCAGGTAGATACACTGCAGTTTAATTCTAGAGAAAAATCAGTTTTTTATAAAATGTATATCTGCAACACACTATTAACAATATTTACACCAGTTTCAAGGGACTGCAAAGTTCAGTTATGAGAATGGTGAAATACTAAGGGTAAATATTGGGCCAGCTGACCGCCGTATTGTAAATGTCCGGGTTTTCAATTTAGTGCCTGAGATACTCACACGTTTTTGGAACAGAACATTTCACAATATGGGAAAATACTGGAGGTTCAAGAAGAACAATGGAACGCAGGTTATAAGTACCCCGTCAAGTCTGGTGTTCGTTCTGTACGAATACAATTAAAAAAGGAAATTCCATCTACAGTAGTAGTGCGTGGGTTTCCTGTTGGTGTAACCTATCTAGGACAACCACAAACATGCTATGTGCGTGGAGAAGCTTCTTATTTTCGCTCACACTGTCCATATAAAAATTCTGTGCTGCCTATCTCTGTCTCGCGCAGGGCTGTGTTACTCAGCGATGTAGTGAGAGGACGAGTTTCGCCTGTCCCCATGGCCGCGCTCGCCAAGGCTTTGGTGCTTCGTAGCGCTGGAAATCGTGGGTTCGAGTCCCGCCTTGGGCATGGGTGTTATTTGTGTTTATGTGTGTGTTGTAAAAGTAAGAAAACCGAAATCCATTAATAATCCCGATCAGACTCCGGTACCGTATTAAAAAAAAAAAAAAAAAAAAAAAAAAAAAAGTTAGCGCAAGGGCGGTGGAGGAATATAAGCAAACAGTAGGTGTGTCAAATGGGCCCATTACTGAAGCAAGTAATATAGAGCCTGTTTGTAATATTAAACCTTCAGAGGAAGTTTACCCGACTACCAGATGTATGCGTGACGATGTGTCTGCGGCGGTGCAGGAGACATCTGTGTCCGCAACAGTAGCTGTCAATACTCACTCAGAAGTAGTAGAAATGGGTGTCTCATCCCCTACACGATCTTCTGTAAATGTTTTGCCTACTAGTGGTGACAAGAACATGGTTGGCCACTGCGATCCACCAGACACTGTAATAACTGAACACCAGAAATGGAGTAAGATGGATTCCGATGAATCTGTGCAGGTTAGGAGAGAACGTCCGCTGTCTGTTAGCGAGGAGGAGGGCATCGAAGAAACTGAGTCTGACATCACATGGAGAACGTGAGAGACCATCGACTCCGGAAGCACTTGCCATCTCGGCCTGGCAGCCTACCGAAAAAATTTCCACGGGTTTCAGGAACACATGTTCATGCCGTTCAAAATGACTAAATACATCTTGGAGGGTAACCACTATACCTGCTCTGTTTTGCTTCTGGCCTGTTTTATGGTTGTCTTACGTACCTTTGCCACTGCCAACATCAACTCCCTACGCTGCATTGCCAAACAAACTCTTTTCCGTGATTTTGTGCAGACTCATGATTTAGATATAGTTTTCCTCCAAGAAGTGAATATAACCGACTTTGGCTTTATGGGTCCACAGTACAGTTGTGTGGCGAATGTTGGAGAACATATGCGTGGTACTGCTATTTTGAACAGAGCAGGTTTGACGTTTGCCGAGACAGAGATGAATCCTAAGGGTCCTGTTATAAGTGCTAGAATGGACAACATACTGTTGCTTAATCTATACCTGCCTTCAGGTAGTGATAGGCGCCTTGAGCGGGAACTATTTATAACCAACATTCTACCCTATTATTTGAAATGGAATTATGTCCTTCTTTTAGTTGTGGCGACTTCAATTGCGTGCTACATGCTAAGGACCAGCGTGCTGGTTATAACAAGTCTTTGTCATTAGATAGCTGGAAACAGGGCTACGTCTTTGTGATGTTTGGGAACGTATGTACGTTACGTCTGTAGAATTTACTTACTGTTGAGTGAACTGTACCTCAAGAATATATCGTTTCTATCTAAGCGCTCAGTTCAACTCTCTGATTCACGCAGTGCATGTTTTACCTGTGGCCTTTACTGACCACCATGTTATCAAACTGCAATTAATCGCTGGGAGTCGCATTCCGCTATATGGCAGAGGTTATTGGAAATTAAACGAAGCTTTATTACATGACACCATTATTGCTGCTGATTTCGCCAAGTTGTGGCAAAATCTTCAGAGTAAAGCACGACGCTCCCTGCTGTCGGTGGTGGAGAAATACCGACGTATACTTAAGCCTGGTATTACGACCTTCTTCAAGCACAAAGGTCGTGAGAGGGTACTTGAACGACGTCACACCTTAGACTATTACCAAGAAACATTAATGGGTCTTCTCTCTAGACAACAGAGTGGTCAGGTCGTATGCCATCACCTTCAAACCGTGAAGCGGAAGCTCATGGAAATGCAGAAACATATTGTGGCGGGAACTATGACTCTGTCGTTGCACAGGAGAAAGCTTCTTTGTTTCATAACATTAAGGAGAAGTGTGCTGGTAGTGGTTGTTACATCCATGCCCTTCTGACACCGGAAGGATCCAAGGTCACCTCTGTGCCTCAAATCCTACTGACTATCTATACGTCTTATAGCTCCATGTTTGACACCACTGACCTACGCAATGACGCCATAGAGGAGCTCTTCCAATGTGTTGACACGAATATAACTCTCGAGGAACAGCGTTCCTTTGAGCAGCGATATTCTGCCACCGAGATACTGCACACCATTAATTCCGATAGCCTCCTTCCTGCCCAGGAGAAGACGGCCTGACATATTCATTCTACAAGACCTTTTGGAGTGTAATCAAAGCAGAAGTTATAGAGGTGATGAATGAGATGCTTATTGCATCGAACTGATGCCCTGGATTCGCAGATGGCATCGTCATCCTAATCCCAAAGCAAAGATCTCCAATGAATGTCTGGGACTATAGACCCATAACACTTTTAAACACCGACTACAAAATTGCGAAAGTACTGGCATCCAGATCAAGGCTTATTCTACCTACAATCGTAACCTCCGGAAAAAAACATGTGGTATCCCGGGCAGCACCATAATTGACAACCTTAACCGTTGCTAATATCTGCTATCAGAACCGTCTACAGTGAGATGACTTCGAAAGTGCAACTAACTCTGTACGCAAGGGCTGTCCATTTTCAGTGATTCTCTGCTCCCATTCTTTAGAGCCCTTTCTTTGCTATCATCAGGCTAAGCTGACTGGGACTGTCCCTCCAGCTTGATTATTTTGTGCCCGGGCTTATGCTGATGAAGTCACGCTACTAATCCATAGGCGTGAGGCCTTTCCTTTGGTGCAGACCGCCATCACACTTTATGAGGCACCTTCTAATGCTTAAATGAACACCACAAAGTCGCAACTGCTCCCTCTTGGATCCTGGCCGACTGATCACACATTTCTCCATATCCCGAAACAATATAATGTCAAGATTCTCGGCATGATCTTCTCCAAGCCGTTTACGTCGATGACTGCTCGCAACTGGGATCACAAAATAAATTTGATTCGGCTGAATACCACTGCACATCTTGGTCGGAACTTAAACCTTCTACAGAAAGTGTGGCCTATCAATCTGTTTTTGGCAAAATTATGGTATATGGCGCAGGTACTACCCATTTTGAAAAATACGTCTCCCGAATTGAGCGACTTGTTGGATGCTATCAATGGAGAGCACAACCATTTCGTGTACCTAAAACCCAATTGTGGCGAAAACGTAACGAAGGAGGCTTAGGTTTAATTACAGTGGGACCTAAGAGTAAAGCGCTTCTTGTAAAAACTATTATACTTGCCACCAGGAGATATGGAGAGGAACAAAGAATAGTCTTTTGGGAATCCCTCAAGAATTCTCCTGGAACTTCAGTTCGGCCTGTTCCTGCGGGTTTTAAGAGAGCACTCCAAGTTTTGGATGACATTGATGTCGATGCCCTACCTCAGCATCCTAGAGGACTATCAATTGGGCTCTACAAGCCTTTCCTACAGCGGCTGCTTGCACCAATTCATGTGGTGGATAGGATGCCCAACAGACCCTGGTGTCAGGTATGGCAGAACATCCATTTGCGCAACATCTCTACGGAGTGGTCTACGTGCGCATATTTGGTCATCAATGATGTTGTGGCTACAGAAGATAAAAAATTCCGATACAGCATGGTGAGGACCTCAACATGTAACATTTGCGGCGAGCGACATACTCTACGCCATCGTTTTGTTAGCTGCTCAACAGCACGACATATCTGGCTCTGGGTTGTATCGTAATTGCGCCGTCTTGCTCCTTCGCAAAATCCCAACGATTATGCTCGAACGATACTACAACTAGAGACTCGAAGTATTACAGACCGCTTCGCACAGGTGTGGCTCGCACTTGGCTTTCAGCATTATATGCTGTCTGAAACGCATCCCAGCGTCGACGGTTTACGATGTCAACTTAGAGCAGCAAGAGAAAATCTGCAAAAACATAAGCGTCTCTCGCTGCAGTCTTCAACGACCCTTGATTTGCTGGTTCTATACCGTTTACATCTTCCCATTTTGTTACCATTTTCCTGCGCATGTTTAATTAAAACGCACAGACAACATATTTCATATATAGAAGCGAAACGCGTGCATCTTCACAGATATTTCAGGTATCACAAGTATTTCAATTTTTTTTTTTTTTTAGTTTAATGTTCGAATCTTTTTGCGTTCAGCTGCTTAACCAATGGGTTTTGTTTACTCGTAAAGCAATTGTCTTAAGTAATACCAAGTAGGCCCGTATTTGACGAGTGCTGCGTTAAAAGAGTTGCAGAATTCAAAGGGGATATTTCAAATTAAATTGGCCAGTGGATGTTCATCTGTTTATATTTAGAAATCATTTTCATTTGTGATTTTTTCAATACCTGGTCTCATTTCAACTGCCCAAGGTTTATTTTACCAATTTTAAGTTCTCAACAAACACATTTGATATCAATAGCTATTTGTAATCCACATAATAGGCTACCCTAAAAAGAGTAGTCAGGGAAGAGACACACAAAAACAGGAGAGAACCTTTTAAGTATTAATGGGTGAACAAATGTCTTACCTAGAAATATTTTATGTGGCATCTTAATTGATTCGCTTAAAGAGTGTTTGCGCTTTGAATGAAAAAGAAAAAGTAGAAATACTCGCACTTACTATGAATTTCTTAGGTGCAAAACGAAACGGTCTATTACGTTTCTACTAGTTTTGTTTGTCATAACTTTTTCATATGATAATATTGTTGTTCTAAATGGTTTACAAGAGATGCATTACAGCTTTGTATTGTAAGCAGAAGGAATAGGCCCAATTTCTCATTGGCTCTCAAAGCCTTTACTTTGTTTTAAATTGAAAGAATAGGATAAAACATCTGATATCTTCAATTCCCATAACTTTCTCCAACTGTTCCAAATACAAACTGTTCTTATATAACATTATTCCTTTATGTACATCATGCTAATTGAGATAAACATTAGCAGAATATGTCTTCTTACTTGCTCCATTTTAAGTAGAAGGGTCCTAAAGCAATAGTCAAATCCTTTAAAAGCTGGTCGCAATGTGAAACAATTAAGGTTCGGTTGGCTTTGCATGGTCCCGTTTGAGAAAATGTGTGTAGTTTTAAACTAAAACCAATAGCAAGAAATATGTCAACAATGGACAACTCTACAACAACAAAAGTCTTATGAGTTCCATTCACGTGACTTTCTCTACGTCTCTGCAACAAAGTACTGTTAAAAAGCTATTCTTCTATTAACTCCATTACTATTAGAAAAAAAGAATAGCAAAAAATGGTCTTATTACTTGCTTCCAAATAAGTAGAAGGGACATAAGGGAATACAATAGGCTAAAGCGATGGTCAAAAGCTGGTTGCTGTGTTGCTAAGGTTTCTTTGTATGGAAAGAGGTTGACGAATTTCCGTATGAGAAAAGTGTAAGTATCTTAAAGCTGAAACCAACAATAAGGAATATCTCAAAAATGACCAACTCCGCAATATATGTATATATATATATAGTGTATGTGTGTGTGTGTGTGTGTGTGTGTGTGTGTTTTAACGAGCTGTACATTTTCATACAGGTGAATTTTTATCTATCTCTCATAGTTTACCAGTTATGCAACATTCCGCAAAATTCTTCCAGAATAAAGATGTCGTCAGAGGCTATTCCTAGAAAATTCAGATACATATTTTATTTGTCATTTCTAAAATGTTTACACGCAAAGGGTAGTTGGGGGTGGCGGGATTTTCTCGACAATCTTCGTGTCGCATCCTTGGAAGATACTGAATTTAAATATAAGGTTGGTATTTTACGAACTTTTAATTTTTGAGCTATCCTGCCCCTCTCCCCCCCACACACATACACATACAGACAAATAGACAGATAGACACATGGACTGTTACCTAATAATGTCTTTCTTGGATTCAGGGGATCCTAAAACGTATATTTCCGTTGAAATCTCGGTATTTCTATACACTATATACATAGTAAGTAAAAATCTGTTGTGCTACAGTCATAATTTCTCTACATCTCTGTAACAAATTAATGTTAAAAGGCTTGTCCTTCTATTTACTTCATGATAATCAAGATAAACATTAGCAGAAATTGTACTTTCTACTTGGTTCCTTACCAGTAGAAGGAAAAAATAACGGGTCATCAAGAACTTCCTCCGCACTTTGCTGCTGGCCACCGCTTGATAAAAGGTTGGCATCCCTAGGCTTAACGCATTCGATTACGACGGGAATGTTATGCTTATCAGCGGGATGTTATGATTATCGGCGTTATCAGCGGCTGCAAGCGCATGAGTTGTTTATTGTACTGGTTAATATGGTCTACTATGCTGTGAGTTCTGTCGTGTGCCTGAAGCAAAATCAATGTATTCTACAGAGGAACATGAATTTCTAGTGGAAAACGTTTTTAGTGAACGTGGAAATTATACTGAGAAAGAGAAACAAAATTTCCTTATCAGGTTTCCTAACGCAAAATTACCGCACCGAGATACTATGCGTGATTTAATTAATACATTTCAGGAATCAGGTTCCGTGCATTATTCTGTTAGAAGTGGAAGACCCAGTGTGCTAACAGAAGAAAAACTAGCGGATATATCGGATAGAATGCTTAAACGTCCACAGAAACAAATTGGCCTAGCAATGGGATATTTCTTACGGTTCCGCATACAAAGCAGTCAAAAAAAAAAAAAAAAAAGGTTTGTATGCCTATATGGTATCAATCGTCCATGAATTAAAACCCACAGATCACGGGAAAAGAGTTCAGTATTGTTAATGGTTTCAGAGGTTTACTTTGCACCATGAAATTGACGTGTTAGATGAAGCTTGGTGCGGTGCCACTTGTCAGCATGCGTATATTCACAAAATATGCGAGTATGGCCTACTGAAAATCGTAATGCAATTCAGGACACCCCTTTACATTCAGAGATAATTGGTGCATGGTGTGGTTTTGTCACTCTGGAATTATTTGGCCAATTTTTCTCCATAACTCAATTAATTTATTATTGTCGGATATTCTTTTTCCATTGATTTCACATCAAAATGAAGATGAAGTGAACGGTGCATTTCTTCAACAATATAACATACATCACATAAATCCAGGGGACTGTTAGTGAATTTTTTGGGGGGAAAGACTGATTTCTAAAGATCTGCGGCCACCGCGGTCTCCTGATCTTACCCCTCCGGATTATTTTCTTTGGGGAGCCGCTAAAGCTGCGGTCTGTAAAGACAATCCAAAAACAACCGATGAGCTGAAAACGGCAATAGAAAATTACATAATATCTGTAACAAATGAGACATAGATTACAGTGTTTAAAAATAAATTAAAACGAGTGAATTTGTGTCTTCAAGAAAATGGTAAACATCTTCCATAACTTGTTTAGACAGGTTAGTTGCATATTATTCTTCTGCATTACTTTCATACATGAATATACTCAAACTAGCAGTTTTCTTAACCAGCGAAACGTTTTCATCATACGCTCGTGCCAGCCAGTGCTGCCACCAGAATTCCCGAATCTAGGGGAATCTTGGTTACACGGGAAGTGCGGAGCGACTTCTCGATGACCCGTTATAATGCGTTCCATTCACATGATATTCCCTAGCTGTTCGGCAAACAAACCTTTTATTCAAAACCGTAATCTATTATTTATATCATATTATTTAATATAACCATAAGCAGAATTAATCTTACTACTAGCTTTCCAGTAAGTAGAAGCGAAATAAGAAAAGTCACAGGTTAAAGCGACAGTCTCCTCTTTTAAAAGTCGGCCGTTATCTGAAACAAGAAGTTCGATAAACAATCGAGAAGCGAGAAAAAAGTTGTGTTCCGGTTTAAAGAAACTTTAAGTTACTTAAAATTGAAACCAATAATCCGGAATATCTGGAATACAACTTTACAAAAAAAAAAGTATATGTCATAACTTAAGTGTTTAAATAGGATCTTCATTTTTGTAGAGTAAGTTTTTGTATATCTGTTACGGTTTGGCAGTTATATAGATGTCATCCAGAATAAGGAGTTCTTCAGAGGCTATTCCCAGAAAATTCAAGATTTAGTTTGTCATATAAATATCTTATACATAAGGTATTTAAATCAAAATTGTTAAGAGCTATTTTTGAGAAAATCAAAATTTTCGAAAACTGTTCCATACAAAGGGCAGTTTTGGGTGGGAGGATTTTCTTGAAAACTTTCGTGTCGCATCCTTGGAAGAAATTTGGTATCTAACAGACTTCACACACATACAAACACAAACATGTTTCTAAAAATGCTTTTTTGGAATCAGGAAGTCTCAAAACATATATGTCCGGTGAAATCTCGCTATTGGGTGTATTACAATACTCTCCTTATACATTGTGTACATAGTAGTATAGAGAAATTAAAAATGTATTTTATATAAATTATGTACTTTAATGAGATCTGCTTTTTCGTGTAGTAAATATAATATGGTTTAACTGTTATGCAAAACTTTGCAAAACTCGTTCCGAATAAAGAGGTATTCACAAGCTATTCCCCGAAAATTAAAAATATGCATTTAATTTGTCATGCAATTGTTTCAATAGATGGTATTCTAATCAAAATAGTTCGAAAAATTTTTGAGAGAAACAAAATGTTCAACAAGTCTTTCTATGTAAGCGGTAGTTTATGGTGGAAGCTTTTATTGAAAATTGAGATACTAAATATAGATACCAAGTTCGGTTTATAACGGCCTTTTTGAGGAAACACACACATACATACACAGACACTCACACAAACGTACTTTTTCTAAAAACTGATTTATTCAGAACCTGGGGCCTCAAAAGATATAGGTATTTCCGTTGAAATCCCGACATCGAATTTTTTGGGCGTAATACAATATCTTTTCCTGCTACTATGTACTTTGTATGTACATATGTGCTACAGAAAGTAAGAAGTACAGCTTTATTCCTGGTAAAGGAATATTATTATTGTTCTGCCAGTATTTCCTAAAAGTGTTGTTAAAAGGTGATCTGCAATTATTGAATAAGATTTCAAGAAGATTAATAGTTCATCTACATGATTACGATGAGGAATAAACCTTTTCATTGTTTTATAAATGCCAAGTATGTAAATTAATAGATACGCATAGGTTTAGAAATGTAGAAAAGAAGAAGAAGAATTCCGGTACGCAATCCCAGAATTGTGATACAGGTCCTTGTTGTATTGTATAAAACTCAAATGAAAAAATTCAGAAACATCCTCCCATACATACCCACAGAGGATATACCTATATACAAGAAGCTCAAAGTCAGGTTGTTAAAGGTTGCTTAAGTTTTTAAAAATATTGTTATACTTACAAAATCATATGATAGCTTTGTATGAAACCCATGTTTAAGAATACACATATTAAAGTTATTCATAAAATTTCAAAACTAAACCCCAATGAGATATTTCTTCAATTCGTCAGAAAGAGGCGTAGAATTACTTTTCCTCACCTTTTATGAGAATTCATTCAAGAGAATCTTCTGAAATTTGGAGACTACTAAGAGAATACATCACAATAAATACTTGTTCTAAAACATTCACTCTTACAAATGATTATTTGTATATCCACTTCCTGCTAATCAAAATAACCATTAACAGAAATGGCCTTATTACCTACTTCCTTCTGAGTATAACGGAAATAAGGAATACACTGAGCTAACAGATAGTAAAACATTTTAAAGCACTCGTTGAAATTCGGTTCCCTTTGCATGACCAGTAGCAAAACAAAGGAGAAATAAATCAAATGCCAATTCGCGGTTTGAGAAAATAAGTATTCTAAAATAAGAACTATTAGCAAATAATATCACGGAAATAATTAATCCAAAACTAAATCAGACATAAAGTATGTTTTTAACGAGTTAAATACATTTTGTGTAGTAAGATTTTTATGAATCTCTTACGATCGTTCGAAATGAAGAGGGCTTCACAGACTCCCATCAAGGTCTAAAACTATATTTGATTTACATTGTAAATTTCTTTAAATGTTATTTTAACTAACAAGCTTACAGGAATTTTTGAGAAAATCAAAAATTTGGAAAAATATTCGGTAAAGGGTGATGCAGAGTGGGGAAGTTTTCTCTAAATCTTCCGACTTTTGGTTTTTCACTCATGCTGTTAACACACATAGATTCACGCACATACCTACCAACCTACCTACCTACCTACCTACCTACCTACCTACATACATACATACATACATACATACATACATACATACATACATACATACATACATACATACATACATACATACATACATACATACATACATACATACATACATACATACATACATACATACATACATACATACATTCATACATACATACATACATACATTCATACATACATACATACATACATACATACATACATACATACATACATACATACATACATACATACATACATACATACATACATACATACATACATACATACATACATACATACATACATACATACATACATACATACATACATACATACATACATACATACATACATACATACATACATACATACATACATACATACATACATACATACATACATACATACATACATACATACATACTTCTTATTCTAAAACTGTTTTTATGCAGGTGATCTCAAAACACGTATTTCAGGTAAAATATCGTTGCATTTTTGGATGGTATGTGACACCTTCCCTAGTTACTATCTCAGATAGGTGCATTATACATACCTGTTAGGAAATACAATATATGCTATTTTTTAGATTATGTAGAACGCTCCTCTTGAAAATGGGCTTAAAAAGCGATATACAGGTGTTTCAAAAATACGGGGCATAATTTCAGGTATGTATTTCCCACATGTAGACAATCAAATTAGTTCACTATAACATGTGTCCGGAAATGCTTCATTTCCGAGTTATGGCCTTCACAACATTGAAATTCACTGGAACGTTTTTCTTTCCGCAGGTTGTTGTCATTATAGAAGATATTCAAAATGTCCACCTCCTGCTTGAATACAGACCTCACATCGATGTCTCATTGACCTGCGAACACGATCCCAAACTCCAGGAGTATTGCGTATGTCCTCACAACTTGCCACAATTCGATTCCGAAGGGATTCCAAATCCGGCACCGGAGACAAATAAACCAATGATTTTAAATGGCCCTACAAGTAGAAATCGAGAGGTTTCAGACCAGGTGAATGTGGAGGCCAAGCAATTGGGCCACCTCTACCTATCTATCGATCAGGAAACCTTCGATCCAAGTACCGGCGAGCCGTAAGACTGAAGTGTGCAGGAGTGCCATCATGCAAGAAGTGAATGTGTTGATGATTGATCAGTGGAGTGTCTTCGAAAACGTCAGGTATCGTGTTTTCCAGGAAGTTTGTGTACACCTGCCCCGTAAGTCTGTTTACAAGTACATGGAGTCCAACTAATCGATCAGCAATGATACCGGCTCACATGTTGAGGGAGAACCGCACCTGGTGATGAGATTCAACAGTTGCACGTGGGTTTTCATGCGACCATACATGCTGATTGTGGAATTTTGTTATGCCATCTTTTGTGAACTGTGCTTCATCTGTAAATAATACGACGGCAGAAAAGTTCGGATTTACACCACACTGCTGCAAGAACCACTGACAAAACCTAACTCGTGCAGGGTAATCTGCTGGTGACAGGACCTGTACACGTTGCAAATGATAAGGATACAATTGATACTCGTTCAACAGTCTCCAGACAGTCGTATGAGGACCATTGATTTGCAACGCTAACCGTCGTATGCTGATAGGAATCCTGTCCACAGCCTCCAGAATCTCCTCCTGCACTTCTGTTGTAGATCTTGGTCGTCCCCTTCCGAAACCAGGAGAGGTGAATGTTCCATACTCGCACAGACGGGAATGAAGACGTAGAAATGTCTTCCGATCTGGACATTGTCGCTGTGGGTACCTCTCCTGGTACAAACGACGAGCCAGCGCAGCATTGCCGTCCGCCTTACCGTACATGAAGTGTATCTCTGCCAGCTCTTGATTTGAATACATGTCGCACAGTCTTAACGCCTGAAGAACACTGAATGTAACCTTCCTCAGAATGAACTATCAGAGCGCCCTCCTAATGTCTCCTTTGACGGCAAACACCTGCGGAAAAAAAAAAAAAAAAACGTTCCAGTGAATTCCAATGTTGTGAAGGCCATAACTCGGAAATGAAGCATTTCCGGACATGAACTATTTTGATTGTCTACAGGTGAGACTTTCAATGTTGTAAAGGCCATAACTCGGAAATGAAGCATTTCCGGACACATGTTATAATGAACTATTTTGATTGTCTCCAAGTGGTAAATACATACCTGAAATTATGCCCCGTATTTTTGAAACAGCCTGTATTTCTTAAGTTGTATGCTTTATTTCCCGGATGCAATTTAATTGACAACTAGGCCAATCTCATCGTTGCGGTGTTAGAACCCCGATCACACCGATGGTGTCTGAGTGGGCTTAGCAGTAGCTCCATTACAATGAAATTAATGGCATGTAAAATAATATTTACTGGACAAAAGTCCGGCACACCTGCGGCGCTGAAATAATGTTGCCAATTGACAGCGTTGTTAACAAATTAAAGTTTTGCTACATTTTAATCAATATACTTACAGTTTATGTTTTCAAATTTAAGTCTATGTTTCACGCTTATTCCCTCTAATTTTATTCTTCGGTGCGCGTAATAACATAAAAATTTCATGCACCAAGAACGGTTTAATCCTCGATGTTTAGATAGGATAGCGCACAAGAGTGGAATTATCTCCTCAAAGAATGTATATGTATAAGCTCCAGGGGCTGGCAGTAGATTAGAATGCCACACATAAATCTTGTTTTTCCTGCAACATGTTTCGGCCGATACCACCATAACTCTTGCTCTATATCATTCTCTTCTTCTCCTCCTCTCACTTTCTACGTTCGTGTACGCCCGCTAAATAGCAATGAATGTTTTAAACTGAGCTGAAATTACTTTCGGATGAAATTTTGGGGACGCTAATGAATGTAGCTTCTGTTGCAAGTCAGCCCCCACCTTCAGGTTTTTGTTGTAGTCCTGCTTCATAAAGATAACCCGCACAAACCCTGCATGAAATTTGTGTAAGCGGGTGGATTAAAATCGTCCTTTCCGCTGATATCCAAAAAACCCCGGAACCGTCTCTTCCCATACTGTTCGAAGTTCTCATTATATGACCAGTCCTCAGAGGTTTGGAAATTCTTCATTAATTCAAAATCTTAATATTACTAACCCATACGATAGATAATCATAACCAAAAATATAACTTAAACCTTTTCATGTATTTTATATGTTATGAAACATAAAGACTCTAATATTAAGGATATCCATACGCGGCTGCCAAAATTAATAATTATATACTCACAATCTAATTTAACTTAACCGTATTATTGTTTGCAGATGAACAGAATGAAATTTGTGGACAATGTCGTACGTAAATATGAAGTAAAAGTACAAAAATAATGGTATTTATAGGCAAAGATTCAATTAGAATAAAAGTAATTATTGATAATAGGTTTAGAGGTCAGCTGAGCTACTTTAGCTACCCAGGATGTGATATAGGCTACGAGGGAGAATATGATGTTGACTATAAACATTTCTGATACGTTCAATTTACGTGGCATTCTCTACATCTCTGTAGCAAAGTATTGTTAAAAAACGTATTCCTCTATTTACGTATTCTTTCTATTTCTTCACATTTCTAATCCAAATAAACATTAGCATAAGTAGGGCTAATGGTATCTGGAAAGAAAAGGGAATATATGAGGCTAAAGCGAAAGTCAAATCTTTTAAAAACGGTTGCTATGTAACTAAAATCTGTTTCTTTGCATGGTCAGTATGAGAAAAGCTCATTTATTCTAAAACTGAAGTCAATAATAAGGAATATTTCGAAAATGGTCAACTCCTTGAAAAATATGTATATGACGTAAATTGTGTTTTAATGGAATCTACATTTTTCGAGAGATAAGTTTGTTTCAATCTCTTACTGGTAACTAATTATACAAGTCACCCAGGCTTGAGAGGTCTTTAAAGGCTTTTCCCGAAAATGCAAGATATGCATTTTGTCAGTATGTGTAATATAGTCAAAATTGTCTGAGTTACTTTTAAGAGCATCTAAATTTCGAAACGCTTTATTAGAAAAGTTATTTCTAGATTACGACTACATAGTATATGAAACGTTCATAGGAAACGAATAAATATGACTACTCCGTATACATCCTTTGGATAAAACAGAAATTAGGGAGAAATTAAAATGCTGAAGAAGATAAAAGCTACTGGATCTGACGGAATAACAATGGACATTTTGGTCAATTTAGAAATAAAAATGTTACCTTTTCTGTATAAATTATTCACTGACTGTATTTGGTAAGGTCGTTTATCAAATTATTGTTATTTTAAGAAAAAAATATTGTGTTTATATTAAACAATTTCTGTAACAAATTGTTGTTACTTAAAAAAACTCAAAGAATTCAACATTCTTATCAACCTATTTGTTTGTTAAATACAATTGAAAAGATGTTCGAAGAGATGCTCTGCAAAAACATAAAGAATTTCCACTTTGATATAATGAGGATAGCCAATTTGGATTTTTAAGGTATATTGACTGAAGATGCAATCAGTGTTACATTAAGAACTGTAAAAATTTACATGCTAAATATGTAATAGGAATTTTAATTGATATCTATGGTGCAGTTGAAAATCTGTGGTGGGCATACTTTTTTGAGAGAGTACGTAAAAATGATTACCCAAAATATCTTTTTAAGGGAATTTATAATACAGAAAGGTTTTTATGGAAGAGGCTAATACAGTATATAAAGTAATCACCAAGAAATGTCTACAGAGTTCGGTTTTCGGATCGTTATTTTAGAACATTGTATTGAATACCTTATTAGAAAATTTAAATGAAGAAACAAATATTACATACACCATTACATAGAACGATGATTTTTATTCATTATTGAAGATAAAAGTAGGAATGATATGAAAAGTAAATCAAACGATCTAATACATAAACAAAATAACTGGTGCACAAGTTTCAATTCGTGGGATCGATTCCCGCGGCCGAACTCCTAGCCTATGGTTTATTAAGCTTTATTCCTCTGTTACGTTTTAAATTGTTCTTCAAAATCGCATAATTTGACTGTTTGGTGTTATTTAATGTTTTCCCGGTCACTAGACAAATGATGGGAGGTTTCTTCATTCCTTCGAATTTCCTGTTTCTTTATTTCATCTCCATTCATCCAACCGGTCTCTTTCAGGATAGTAAGTGTCGGTGAGGACTGCGGTGGTGACGGCCTTTCGTAACATTGTCTGCGCTTTGGAAATACAACTCTCGGCGGTAGGATGGCGTTGGAAGAGATTTATAGATGCAGGCAGTTCGATCAGACATGGGGCGTGGGCTGCTAGCGCTTCCTGTGGCGAGTTGAACTGCGAGAACTTTATTAGCGACCCTCCATAGTGGCACCTTCCCACCGTCCCGTTTCGGCCGCCCGTTGTAATTACTCTCCTCTCACAGTTGACAACAAGCGGTAGCCACTCTCAACTTCGAAGCTACAGCGGTATAAGTAAATACCAAAGGTATTTTTGCGTCGAGTTGTCACCGTAAATGTGATATGAAGTCATTATTATACTCCGGAAATCAAGCAACAATCAAAATGATACGTTTCTTCCGGTGAATATGTACCAAAGAAGGAAAAGACGGTCCCATTGCCGAAAAAGTAACGGCGATGATTTTTTGGGATGCGAAAAGCATTATGGACATATTCGAAAAAGGAAAAACTATTTATGGAGACCACTGGGACAAGAAGTTAAAGGAGGCATAGCCCCATTTGGCGAAGAAGAAAGTGCTGTTTCACCATGTTAACTATCTGCACATCCATTCGTAGTTGTCGCCGACGAACTGCATGTATTACGTTATGATTTGCTGCCGCACCCCTCTATTTGCATAGCCTTGCTCTCCCTGCGATAGTTTTTTATTTCCAAACATAGAGAAATGGCTCACAGATTTAAAATTTAGAGTAAATCTGAACAGTTCATAATCAAGACGTATTTTGCAGAGCTTGAGAATTCGCACCCCCCCCTTTTTTTTTTTTTGAGCGGCAGGAACGTTGAAAGAACTATAATCCAATAATTTTGTTGAAAAATTGCGTTTTCATTCTTGGCACACATTCTAATTGAACTGGTCTCAGAGGTAAAACATTTATTAGGACTAAACATTATTTTTTAATACTTAGAATTCTTTTTGAACCACATTTTATAGCTTCTTAACTCAAGTGTTTCAGGAGGAGATCACGAATTGCGGATTTGACAATTTTTGTACAAAAGACAAAACTATAGAACAGTTCAGCTGAAATTAAATACTTTCTACAACTCACATTTGAAACATATTATATGTTTATAATAATTTTTGTCTTAAATTTATTAAAATGAATGAATGCCTGCACAATTTCTTTAAGCTTGTATATAAAACTGAAATCAAGACGTTGGTATCGCTTTAGTTAACTATTGGGTCTAAAAACAATTCATATTACATATTAAAAGGTGATTAAACTTTAATGATAATATTAATATGCTAACAACGATTTGAGATAACTTGTTAACAATTTTTGTGTACTATATATTTTATGTTATGTGTATTTGGCAAAACTGTCAGAGCCTTGAAATGACACTAAACTGCTCAAGCAAAACCTAAAGCTTTTAAATATGGTAGTTACACTTGGATTCCAAGATGCAAAACATTTAGTTATCTGCAGCTATAATATATTTAAACGTATATATAAATGAACACAAACTACTAAACTTTCTAATTCAGAAAACTGAACTTTTAACTTTGTGAAACCAAAATAGGTCAGAGTGCACAATCGATCACGTGCATTGTACGGATAATTTTCGTCTGGTCAACATGTTGGCAATGCATGAGAATGGTATCTCCAGAATTTAAAGCAAATATTTAGACCGTTGAGGCATCTAGGCTTGAAATACTACACTACTGCTGTGCAAGTGGACATAAAGAGACGGCTCCAATCAGATCACAGCTGCTTTGTGTCACGTGCTGCTGTGTGAGTAAGGGAACGTGTCAGCACCTAACGTGAAAACTCTCCAACAGGGTCACTTTGTTGTTCCCAGGACTATTGTTCCCCTGCAGGGCGAGGTCACCAAGTTCTGCTTCTTAAAGCTTTGTGCTCATCAGCAAATTGTACTATTCTGATTCTTTGTGCTCTACACCCCACCATTCTCTTTTCAAAGCACACTCACGCATGGCCTTCATTAGTTAAAGTGCGTAACTTTGTGAGTCTGTAGTTAGCGACTTGATTTTCCTAGCCCGTGGAGAGATGGAGTGGAAAACCACAGGATCTTCGTTCAACCTTCATAGTAATGAGCTCAGTAGCGGCTCGTGATGTTACAACTACATATCGTCATTTTGAATTTTTCCGAAAAAGAAACTTTTCAAGAAATAGCTAGAGGTATAGAATATAGTACAAGGTATAATAGAATAAAATATATTTCCTTAAGAACTACAATGAGGTCATGGCTTCGTCAAAACAAATAATCATACCTTAACAAATTTATTGCATATATATGTATGTGTATATATACATATATATACAGGGAATTAATGAACTACATCTAAATAATTTGAGAGATTGCGTACATGACTGATATAAGTAATTTCAGATCAGCGATGCATGGTCCCCGGATAAACATAACGCAACTACATAGCGTTAAACGTGTGGGTATCAGGTGCTATAAGTTGATTTAAAGCTAACCAGGTTGAAAGAATGGCTTAGAATGTCCTTAAAACTGCTGCCCGAGTATAGAAATATCGAACTAATCACTTGAGCATTCATTAACTATGTTCTTGAGTTATGTAATCTACTCTAAAAGCACTTGTTTGACAACTATGGTGGCTTAATCCGTAACGCGGGAAGTTCCTATCCCAAAGCTCATGAGTTCAATTCCTGTCATTGAATTAATTTATTATTATTATTATTATTATTATTATTATTTTTATCATCCCAGACGAAGTGCCGCGATACATGGCGTACTTGCACTTCAGAAACTTATAGCTGTTATTTCGAAATTTCAATAAACAGGCCATCAGTCTCCTGTCTCAAATTACTTATTTAACTAATCTACATACTCTATGAAAATACGAGGTAGTCCAGAAAGTAAGTTCCGTTTGGCAATAAATTAAATTGTTTACACATACAAAATAATTATTTATTGCACAAAATTCTACAACTCTTAAACTACTTTTCCACGTAACTGCCGAAATTTTGCAGGCATTTGTCATAGCGTGGCACAAGTTTTTGTATACCTTCTTCATAGAAGTTTGCCGCTTGAGTCTTCAAAAAGTTCGAAATATTTTCTTTCAGCTCTTCGTCATTGTTGAAGTGTTGACCGCCAAGGAATGACTTGAGATGTAAGAACATATGAAAGTAGCTAGGAGCGAGGTCAGGGCTGTACGGAGGATGGTCAAACACGTCCCAGCAAAATCCCTGCAGGAGGTTTTTCGTCACATTTGCAGTGTGTGGTCGTGCGTTGTGAAGAAAAACAACACCTTTTGATAGCAATCCTCGGCGCTTATTCTGTATTGCGCGGCGCAGTTTCCTAAGTGTCTCGCAATAAACATCTGCTTTGATTGTTTGACCACGCGGTGAGATATCAATGAGTAAGATGCCTTTCCAGTCCGAGAACAATGTGCACATTATTTTTCGAGGTGTCAAGATTTGTTTCGGCTTAACCTTTGCTGGGGATGAAGTGTGCCTCCATTCCATTGATTGCCGCTTACTTTCAGGGGTGTCGTAAGAAACCCAAGTCTCATCTCCTGTGACTATCTGTGTCAGAAATTCTTCGCCGTCATCATAACTGAAGAGCACTACCCACCCGTTTTGTTTTGTGTTGCTCAGTAAGAATCTTTGGTACCCAACGTGAGCAAAGTTTACGAAATTTCAGTTTTTCGGTAACAATTTCATGAATTAGTGATCGTGAGCTTTGGGAAAATTCCATAGCGAGAGCACTGATTGTAAACTTGCGGTTTTCCTGGATCTTGTCATCAATCACGTGAACCAGTTCTTCTGTATCCAAAGATGGACGCCCATTTCGTTCTTCATCGTGCACTTCACTACGCCCTTCATTGAACTGTCGGACCCATCTTCTCATCATTGAATCACTCATCGAATTTTGTCCGTAAACTTCGCAAATTTGCCGATAAATTTCAATTGGTTTCACTTTCCTAGCATTCAGAAAACGAATCACAGATCTGATTTCACAAGCGGCGGGATTTTCAATTAACACCGACATTGTAAACAAGCACAATAAAGCGTATGTGGCTGAAAGCGATCTCAAAATGGCGCACGTGTCTTCTCCTTGATACAGAGCGTCTACCGCGCATGTGCGGAACTGCGATCGCAGCGCTGCAGCGGAGATAAATTGAAACGGAACTTACTTTCTGGACGTACCTCGTATATGTAGTTCATAAACACCTGCATATATGTATACACAACTGCACCTTGATTTGCAATATAAATTAATGTTAAATCCAGAAAGTTACCTTAAAGAATGTTCTAAAACAGCGCTAAGGATGAAATTTACGTAAAGTGCAACGTGGAACACTGATTATATAAGAAATTCCTAAATATATGCAAACATAATTGAATTAAGTACAGTCTTAGTCTTGCCGATAATCGTTAAACTTCCTCTTAACCCGAAGCGCATCCCATAGATGAACACTATACATGAAGTTCACAAGGGGAGCATCAAAAAAGTAAGTATGATTCAAAATCTTCTCGGCCTTCTAGCCAGGTAGATTTTGAATTAATACGTCGCCAGGAAAGCTTCAGTTCTTATTTTAAAGTAAGTATGGTTCATTGCGAATAAAAGCAACTTAAGGTTCATGCATTAAGCATTTCTATGGTATTGTCAGAATACACATTTTATATGTACAAAAATTATAAAACATTTGATGTGTTCCATTCACATGACTTTCTCTACATCTCTACAACAAATTATTGTTAAAAAGCTTATTCTTCTATTTACCTCATGTTAATTGAGGAAACATTAGCAGAAAAAATCTTATTACTTGCTTCCTTGTATAAGTGAAATAAGGGGATAACATAGGTTAAAGGGATAGTCAAAAGCTGGTTGCTATGTGACTGAAGTTCCTTTGTATGTATGGACAGGAGCTGACAAATTCCTGTAAGGGAAAAGTATGTTTTTCAAAGCTGAAACTAAAAACAAGGAATATCTAAAAACGATAAACTCCACGAAAAAATGTATAAAACATAAATTGTGTGTTTTAATGCACTCTATATTTTCTTTCTGATAAGCTTTTTTCCATCTCTTACGGTTTAGCAGTTATGCAAAAATCCTTAAAATTCATCCAGAATAAAGTAATCTTCAGAGGCTATTCCCAGAAAATTCAAGATATACATTTTATTTGTCAGGTAAATATCTTAAATATATGAGAGTTTAACAAAATCGTTTAAGCAATTTTTAAGAAAATAAAAATTCTCGAAATTTTTTCCATATAAATGAGGTAGGGGGATTTTCTTGAAACTCTTTGTGTTGCATCCTTGGAGGATACCAAACTTAAATACCAAATTTGGTTTTTAATTGTAATTGCATTTATTAGCTATGCTGCCCAAAGACACACACACACACACACACACACACACACAGACACACACAGACAGACTGACAGAGAGACAGGTATACACGGACATTTTTCTAAAAATGTTTTTTTTTTTATTCAGGGTGTCTCAAAACATATATTTCCGGTGAAATCTCGTTACGGAATTTTTGGGTGCAATACAATACCTTCCCCATACATTATGTACATAGTACGTATAGAGAAAGTAAAAACGTATTTAAAGTAAATTCTACACCTTGAGTTCAAATGTTATATTCATATAATCTTTGACAGAGTTTTATAGTTTGAGCGTTTTGTATCCAGTTCCAAATGTAACGCTCCTAACATAGTCATTTTGTTGTAACACATCAGCTGCAGATAATCCAAGTGTGTGTGATGCGGATTTTGGAACGATTCTGCTTCCAATAGAACACAAGGCCGGTGGACATTTTATAGTTGTCAGACTTAAATAATCTGTCCAATTCTTACTCTGAACATTCAAAACCAATAACCCCAGATGCTATTTTGGAACATAGAATCATCAATGTCATCATCATGGAAACTGGTGAAAAATGTCATGATGATGATGATGATGATGATGATGATGATGATGATGATGACTATTTCGCAGTGTGGTCTTATTAATGTTGTTTGTTCGGCACTGTTTCTAACGCAGAAACTGTTTCTGTTGACGGTAATTCTTTGCTGCGAAGTTGATACCTATGAGATGTTACAGTGTTATAGTGCTCTGATGCCGTTATACTGTCAGAAAGTCAGTATACTTTATCAGAAGAGAATAGGATTAGGACACAGAGGAAGAGGACTCTGCACTAAACCAATGCGCTCCACGAGGGAGCGCCCTCAAAGGGAGAGACAAGGTGTGAGAAGACACCGGGCAGACGAAATCAGGAGCGGCGGCACAGCAATGACAGGGTCCCTAAAGTTTTCAAGTTGAGGCACTCCGTCAGATAAGCAGACCAGAGACCCCATCCCTCATAGGTTCCAACACTACCGCCATGGGCAGTTGTCATCACGGCCACCGGCCGTGTCGCGAACGGATGATTCACAATGACCATATTGTTTCCTGCCACTCCTTAGCGAGACTTCCAACCCTGTAAAAAGCAACGGGATTCAGGATGAATAAAATGACAAGAAACTACATAAAAGGACTGGAATTTCGGAGATGGAATTAGCACACCCAGCATTCGCCTGGCAACCCGAGGAAACCCCGAAAAAAACAGGGTTCTAGTAAGCTGGCCTTCGGGATCGAACACGCAATCTTCTGCATGTGTCCACAGACTTATCCGCCTAAGATTCCCCCTTGGTGAGTACATAGATACTTCATGTATGTGACAACAAACTCTTTAGAGAAGCAATATTGCAATTTATAGATCGACTTTCTGTTGTTTGTGTGATGTGTAGGGAAACGTTTTGTAGTCATAAATAGTGATGGAAACACAAGAAATATCTAAGAATCTTTGCAAAGTAATTAGGTATTCTCAAAGCTTTGCTTGAAATTCCATTAAACTTTTAAAATGAACACCTTATAGCATAACTGTAATTCAACGACGTAACAGCATATGTATGTTATAATAAGAGAATAAAAACATAATTGTTAATTGCAAGACTAGAGTAATGTTGAAATGAGAGTGAAGTATCAGCAAGAAGCAAGTTAGGTACCAGAACATCATTAGGCATGTCTATATTAAATAGCTACTTCCTATCACCGGTTAACATTACTGCAGCAAGAAACCAGTTTTTTGTCAACATAGGAAAGGTCCGTTTTTTCATGAGTGAATAAGAACTTAGCATGTGATTCTTACACACGTAACTAAGAAAACAATACACGAAATGACTCACAATTAAACTAAAGTTCACACGGCCCGTGATAGGAATAGTAAATTCTTATGTGTAAAGGGGCTGATAAGATAGAGCCCGACAGAAGATAGTGCTTGAAGTAGGAAAAAGCGGAAGCTATCCCTGTTTGGGTACACTTTTTATAACTTATTCTCCCTGGCAAGTGGATCCCTTCCTTCCTATCATAATTTCCTTTCTAATATTATGTGTTTCCTTTTCGTCTTGATTCCATGTAATACATACTTACAAATGTCATAAATTTCATGCTTCAAAAACTTGTGGTTAACTCCCAGGAGACACCTCACCACCACCTGCTCTCTGTGTGTTGGTTGATCTTAGTGTTACACCTAACCAAATATTATCCCAATAACAAATTGTTAATGTTACTGCGATAGACTTTATTTACAGGAGAAAGTAGGACCTGAGGATTCTCCAAGTCAAACTATTGCAGCATTACAATGCTTAATTTGTGAAATAGGGAGTTTATAATATTAATGATTGCTCTAATGGATTGTATTTAATATACTTTTCATTTAACAGACGAAGCATGCTCTCTTTACTAGCGTTATTTTGTGCTGATGCACATTTTCTTAAAAGAATTTCTCAACGCGATGTATGTCAGCACAAGTACATCTTTCCAACGCCTTAAAGACGCTAGAATAATACTGTTATTATAATTGTGTGAGCAAACTATGTGTGTTATAATCTACACTAGAATTTATGGAGGCTGACGCATCGGCATATAGCATGCTTCCCGGTGTGTCGCCCACATATACCCAAGGTCGTGGGTTTAAACCCGGCGGAGGACGATGAAATTTTATGAGCGTAAAAATTCTAAGCATGGCTTCCTTTAGAAAGGAAGTAAAGCCGTTGTTCCCATGTCGTATATTTACGACCCGTAAAAGAATCTCAAGTCTGATAGAGAGGCCTCTGAGCAAAATTAAGCGGTATTTCACGCCCAGTATAGAATGGGACGCTTAGAAACTCTACAGTTAAAGAGTGTCCATAAATAATACTCCATTTCCTCCCGGTGTCAAGGAAGTAGACCTGCCTCGCTTCCAAATAAGGGCTCTGTAAGTGCATAGGCACACAAACCTGGCATACATATTGTTAAAAGTAAGATGCCAAATTGCGAATGCGTGCTTTAACGCACGATAAAAGGGAAAGCGAAAAAGAAGAGGTCAGTTTTTGCCGTTCGGCAATGTTCAAAAGAAACGAAGAATCTCGACTGTCTTTGAAACAATCCGATTTGTAACAGTGATCCAAGAGCATTTCGCTGTTATGTTAAGTGCAAATAGTAAGCACTCCTGAAATTATTTACCTTTTTGGAACGGCCATTGTTTTCCTTTTTAACTGGGGCCAATGTTGCTGACAAGCAGGTATCTACCAGCTCTACTATGTAGACCGTCTACCTGATTCGTTTATGCCTAACAGCGATATTCCGCTGAAGCTTAAACCATTAAAATTATTGAAGATATGGTGAAAACTTAGCGCGCATATGACCACAGATACTAGAGCAGAGCTGCGCACATAGGTCCCTGTGTCTTACTTGGCCTCTGGAAGAGTGAGGGGAGAGAACCCAAGGGCGATCCTGTCCGGATGACATGAACTGGGTCCCTAATGGTTACAAATAGAACACCGCCTACCCCGCCCGGGTCCTTCGTATGAACTCCGAGCCTCTTATTTTCCCACCGAGGGAACCGCGGGCCCGAAATTCTCGAAACCGTGTCCGATCAAGCCTGGACAAACCTTAGCCAGCCATCTAGAATCTTTGAGTCGGGAAGGTCTAGCTATTTTCCTTAAGGAGAGGTGACTGGTTACTTCTTCTAATGGTTGTTGTTACTACTAGTATCACCTTTTAGTATTTCAAATAAAGAATTCGAAGTCGGCATTTCAAAATTCAAAACGTTATTGTTTTCACTTTGGGAACGAAAATATTTTCCCAAATCTCTATATCCCCTGGGATTTGTAATTGGTTTAGAAGTTTAATCTGTTCTCCAATTTTGGGAAATTTGGGATAAACAACACAAAATTGGAGAACAAATCAAACTTCTGAAACCATTACAAAGCCCAGGGCATTTATAGATTTGGGAACAAATTTTCATTCTCAAAAATCATAACAATAATACCACCTTCAGATTTCTTATTTGAACTGCTAAAATGTTATGCTTATATTAACAGCAACCCAAAGATGGCACAGTTAGAGGAAGTAACCATTCACTTTTCTCCACAAAGTAGTACCAATATCAACATGCAGAGATCACCAGCAACCCCAAACGATGGGCAGCCTAGTACTTTGAAAATCAACATCTTCGTTGTGCACAAAAATTCTGCTGAAGATGGGCCTAATGAGGTCCCAAATCTGGATGCGGCTTTGGATAACATCACATAATAATGAGTGAGTATTCTTAAAATTTGGCCAATCATTTCTCTATATAAAAAGCTAACTATTGCCTTGTTTTAGGTATTTTTGAATACGAAACATTAACCCTTATGTACGCTTTCCGTATTTATTTTCTATAGTGCACTTCTTTACTTTTTACTTTCTCTAGTCCCGTATGTATAATGTACATAAGGATAGAGAAAAATTCGAAGTAGAGATTTCACCGGAAATACATGTTTTAGGACCCCCTGAGTAAAAAAAAAAAGCATTTTTAGAAACAGGTTCGTGTGTGTGTCTGTGTGTGTGTGGACAGCATAGCTCAAAAACGTAAAGACCGTTAAATATCAAACTTGGTATTTAAGTTTGGTATCTTCCAAGGATGCGACACGAAGATGTTTAAGAAAATCCCCCCACCCCTAACTACCCTTTACATAGAAACATTTTCGAAAAGTTTGTTTTTCTTAAAAATGGCTCTAACGATTTTGATTAAAACACCACATATTTAAGCCATTTGTCTGGGAATTGCTTCTGACAACCTGGATGAATTTTGTTTAATTTGGCATAGCTAGTAAACCATAAGAGATGGACAAAACTTATTTTACAAAAAGTGTAGACCTTATTAAAAATACACAAGTTATGTCATATACGTTTTTTTTCGTGGAGCTTACCGTTTTCGAGGTATTCCTTTTTATTAGTATCAATTGTGAATAATTATACTTTTCTCAGAGGAAAGTGTCCGTTTTTCTTCTGTTCTACTTCTGGCCAAGCAAAGAACGATTTACAATGACAATCGCTTAACGACAGCTTTTAAAACATTTGACAATCACTTTAGCCTAGTGCAATCTCTTAGTTCTATTCTACTTATAAGGTACTAAGTAATACAATTCTGCTAATGTTTATTTCGATTAGCATTGTGTAGATCGAAGCATTATCTTTCGTAAGAAGTTTATTTGTAGTAGCTAGAGAAAGTCATGTAGGTGTAAAACATCAGATTTTTTGTTTGTTATTGTCAATGAATCAAAACCTTCACGTAACATTAAGGCTTCTGCTAATTGTTATTCAGGATACTGCATTATATATATAACACTTCTTACCACAATCGTGCAACGAAGAAATAGCATATAATTCAAAACGCCGCGTAAAATAATTTATATCTAGAGTAAAAGGACCCATAAAGTTCTTTTCATGGCTAAAATTAAAATTAACGTAACGCCGTAAAACTGAACTTAAAATTAAGTCAATATGGTGTACTTTGACAGGACTGTTATAACGCAAGCGATCACCAATATCTGAAAGTACAAAACGACTAAGCTGAAATAATAGCCTACCCAGAGAGAACTGCCATAAAATACCAAGGTGTCAATTGCCCATACATAAATAAAAATCTGATGCGTTCAAATCAGCAGACTTTCTTTGCCTGTTATGTAAACAACCTAAATCTTACAAAAGGTTATTCCCCTAGCTATTTTATGCTAATCGAGATAAACGTTAGCAAGAAATAATCCCTTAGTTTCTTATAAGTAGAAGGGGATCTAGGGAATGCACTAAGCTAAAGGGGCAGTCAAATCTGTTTAAGGCTGATGCTATGCGATTGACTTTGAAACTTGGTTCTACATGATCAAAGCAAAAGAAAAACGGATTTTGACTTCCTGTTTGAGACAAGTGTAAGTACTTTAAAATTGAAGCTAATTACCAGGCTATTCTGAAAAATACACGTAGCTGATATAAATTGTGTGCTTCAATGAAATTTATTAAGCTATTTTTATTTCTTTTGGTTTTCTGGTTATGCAAAAGTCATTCCGGTTTAAATGGGAATTCAGATAGTTTCCCCAGAAAACTCTAGATATGTATACACATTTTCGAAAGTTTTTCTATGTAAAGTGTACTTTGGGGTAAGAGGTTTTTCTTGAAAATCTTTATGCCGCATACTTAGAACATTCTGAACATATGCATCAAGTTTTGTATTTGACCAAATTTTCGTTTTTGAGTTATGCTTTTCATGAACACACGTGTAACAGAGGGATCTTTTTCTGAAAAAGATTTTTATATACAGGGGCGTCTATATATCAAATTATGAGTTGGAATGGAATGGAATGTATGAAATCTTCTCTACCTTTGACTATGTATGAAGTAGGGTATGTAAACATTAAATACAACTAGCTAACTCACAAATACTTTTTCGCGAAAAGTCAGATCCATATATTATTTCACGACAGAATCCTGATAGACTTTGTGATAGCTATCTCCAAATAAAAGAAAGACAAAACAAATTGGTTGATAGAGAAAAAATAACTTCAAAACGGTATTGATCAGTTATTTGTTTTTTGAGACATAGAGGATGCACACCTTCTTATGCAAACGCACTCGTACTCCTTTCCCATATAGCTAATTGCCGTCTTCCCCTTTTGCGCACCCTTAGTCCGGTATAGGTTATACTACGGAAGATGACATCTCGCGCACTGTGACCTGTTGGTGATTATGATGATAATGGCGATGACTAGTATCCAACCAGAAATTCGGTCATAAGTAGGATGAAATTGTGGAGAAACTACAGCCTGACGACGACATTCAGGCAAGGATGACACCGCGGTGACATTGCAGTTTCCCTTTCGCGGGTGGTGAGGATGAAAGGGACACACTACTCTTCCAGTGACACCGGAAATTGAATTCCACAAGCAGACGTGCTACCACTACAAGCTACAGAGACCTATTGTGTCTAACACTCCAGGAGGATAATAATTGAAGGAACCACAGGAGGCTACACACCCAGGTAGACAGAACACGGAGGTGCGGGAAAGTCCCTAACGTTTCAAGCACCAATATCTGTCTCATTACTGCAGTTGGCCTGAGAGGCCGATAAACGACTCGTCAACCAAGCACACACCTATGGTCCATACTGAGCTCTCTTTCAATTGGGCAAGCATGTACACTATCTTTCCAACTCTACCATCCGCTATGAAGCCTAGAAGCACACTGAGAAGAAAGCATAATAAAAGAAAAATTGTGGGAGAAGATAAATCATCCCAGCAGTCGCCCACGACTAGGGAAAATCACGAAAACTTAAGAACGGACTGGGCACTAGAAGGCACTCGAATGCGAGACCTCGAAATGGATTTTTACATGTTAGACGTATACTCATTTTATTATAAAGGCCCTTATCGTAACAATGACTATGGATTTCACATCTAAATAACAAACTTTTCTTGTTGCCTTCATTCATTCTTTCATGTATTTATTTGTTCTTTCCCTCTTTTATTTCTTTATCTTTCATTTCTCCTGCTGTTAAGAGGAGAATCTGAGGTTATCCTCAACATAAAGCACTCCATTCGTATTTGTAACATATTTAATTACCCTTTCTACTCATTTCCTGCAAAGTGTTCCAAAGGATTGCTAAATTTTATAATTTAAAAGGAAAAAATGAAATTTAAGTGCAACAAAGTCCATTTTTTTTCAAATAAAAATATATATATTGGTAGAATCAGGCAGTAATAATGATTGCGATTTATAATATTGCGAGCAAGATAATATAAATACTATATGTAATATAGAAAAGATAATTCATTATTAGAGAATGTTAGCACAAGCTTTGTTATAAGAAAGAAACTATCTGAAACTATAAATGTCATAAAAGAGAAACCTCTCACGGGTTATTTGTGGACAACAGCCAGGGAGCTGGAGGAAACAAATAAAAGAATATTCCAGAGTTAAAAAGAATACGCAAGTCTTAGAAGGGTTGGCGGGATAGTAAAAATCTGAAAGTTAATTGGGAGCTTGCACCTAAGTGAGATACTAGGATAGTAGCTTTTATTGGCTCGTGAGAAGAGACACTACTGAGAGTAGGAGGACCAGTTAATTATAAAATGTTTTAATGTTAGGCAAAAGAAATATATTTAATGATATCCTACGGAAATTCTACGGAGATGCGAGTTCTCAGTTTGTACTCATTTATTGTACAGTGTAGTTCCTTTAGATAGAGTTGCATTTAGTTTTTTCTCCCTCAGTATTTAGGTATTACATATTATTTGCGTAGGAAATGTGATATACCAAATCTGACTCATACGCATTAGTGAGCGCGTAAAATAGTTTCAGCTATGATCAAATAGAAATATACTTTATACTAAATTAAGAAGTCTTTGGTAACAGTTTGGGGTGGCATTGGGTTCTTATCCGGGCGCGGGTTGTGGTTTGGAATGGTGTGGGTTTGTGGTTGGCTTTACTCAGGGTTTTTATTAGCATGGAAACTCTTTCAGGTAGTGGTAAGAAACAAGTGCTTTATTCATTTTATTGAGTTCGACCTTTTTCCGCCGTAGAACACATGTATATACTTCTTAATTTTCTACTGTGACTTTTCGCCCGCGAATGTTATTGTTTATTAATGTTGATGCCGTGATTTATCACGTATTCTGGTCAGTATTTAAACACCTATTTCCCTCTTTCTCAGGTAGCCTTTTCGACTCCACCACAGATTCGAAATATCACATCTTGGTGGTGCGGAGGCCCTTCATCGAGTGCCTCAGAAAGCGTCCCCCTTGACCAGCAAAGAGCATAGCTTTGCTGTCCCGTTAGTCCCCTCGGGCAGGGTCCATTCATATCCCTTCCCTCGGTTCAACGCTCTGAGGTTACGGTATCTTGTACCCCGATATCGTGACTTATACGTGTTAAAAGTCTTTCTACCCTTCCCATTTTTATTGTACATTTATATATTTATTATATTTTCTCTTCTGAATAATTATTTTCCCCAGGGCAAGACCTGTACTGTCTCAAGTTTAAATATATTACTTAAACTAAAATACACAAATGTGTTATATCTGAAATAGTTCCTTTTACGTTCACGTCCTGTAAAGAGATACTTGCCCGTCCGAGGACCCAACTAGCCGGAGAAAATATAAATAATATATTAAAAACATAATTTACAAGATAAAAAATCATGTAATCCATTCACATGACTTTCTCTATATCTCTGCAACAAATCATTGTTAAAAAGTTTATTCTTCTATTTACTTCATGCTAATCAGAAAAAATAAGCAGAAATAGTCTTATTACTTACTTCCTTGTAAGTAGAAGCGAAATAAGAGATTACCATACACTAAGTGATAGTCAAAAGCTGGTTGCTATGTCATTGATGTTCCTTTGTTTGTATGGACAGGAGTTGACAATTCCTGTATGAGAAAAGTATAAGTTTTTTAAGGCTGAAACGAAAAACAAGGAATATCTAAAAAAACAATAAACTCCACGAAAACATTTTTTATACCATACATTATGTGTTTTAATTTGCTCTACATTTTTGCGTGGTAAATTTTTGTCTATCTCTTGAGGTTTACCAGTTACACAAAATTCCTTAAAATTCATCCAGAATAAAGTAGTCTTCAGAGGCTATTTGCAGAAAATTCAGAATATACTTATTATTTGTCAAGTAATATCTTTAATATATGATATTTTTATCAAAATCGTTAGAGCCGCTTTTTAGAAAATCAAAATTTTCGAAAAATTTGCCATGTGTGTAGTTGGGGGTGGGGGGATTTTCTTGAAAATCTTCCTGTCGCATCCTTGGAAGATACTGAACTTAAATACCAAGTTTGGAATTTAACGGTCTTTTCGTTTTTGAGCTACTCTGCCCACAGACAGACAGACACACACATACGCACAGACAGACAGACACGCACACAAACATTTTTCTAAAAATGCTCATTTTGGATTTAGGTGGTCTCAGAACATGTATTTCCGCTGAAATCTCGGTATAAAATGTTTGGGTACAATGTACATAGTACGTATAGAGAAATCACTATTCAGAGATAACAAGGAGTAGGGGGTAAATGCTTCAAGGATGAATTTGTAAATATGTTTTATTCTCTAAGTGTATATGGATTTTGCAAGAAAATGTTATTACATTTTATATAAATGGCGTATAGAAGTATCTTTTAGCAATGAAATATGCATTTTCATGAGTCATATTGGCAATACGATTTTAAAAGAATTGATATTTTCTTAAACCTATTTTTCTATACTGTTGCAACATATTTTTACCATTTTCACTTTAGAAAATCGTTTAATTTTATAGAAGAGAGATGATAAATATAGAAGCAAACACGTATCCTCCAAAATAATCCAGAGTGATTTAGCAGTTAAATATTATTGATCAGTGATTTTCCTTAACTCTCATTTTGGTATAGCTTCTAAAAGGATGATAATAAAATACTAAATAGCGTTAATTTTCGGAATAAAATAATACATTAAAGTGGTTGTTCCTTCAAAATAGTTTACCACGCATAAAGCAACGTTTGATATACGACTTAATTAGCGTTCGTTGCCGGAATAAAATTGAATATAGCTTGGGGCTTTGCTTAATGTGAATAGGCAGCAGGTAGTGTGAGCATTTTCATTTCAAAACAATTTAAATAGTAATGCAGACTTTTGTAAGTCCACATACAGCAGATATTTCTTGCGCACACTGTGACATACTGTAACCGAATGGTCCAGATCAATTATATTAGAAATGTTACAGATTTTATAAAAAAAAACCATTAAATTCATAAACATTTTATTTCAAAAAACAACTTTGATTTATAAGTTTAATAAAAATGCATTGTAAAAGTAAATTATGTTATAATAAAAATATTCAAAGATATTGTCTCAATAAACTGCTTCATCAAATTGAACTTCATTTCTTTGATTATTATTCTTTAATTGTTTTATTAATTTTTGGATTTTCGTTTTAGACCAAACCAAATACAAAATAAGTTTAATAAAATCACTTAATGGTTATAAAATTCCAACAGCCAAAAAATTATCAGCAGGTTTTTGAATACATAATCATAATGGAAGTATTAAAATCCCCTAGTAACTTTGTGATATCTAGATAAACCTTTTAAGTAAATCTTTAATCTTATTTAAAGAAAAAGGTAAAGACAAAGGTAAAATCTACTTCGCACTAAATGTACCAACTTATCATATGAATATCGGTGGTAATGTTGCTAGAGTGTGTTCTATATTATTTTGGCACCAGAAAATGGGTGAATTTTCCAGTGATACTAGCAAACCTGTTTGGACGTAACATGCTATCGTCACATTCATTTTATTATGATCCTGATAATTCATATTTGTTTTTAGTTTGCATATCATCACTGGAGTGATAATTCTTCTTTGCTGTATTGGTAGATTATAAATGTTGTTAGGTGTTTAACAACAGATAATTAATTTGGTACTTAAAACAGTATAATTAACAAAATTAAAACAATATTTGCTCCATTTTCGGACATTTCATTTTACTTATTAAGAGTAATATGTTTTCAGGATTGTTAATATCTCCAAGTAATTGCGACACTCAAGACATACGCGTTTATTTTCCCTGAGACTGCAGGCAGGAAAGCGTAACCTTTGATGGACGGGCCTCACTATATTGAATGTTGTAGGTATCAGAACTGAGTTTGAATGCTTCCTGCAAGGACAATGACCCTAGTACTTAGGCCAGTAAGTCAGGCATTACGTGTGAAAAATGGAAGCAAAATGGATAGTCTATAAAAACCATTTTGCCACGCAGTTTACACCATGCAAAACACATGCAGCAGTAAATTATGTGATGAACAGAAAAAATAACTGACACAAAGAAGCAGATACATATTGCAACATTTATCAAAATATCGATTCTACATTCTTAACATCCTGTATTAAGTATATTGAGGGAGCATAATGATAATTATTCTTAACAAATCATAAAGATATCGGAACATTATATTTTATTTTTGTTGCATGGACGATTAAATCAAAAGGTTGCTTAATTGGCCTACTATATGCAGGATTTATAAACATATTGACATACCTGCTGAAACGTGGCTGTGTCGGAACGCATTTGCCATATTTCTCGATGTCCGCCTGCAGCGGCACACGTTGTACAGCTTCCCCGAAAATGTCTTCGTTTTTCCATGCATTTTCTATCACACTTCTCGTGTGTTGAACTACGGTTCCCCATTTCTCAGTAGTTTCCTCGTATATTGCTTTCAAAATCGGGTCCTATACTTCACTAAATATCGTAACCTCAACTCGTTTATCACGACTGTAATGCATTTTTAAATTACAGGTCATTTGTAGAAGTTCTAGGAAGAAAACAACAGCCATATCCGCGATATACAAAAGGTAGTAACAACTGTAAGTACTTACGGAATCACTGTGTATAACAATCGAACATTTCACAGAACGAAATCAAACAATCAAATCAGACGCGCGGACCCATAGGTATTACAACACCGATGACAGGATATCTCTTTCGGTAATGCATTCTTACACTATGATTGGTCAGCTGACTAGACCATGCTAGCCGACGACACACCTCACAAGGGTCAATCACAAGGAAGTTTCTCATCGACCGTAGCTGGTTTTTGGCCTCGCGGTAGATCGATAACGAAATTTGTTAAAATATCCCCCATACCTTAAAGATCTACAGGAGTTTGAACATTAAAATAGTGAGACTTATTTTAGTTTTAACATGATTTCTAAAAAAAGTTGTTATAAATACTGTGACACAATTTATGTCATATAATTTCTGGCTTTAATTTACATAAATATCAACTTTTTCATTTGTTTAAGTGAATTTCCATAAAGCTATAAATTAGAATATATGTTTTATTTACAAACATCCCAATTTTGCCTTCGTTGCCCTTAATACCCTCACTATAGAAACGTGCACGGAGTAATTGCTTTAATGCCACTGGCGTTGCATACTTGCCCTTGCCAACTCTCTGGTTAGACTGGCTGTCTCCGCTTCTGTCTACTAGTCCCGGCCTGACCAAGGTCTGCCTCATGGGAGCATTTTCTGTTTTCTCCACATAGGGTAGCACAATACCACATAAGGTGGTCGGTGACAACTATTCTTTCTCCTGTCATATTCTGATGACGTAAAAAAACCACCTAATCTTGTAATTGCTGGAATTAAGTCTGTCGGAAGTCTCAAAATGCTAACGAGTGCTCCATAGATGGTAGAATCAAGCCTGTTTGTACTCTGCAACCCTTCCATTTCAAAGTGTACTCACCCTTTAGTTTGGATATTTTGCATAATATATTGCTACCGGCATCCTAGGAGGGAAACACAACGCTGAAAAGTATAGGGTCAGATATTTTAAATGATAAGATATCACATATTGCAAACCATACACGGACAGCATATGAGCAGGTGACACACATTTCTTTTATTCTGTGAACAAATATGATCGTTTTATTGCAGAGAATATACCCTTACAAACATTGTGTGAAAACAAATGGATTTTTTCGTCTGTAGAATAATTTCCAATATCTGTGAATCACACCTTCTATTCGGACAGTTTTTTGCAAAACATGCTTAGAAAATCCAACCCACTATTTCTTACAAATCAGGCACGGTTGAAAACATATAAAATTTAAGTACCATAGCCCAGGGACATTTGCTTCCAAGATATGGAGTACTTTTACGTGCAAATAAACATTACACGGGACCTATACTTTACATTTCCTACCAAGGAAGTTGTGCTCAGGATTCTTAATTCGAAAAAATCCTCACGCTCCGCTAGGCTTGGACCCGCAGCCTTGGCTAGTAGAAGCTAGTATGGTAACCGCTATATCACAGAGGAGATGCTGATTGAAATTTATTGCCTATGTGTAATTTGTTGTATTTGTTTGATATTTAAATGAAAAAAGTATATAAGAATTTGACTTTAAAATGTACTTGCACATTTCAAACCTTTTTTATACTTTCATATATTGGGAACTTTTCTTCAATTATACCTGTCTACTTAGAATTCACTGAAATAAATTATTCGAAATCGGACACGATTCCAAACCGAAACGAAAATTAGAAATCACACTACAATGGTCCTACGTGACTGTGTTAATGTGGAGTATTAGCATAGAGCATTCCTATTTGTTGGCGTCAATGTCTCTTCTGAGTTATATCCATTACACTGCAGGCCTTTGCATCTAAGTTCTCTTATAATTTTATGCACCAAGACACACTTTGCTAGTAACAGAAACGCACACAAAGCACAACACCACAGAAATAAACATCAGAAATAAACTTCACCCACCAGCCGCCACTGACAGCATCAGAGAGAAATATAAAGCGATGAAGCAAAGGGGTGACGAGGGGAAGGGGGATGCTGCTGGGTGTTACCTAATGGATCCCTCACGCTATGTCCCTACAGACTCTGAAAGTTGATGGCACAATGTTATCTCTACTCTGTCGCTCCTCTGATATCTGAACAGATTTTTTTTTTTTTCCCTTGGTTTTGTTTCCCCATTCTTCCACGCTTTCTCCCGTATCTGATTTCTACCTCAATGGGAAGCTGCCGTACGATATACTTCGCTTAATTCTATTTTTGTTCAATGTTCGTTGCTATAACAATCTCGAAGCACCGTTTTAATAATAAAGGTTTCGAGTTTCTAATCGCCGAGCCAAGTACTTAAATTCTATTTAGACATCGATTTTGACAAGTCTTCACATACTCGAAAATGGAATGGAGTCCTTTCAAATCACGTCATATAATTTCACAATTTAAAAATGGAAATAAAGAGAGACACAAACTTTGATGAGCCAAAGTGTGTACAATGGTTGCGTTTTAAAAACACCGCATTTATAGGAACATTTTGCACTATCCTCTTCAGTGTATTATTTTCATTAAAATATATACTTTTAGACATCAGAGTATAAAAGCAGAACCTTTAACATAGTGCACACTTTATATTGTGGGATATCGAGTGTAAGATATGTTTTACCCCTACACTGCGTATACTAGGGAGTAGAAGCTTCAGGGGTAGAGTTGTTCGCGCCCGCGAGAGGGAAGCGGGTGGCCTCAGGGATTAAGGAGCATAAGAGTGTACCTTTGAGTAAAGTGATCAGAGACCATAAATAAGTAAATAGGGTTGCGAGGAGACACAGGACTTTTAATGTAAGACGATAATGTAAAGCTAGGAAAGGGAAACCCAAGGGTTACCCAAACTACATTTCACTCACCTAGTACATTATCAAGCTGGTAGTCTCACCATCAAATAAAAACTATGCTGTCGATCATTGGTCGCGCTATACGTCTTTCAACGCCAGCACTCGATAAACCATTCTGGACGAAAAGCTAACAAAAGGCACCTCTGACCACCATACACAAGCTTTTATGACAAAATTCATGCTTGTGCCAGCATTGTTTTTTTTTTTTTTTTTTTGGTAGTGTTTAACGCCCGCTTTAACTACTAATGGCATCGCAGGCGGTGCCAGCATTGTGTTAGGAGGGTAGAGCTAAGTCAGCTTTTCGAATTCCTGCCACCAGTAACGAATGCAGAAACTGGAGTCACGTTACCTTCATACTAAGTCACCATACTCTACAATATAATCGCAGTAGTGAGATAAAAATGTTATACCACTCCACTGTGATTACCATTGTTTCCAGGTGCCATTGCATGGACATTACTTTGTATGTGCACATTTTAACAATTGTACTTAATTTAATTAGTCTGACTGCACCTTGCTAGCTAGTTATCGCCGCACGTGTGTTAGCGTATATCTTTGGAAAGTTTATTGCTTATTATTAAAACGTGTTCGATCCGATTCCTTTAAGTAATCGCACTAATTCTCGCAGAGGCCGTAATAACGGCGGCACTAGCCCAAATGGAATGCGAGACATGGGCACAGTAGACATTGCAAGCATGTTATCTTTCATGGTAAATTTCTGTTGACGTGATCAACAGCGATAGAATAACAGCAGCTAGCCAGAAGGGTGTGCTTTCGACTAGAGTTCACAGCGTACAGCAACTGCGTCGAAGCGACGAGACAAGAAATAAGAGCGCACCTCGGTTCTGTTGGGTTAGCGTATCTGCCTCAGACTCAACAGGTCGTGAGTTTGAATTTCACTTAGATTGAGATACCAATAATGTTTGTTGCGGGAATATCAAATACATTGACAAGCTCATTGACCCCGATGTCATTTGGGCATAATTTCACTGGCTTCATTCATCGTTCGAAAAGACCAATTACGTTAAAGGTCGTTAAGCTGCAACAAAAATAAAAAAGAAGAAAAAAATACCAATGATACGTCGAGACTACAAGAGAAGATTGTACTGCAGAACTGCTGCGAAAACATCAGCTTAAAGACATTGTTTACGATCCCTTTGAGTAATAAAGAGACCTTTGTTACACTGGTGTCAGGTGTGGGATATAACAAGGTGAAGATGATAATTAAAACCTTAATGATAGAAATGCAGGCCTTGTAAACTGGCATGAAGAAAATGGATACAAAAACGAATAAAAGAATGGAGAAAATGCAAAATAAAAAAAAAGAAAAAAAAAGAAAATGATTACAGAAATACGATTCAGAATGTAGAAAATAGAAGAAATGAGTCGCAGTGCAGAAAATGACAGAGAATAAGATGGAATCCGGCAGTTTCGGGAAGATGTCAGAGAAACTAAACTTCTGAATGGAAAATATTAGAAACGAAATAACGACCTAAATTGTGCCATGGAGAAGATAAAACGGAAAATGGAACTAAATCGACGAACGATTGACAGGAGTACTTCTTATTATGCCTTTTTACAAGATTATTTTCTCATGGCCGTCCATAACATATTCCCATTACAAATCGTGATACTTCAGTTTACGTAATTCTATATAGGGTTAACCCATACGTTATATTGGCAACCTTCTGCTTTCTTTGATTTAGAACGTTAATTTTTTATCCAGTGTAACATACATAAAATTAAATAATTAATCAATTCAGAGGGAAATAAAATGCAAGAAACATCTTAAATTGCACAAGCAGTAGACAAAATAGCACTAGAACTACTTCATAAACACCAGAAAGCAATAGGAGATAGATTTTAGTGGCATTATTGCCAGTGTAAATCAAAATATGTTCAAATAATTTCACTGATTATGTGATCTTGTCGTGGTTGTTTTAGTACTGTTACTTATGTCCATAATGCATTAAAATGTTTGTTATTTTCAACAACGACCGTAGCCTTGACGAATACAAAAGTTATTTTCTACCCTCCACGGTAATGCTTTCCACTGAGCATATATTTCCTAGGTTAAATATTATAAACTGATGATTACACTAATAATATATACGTCGTACTAAAATACTGTAGCAAACAGTAGACAAAATAACGCTAGAGCTACTTCATAGACACTAGAAAGCAATAGGAGATAGACCTTCGTGGCTTTATTGCCAGTGTAAATAAAAATATGTTCAAATAATTTCACTGATTATGTGATCTTCCCAGTAAGAAAAATAAACAGTAGAAATCCTCATTGTTGTGGGTCAACCATTCAATGATAAAACTGTACCTTATTTCAAGAACAATAAAAAATGGTAATTATCATAATTATAATATTCTCAAACCAAAATTCTAAAACTTACAGGCCTAAAATACAAATTCTAATTCAGAAACAAACTGCTGATCTGATTAATTATGGTACCGAACAAGAAAACATCTGACATATCGCTGAACATGAGAAAGAGTGTTTAGCGTGATTTCTCTTGCTTAAACAATCTCGCGATACATGCCAGTAAAGTTCTTTTCGTTCTAACCGTGATTTCCTTTAGTTATAGGAATCAATATGCTATTGAAATATGTATAACATATTTTGCTCGTAGGATTGCAAAAAGAAGGCCGTAGACTTTATATGGCCTTCGTTTAGCAAACATTGTGCTTGCAGTATAAAACCCTACTGTTAACCTAGTATCTAATATTATTTTCTGTAAGCAATTGATCATAGCGTCCGCCTAATGAGTGCATGTGACATTCATCGTTCTACAAACTATTCTTACAAAAGTTCATTCTTCTAAATAATGGAGGTAATTACACGAGAGTACCTTTTAGCTATTGTGAGATCTCATTGATACCCTATTTACTAAAAAAAGTAATCGATAATTTTAAATTTAAATAATTTAAATACCAATAATATATTTATTTCTTCTACATTTTTTTATTCCTATTATGAACAGGAGTAGGAATAGGACATGAATGGAAAAGACCTGGCCCCTAACCTGATGCCTAACGCCTATGTCCCACGAGGGGGCACCCTCAGGAGAGAGGGATGAAGTGAAAGGATACACCGGGCGGTCGAATCTGGGAGCGACTCTTACAACAATCATGAAGGATGATTGAAACGGCAGTGGAAGTGACATTGTGGGTAGGGAAATTCTAGGATATAGGAAACCTACCCAGCATTCACCTGAAGACTCTGGGAAACCCCGAGACAGCCACTGATCAGGTTGGCCGGGCAAAGGGCAAAACCCGCTGCCTCTAAAACGCGGGTCACAGACGAAATTGCCTAAGCCATCTCGCCTGGTTATATTATTTACTTTACTTCGTTTTCATTGAGGAGCTAGTAAGATTATTCTTATGCATATTTCTAATCACTACTGGCGGTTGGTACAACGTATAAATAAGCCCAGATTTGGTAATCTATGATTTAAAAATATAAAGTAAACAAGATAACTTACAATGTTTGAGGTAAGGCACTTCAGCAATTTGCTTTAAAATATAAACAATGTTACTGAAAAAATGAGAATAAACATGAAATAGAATATAATAAAAAAAACGATTATTCTGTTCTCGTATACTATCTTAACATATTATCATACTATCATATTACCTTATAAAATCGATCTCTTCCTTATACATTAAACTACCTCATTTAAACTCAAACTACTAAAGATTTATCAACCCTCGTAAACTTCATACAGATAACACTTCATTGCTTAGTTACACATTTTATGTCTTATGTACGTTTATTCATTTATTTATTTTGTAGTTTAATTCCCTTTAACCTAGTGAGATTAGTGTAATGATGCTCAAATGGTCTCGGGTCCATGAAGCTTAAAGTTCCTTGACATTCGTCTTCTCAGAATAACGGAAACCCAAAACAAAATTCATCCGTGGAACTCACACTAGTCAAGGTTCGAACTCGCAATCTCTAGAATATGAGGCAAGCATGCCACCGTTGCACTACCGAGACGGGCACACATTTTATTATAGAATTACAAGAAGAAGAAGAAGAAAATGATGATGAATAAGAAGAAAATTATGATGAAGAAGAAGAAGATAATAGGCTAAAGTGATGGTTTTAAATTGTCTGATCAAAATATGATTTTGCATTTCTTTTTGTCCTTTAACGTGATACGCCATATCGGGCGATGAATAAAAAACATGAAATGATTCTTAAACGAGCCCGGGTCCGTAGAACTTAGGGTTACTCGACATTAGTCTTCTCAGGCTAAGGGAAACCATTATATGGGTAACTGATCCTAACAGAGAGAAAGTGAGGCAGATGCTATCGGCACACTATAGAGGTGGGTTGTTTGTCTCTGACACTTACGTTTTTTGCATTGGCAGCAAATAATGGATAATGACTTCCCACTTGAAAACAATATTATTTGAGTAATCAATAACAACATATAATCCAAATGGTTGACGTCCAAAACCTTTATTTTACATAATTTGCATATTTAAAGGAATAGCTATTATATGTTAATCCAACATCCAAATCACAATTTTATTTTCGGTATGAACTCTCTAAAGAAGTTATGCTGTTTTCCTTTTGTAAAATTAAAGGAATCTGTACATCAAAGATTAGAAAAAGTTTAAATTAACAAAAAAATCGTAGAAATGCAAAAGTTAAGATCTAATAGGACCGAAATCACATTCAAAAAGGACATTTTTTCTCGATCTTCAATATTTTTTATCAAAGGTGTCAGTGCATTACAAATTAAATACCAATTAAACAAACGTTATTGGGAATAAACAATTTTCACAGTGTATTAGCTAAATTTTCAGGATATATCATGCAAATATTTTCCATATAAAGGATATTTTCGATGGGGATGTTTTTTAGAAATTGTTGTATTGCATTATGAATTTATTAAAATTATTATTTATAAAATTTCGATTTTGGGCTAGTCAGGACTAATACACACTAAAACAAACTTTTCAGAAGTTATGTATATACTCGTAATACAAGTTTCGAGACTGCTGATTCACAAATATACGTGTTTGTGTGTGATAACAAAGAGCTTTGGAACTTATATCTGTGTTAAAATATCGTTAAAGAACGCACTACCTTATGTACTTGCTATATGTTGTACAGAAAGTTAAAAGTAAGCATTCTAGATGAATAATTTAACAGAGCCAAGCAAATACATTTTGAAATAGCAGATATATGTTTTCATAGAACTGAAGTACAATCATCAGTTAAAAAGGTAATTTCGTATGCATAGTTCATAAATATTGAAAGTCAAAATGCAACATAATAAAAGTATTTTCCGGGCTTGTAGGTTGTGGTCCATTGGGTACTGAAGTTCCCGGCGTTTCGCCAAGGGCTGCGCTTGACATCTTCACAGTCGATCCGGTGACTGGTCAGAGCTCGAATGAAATTTTTGCCCCAGAGAGAGAGAGCGCGCTTATACACATGGCCGGTGGGCGGAGCCTGTTACTCACTGCCTGTGCTGTGATTGGTCCGCGTGCATTGGTGGTCTGTCTTGTGTTTTGCTTTTGTTTGTGTCATTTCGTTTGGTTTCCAATACAGGTATCCAGGCCTTGTTTAGGCGCATAGCTTCTTCTTTGTTGTTAAAGTTATTTCCATGTTTGTATAATAATTGTACACAAACATGGAAATAATTTAATCGTATACAAGCGCGCTCTCTGCGGCAAGAATTCATTCGAGATCTGAGCAGCCACCGGATCACCTGTGAAGATGCCAAGCGCAGCCCTTGGCGAAACGTCGGGAACTTCAAGACCTAATGGACCACTGCCTACAAGCCCGGAAAATACTTTCTTTATTCAAGACGCCGGCCGTGAAAGCCTCAGTTTGTACTTAAAATGCAGCAGTTTCGTTTTCTTGAATAGAAAAATATTTAATCGAATATAGGATAATAAACATTTAAATCGTTTGTTCTATTTAGCAAATGTGTTATTAAAAAACTATTGTTATAGTCTGGCAAGTCTGTGACTCCATACAGCCATGGTGTTATGGCCGATTAACTTTATTACTGCGTTTACGCCTCATTTGAATTTTTCACAGAATTTTAATCCATTACTAACATATATAAAATGTAAATGGGCGCATTTGTACACTTACATATACTCTTAAACATTCAATTGATATAAAAATAATGGGATTATAAATTACACTACAGTTTACCTTACATAAATTTGTTCTGATTGCTACCAGATAGCCTAACTGCCCCATATTTGACGAGTGTAGATATCCCTCCGTGCGATAAAAGAGTTGCAGAACTCGACCGGGCTATCTGAAACCAAACCTTGCCAGTTCTCCACTGGCAAGAGCGACCTTCGTTTTATACCTCCCAATACCGAGCCAGGCGTTTCGTCTGAGGCTGGCATTCGGGAGGTGGTGATATCGATTCCCGCAGTCTAACACCAGACACTAACCCTTACATGGAAAAATGTTAGAAAATTTTGTTTATCCCAAAAATAGCTATAACGATTTTTATTAAAATGCCGTATATTAGATATATTTACATGAAAAATAAAATTTATATTTTGAATATTCTGGGGATTGCCTCAGAAGAACTCTGATGAAATTTGCAAAGGATGTACAAAAGCTTCTTACACTAAACATGTACATCTCGTTGGAACACGTAATTTATGGCATATGCGTTTTTCTTGTACAGTTGGTCGTTTTTTTTAACATATATAGCATATTAGACTTAACTGCTTTATGTAGCCATAGTTTGATGACAAACAAACAAGCAAAAGGAAATATTCTACAAAGACCCAGTAAAAATACAATATTTAAGGTATGTTTTCTAGTCAGCATTAAATCAACTTCAAATATGACGTGCAAATAATCTAATGATTGTGAATACTACAAAAACATACTTCCTTAGGAAGAAATCTAGTAGAAATAAAACTATGGTATAAAGACATAATAACAAGAATTTGCAAACTCTTAGAAGTATATTTTGTTTAAAAAAAAAATAAAATGTAAGAATCATGTACAACATATAACTGAAAAGACTGCCACTAAAAGAATCATACTATTGAAAACGTTGACAAGCCGCGCCGTAGCCTCTCACTAAGACAGTTTAGGTTCAATCCCAAACGAGCACATGTGGGATTTGTGGGAAACAAAACGGTGCAAGGCGGTTTTCTCCTGTTCTCGAATTTCCCCTACTATTTCATTCTACTGGTGCTCCATTTTCGTTCCATGTGTCATCAGTGTCATTGCCTGGGTGCTATAGTAGCAAAAGTGGGCGCTGAACACTCTAAAAAATGACAGGAACTGAATGGAGAGTTCAGGAACTAAACTTGACAAAACGTACAACATACACATAACATCTTTTCTAAAATATTACAATTAAATACTACGGCATATTGCAAGAAATTTTTTGGAGCGAACCTAAAACTAAGCTGTCAGTTAGTATGAACTAATTATATCATTAATTGAACAACAATTAGTGTTTATGTATGAAATATATGCAAGCCTCTAACTCCGATAAATATTGAAAAAATAATCAAAATATGCCATAAATTGGTTTTATGCAAGAAGAACACAAACTAGCAAGAAGCTTAGTTCTTTTCCAATTAAAGAGAATTTGATCTATGACTGACACCCAATTAGCTATGTTGTTATTATTCACAAATTAAACTAGAAAAGGTCAATAATAAACAAATATCACACTATAAACCAAAGACTTTGGGACTAGAAACCATTTACACAAATAATCTACATGACAGCTGGACACATATTAATACAATGGACCTCTTTTGGATTAGAATGCAGCTAAAGCGATTAGAAAATGCCAATTTTATTCCCTTAAAATTGTTGGAAGACGACTACATTGAGATAGAAGAAACGTATTCATCCCTTCAAAACATATTTAACTAGACAGCCCATTGTAAAACTATTGTCATCTTAACACATTGTAAAGCTGTATTCCAAGCAATAGTTACAGCTACTTTTCTAATAATAGTAAACATTTAGAAGCAAAACATGACTCAGAAAATTAAAAGATATGATAATAAGTGGTTTTACAGAGCATCCCAACTCACTGTAATATACAGGAAACAAGTTAGTTTCTGTAACTGCTAAGTGGAGCATAGGTCTTCATTATACGTTTCCGTGATCGGATTTGAATTTCTAGTTCGTGAATCAAATCATCCCTCACAGATGGCTCTATAGGACGAAATCACGACTTGGGGACGCGAATTGGTGAAATTATGCCCAGAACTTTCTTCTTTCAAGGTATGGAATTCTTTTACGTACAAATAAACATTACGGGGAACATCGGTTTTACTCCCTCTCCGAAAGAAGCCATGCTAAGGCTTTTTGCTTCCGCAAAGTTCATCATTCTTCACCATGTTTGACCTGCATTCTTGGGTTTTAGAGGCTAACATAGAACCACTTCGCCACGGAGGGCAACTACAGGAAAACAATGAGCAGAGATATATTACCAAAAGACGGTTATAAAATTAAGCAAAGTGAAGTGACCATGCTATTTTATGAATCAATTAAAAGAAATTTGAATCCCAAAGTAGATTCCCACCTTAAATCTAAGTTAATTGCAACAATTGAAAATATAAAATTAAAAATACATTTGCATATTTCCTTTAACAGTCCTGAATTATCCTGCAAAACTGCAGTTGACAGACAGGATTGCCTGGCTAAGTATTTACCGAACTAGATTACAGCATCTGCAGATTACCTACTCTGCTACAAAAATAGAAAAAGGACTTTACTCTTTCAATTTTATTTACATACAGCTCTTAAAAAGTACTAAATTATGACGTCCAAATAATGGGAAGCAAGATGGAAAATAAATTCATTGTTAGCTTCAGAATGTAATCAATCACTGTAAGATTTATGAGAGAAAAATTTGGGAAGAGTGCATGAATCATTTGGAATGCTTTAAAGTAATGTTTAATATACTATAATCTATAATACATACTTTTAATAATTCTAATGATAACTATTCCATAGTATACAATGAAGAATTATGCATTGTGTTCTGGTTATGAGAGACAAACAGAGAGAAAAAGTAAGAGAGGGAGAGATATTGGCGGATTTCATTTTCCTTTATGAAAGTGTTAGCAATTACCTTCAATTAATCAGCTATTAATAATTATACTTTCAACGAATATCATCAATTTGAATTATTTTATGTTTACTCATTAATGTCTACTCTGTCTTAAGCTAACCCTAGTTAAAGATTTTCAAACCTATATCAAAACATCAAAACTATAAAAACCTAGAGGTAAACACATGTTTTCAGAGATACATTTTACAATACAGAAACTTTAGTTGATTTCTTCTTCAGAGTACTGTAGCTGAAAGCTTAATTGTAACGTGAATTCCCATAGGATTAAGGATACCTAAAGCGCATTGCATTAACGACTGGAGAATTAGCTAGATATTCCATTACATTTATCCCTAGGGTAAACCATATCCTGGTGGATTTAATTATGTGAATGAGTACATTGTCCTAGCAGTGGAGCGTCCAACATTCGCTGCCAGTTTCCCTTCCAAAGGGATGATCCACAGAGGCATTTGAAATTGGCTCTAACTCACAGGTGATCAGATAATCTCTGTCGTACTATACCACTGTATATGTCATGAGTCGGAGTTCTCTCCCTTATATACTAACAGCTAAATGGCAACTGATGGAAGCTGATTGTAATTTGTCTTTTCTTGTTCTCTTGTAAAAAGTAAACTAACATATCTTTTTCTTTTACTTTTTAATTAGTTTAACTTTTCCCGTCCCGTCATGTATTTTTCATTTTACTCCGATATTTTTGTAGGTCATCCATTTTGTTATTATTTGTAAGTAATATTAAATTGTCCTTTGTCGTATTCATATCAGTTTAGACTACTTTTATTCCCAATAAAAATCTCATTTCCGCTTTACGAACTTCACTTTTGTCCTTATCTTAATATCCATAATTCGCCGCCATACGTAAAAACAGGGACCACCACAAACCCGTAAGCGATGTCCCACGGCGGTCAAAATTTGGTCCATGTTTCATACAACGTTGACTACAATTTCTCTATTCCATCCCCACAGGAGTGTGTATTGGTCCTAATATTTCTCGCATGTACATGAACAGCTGCTAGAAAATGGTGGAGGTTGCTCATCCACAATTATTTACGTTCGCTGTCGCAAGCTTAGTTTATGTATCAATTGCAAGAGCATATTATAATACAAAGAAAAAATCAATAAAGAGGTGTTGGTGGGCTAGACCATGGCTGGAACGTAGGAATGCAGGTCAAGGAAGAGATGTATTACATATGCTGCAAAATTAACTCGTTTCTGACCCTGTAAATTATTTTAACTTCCTTAGAATGGACAGACATTTGTTTGGAAAGTTGCTGTCCTCAATTGAGACACAAATGACTCGCCAAGACACAAACATGAGGCAGTTCATACCAGCAAATCAAAGATAAGACCACTTTTTTGTTTTAGTTGATAAAATACAAATGGATCCGATAAAATACAGTTGCAGAGGCTATAAATACCCGAGTCATTGTTTCATAAATCTCTACCGCAAAAAAAAAAAAAAAATGTGTATTTCAACCATAGCTCAGCTACTATAACCCTATTATTTAGGACAAATTCTATAAGGTACAGCAAAGTTTCACATGAAGGAAGTAAGACCCAGCGCTAGCTGACATCTTATTACGTCATTACCACCAGGTAACTCATTGGTTGATTTCATACGTTTGGACCAAAAATTAGAAATTGCTGTATCCTGTTGTAGCAAACTGCAAGTGTACCAAAAATAGGTTGGAAATCTATACAACGAAATTGTACAATGTCCCGTGATCCAATTTGTAGTTTGAAGAGTATTGGACCAAAATATTTGACCGTGGGACATTGGTTGTAGAGATTAGAATTTTCTTTCTATCTGGTTTTAATTTGTCGAGTTCTTGTTATTGAGTTACTTCTCGATATTTGTTGAAAAGCGTGTATATATGCTCGTTTCTTTCGACATAGATAACTACGTCGCAACCCAATTACGTAATTAAAATTTATGGCCTCTTCCATGTTATTTCTTTTTTTCTTTACTTTTGTTTCTTATGGAAAGTATTGTGCTAAGTTTACTGCCCAATTGTACAATTTATCAACAAAACGCAGGAGGTTTTTCTCCGATTAATATAATATTACGTAATTTGCAAATAATATTGTGTCTTACTTATTCGTATCCTTCGATGCACTTCTTTCTTCCATGTTTTGACCGAGTACGCAGTTCACTAATGTGAATACCTGCTAAGCCCGTTCACCTGGCCGCCTCGTTTGGGACTCTCCGCCGGCCCTTTAAAACAACGGCCCGTGCAACAAACTTTCTGTTTCGCATCCCCGGAGTATATTTGTTTGTTTTTATTGGCCCCAGATAGTTCGTTTCAAGAGCTTCGTGCAACTCTTCCTTCGAGAACTTTCCGTTTTCTATGGGTCCTACCTAAAGAGCTCCTAGAGTTTGGTCAGTTAAATCTGGACAGTTAAGAGCAACAGTTCGTATTGCACTTCAGTTTTGAGCTGTGACTCATCAGTTAAGTTGTTATATTATTTGTCTAAACAGTTGTGTTCTGTGGCTATACAACAACTCAAGTGTGTTACGCTGAGTGTCTAAGTGATGAATAACTGCTGTTCTTAATTCTCACTATAGAGTGTGATGGTTACATTACGGCGTCGCCAAAGTTTGTGTGTTTTGCGCAGTCTGCTATACTGGTAGGTTTACCGTTACTTGCATGTCCCGTGTTACTCCCATGATTGTTAATAAATGCAGCACAATGAATCTGAACCTTGTTATAAGTGGTGTTGCTGTGCATTTACATTAAGACTCCTCTGGCATATTCGGATAAAGTATCAATTTATACGCATAATTTCATCTTGCGTAGTTTTCATAGTTTATGCTCTTATGGAGAGATATAAGCTCGGTTATGGCGTGAAATTCAAGAATTGTGGAGCCATAATCCTTTGGAAGTTATCCTACCATCGTAATGCCCATATGTCTTCCAAGGAGTTTTGGGCTCTGGCAGAATCATGTTGGAAATATTCGTTTTCTCTCTCGTTATATGACAGCACTTGAAAACATCTGATATGTTCCATTCACATGCCTTTCCCTTCAAAATATTGCTAAGAAGGTTATTCCGTTATCTATATTAAGAAAATCGAGATAAGCATTAGCAGATATTATTGCATTAGTTCCATCTTAGTAGTGGGAAAATAAGATAATAATACTAGGCGAAAGCATTAGCCAAATCATATTAACCCTGCAGTGATCGCGTGGATCATAGTTACATTAAAGGTCGCAAGGAGTCTCACAGACGCCAATACGTTTCTGCGTTGTCTTAAGTGTTTTTAATTCAGTCAGTTCAAATTTATGAATGTAAACGTACTACTTTATATAAAATTAAAGAGAAGATTACATTCTCACTAGTATATATATTTCATTATTGTGATTTTTAGTTATACATATAATGCACAAAGGTGTTTGCTGCATGAAACAACTTCTTCTCATTCAATACAAACTGTGGGCGAAAATTCCTTATCGAAAAACAAATGTTTCTATTCATGTACTCTTAACATAATATACATAATGCAGTTTATACATTGGGCAGTACAATTAGCAATCAGCACATACTTGCTGGGCATGTTCTAAACACAAACATTTGTTACAGCTGCGACATTTATATTTGGTATATCGGTTCTTTGAACGACGACAGTCACAGCACCTCTGATTTTTTGTGTATCGGTCCTCTTCTGTAGTTTGCACTGCATGTACATCTGGAAAAAGACTTTGAATGTTTCTTGGCAATAATGAACACTGAAAACGTAAACGCAAGTAATCCTCTGATAGATTATGTCCTAAACGTTTCAAAAATTCACTGCGCCTGTTGCTAACATCAGAATTATTTGCAGGGTATATTATTTGCGCATTTATAGCTGCAATGTTCATCATGCTATAAAAGATTACCATAGGCCATCTGTTGGTTTTTCTGGATACACTGTACGTGCAGCACAATTGATCCACAGTATCAACGCCCGATTTGGTTACATTATAGAAGGTTATCATTTCCGGCTTTTTCTTATCGCCAGACGTTGCATCAATTGCATTATCATGATGCATTGTTGAAAGAACCAGAACCACTTTGTTTTTCTTGGCGACATAGGCTATTAGGGTTGCATATTTCTGAAACTCAAAAAATGTTGTTCCTACCTCCCGGTTTTTTGCTTGTGTAAACTCCGGGGGAATTTCTGGTTTGTTCTTTTCATGGTTCCAACCAGGGTAAGGTTATTCTGAAGCAAATAGTCAGCTAAATCTAAGGAGCTAAACCAATTGTCCACGGTTATATTACGCCCAGTTCCTGAGATCACAGAGGTGAGATGTTTCATATCTGCTGGTTTGTTGCTAACTTCAAATGGCCCTGCAGGTTGTTTACCAGCATAAATTTCTAGGTTGACGGTGTAATACATCCTAGCACCCACCAAAACAAATTGTTTTAAGTCCATACTTATTTGGTTTGCTAGGGATGTACTGCCTGAAAAAACAATTGTCCCTAAAAGCCTCTAGCTTTCCATCAATAGTGCAGTACTCCCAACTGAATAAGCATTTTTACAGTTTTCCACAAAAGAAGTAACAGTATAGGGGCTAAATTATCAGCTTTCTTTCTTTATTTTCTAGTATCTTTGTTATGAAACCTCAAACAGTATAATAGGAGTCTAAATCGTCTTTCAAGCATTATCAGACGGCATAACTCAATTCCCATTTTATTTGAGGCCCATATATCTTGGGTGTGTGTATGATTGTCTTTCCTGGAAGCTCATATATACAGTATTCCTAACAGAGCTTTTATTTCAATTACGTCTGTCAAGTGAGCATCCCTTTCCCTGGAATAATGTCCTTGAGCTTCAGAAATCTTTTTATTTGAGTACTCAACAATGCTAGATAACAACTCATTGTCGAAAAAGCATTCCCAACATTCCATTGGCGTTTTCGCATTTTTTGCGGCACCTTTCACTCCCGGTAAATGGGTGACAATATTCTGTCGTCGTGTGCGAACATTTTTCGGTGGACACAATTTTGACCATTATGAAGATTTATTTCTTCCCAAAAAATATTCGACATGGTTATCACTGTCGCTATCATTGGAGTTCGCTTCTTTCTCAGTGTCCGTATTTTCTTCTCTCGATTCCAATCCGTCTTCTTCCAAGTCATTATAAATATCAAGCTCGTCACCAGATTCATCTTCTTCCTGCAACAGCCGGAGTACTGTTTCTCGATCACGTGCATTTTCCAGGTTGTAGGTCGTCTTTGAGGTCATATTGGATCTGAAGATTAACAAAATTACTTATTTAGCAACAGCTATTAAACTACTGTTTAAAATAAAAAATAAAATATTCACCTTCAGTACCGTAGAAGGTCGCGTGGCTTCTGGTAGACTCCAGCAACGTGGCTCCGGAAACAACCTCTTCCTTTGAACACTGAATTGAAACTAATGCGAAGTTGATGAGCAAAATATGTTTGTATTTAGTTAATAGAAAGGTAGATGGCAGCACACGTCAGCCAGAGTATCTGTTCAATAGCAACCTGTAAATAAAGAACACCTGGCGTCTGTGAGACGACACGCGACCACTGCAGGGTTAAAAGCCGGTCGCTATATGAGCCAATTGAAATTAGGTTCTTTGCATGGCCAGAAGTAAAACAAATAGGAGATAAAACGAAAGAGGACCTCATGTTATAGAGATGTTATTAGTATAAAATTGAAAGCAATAACAAGGAACATCTCGGAAACAAAAAGCTGCATATGACAAAAGTTGTTTGTTTTAAGGAGATCTAAATTTTTCTGTAGTAAGTTTTCGTCTATCTATTACGGTTTATGTGTTTTGCAAACGTCACCCAAAATAAACACTTCAAAGGCTCTGTCCAGAAAAGGCAATATTTACATTTTATTTGTCATGTAAATATATTTGATATTCTAATAAAGAATCGTTAGAGCCACTAGAGAGAAAAACAATATTTTCAAATATTTTTGCTTGTACATGTTAGTTTGTGGCGGAGGGTTTTCTTGTAACCTTTATGTCGCATCCTTGGAAGATGCTCAACTTAAATACCAAATTTGGTATTAGCGGTCTTTTAGTTTTTGACCTATGCTGTCCACACACACACACACACACATACATACACACACACCACACGCCACAAACACACACGGACCTTTTGCTAAAGCTGCCTTTTTATTTAGGGTACCTCAAAACATATATTTCACGGTGAAATCTGGACTTCAATGTTTTGGTGGAGTACATACCTTCTCTACCTAGCATATGCATAGTACGTGTAGAGAAAGTGAAATCGGTGGAAGAATATTTCTTCGGTATCAATCGGAATTTACGATATCGCTGAAAAATGTGGGCTGTTATCCGAGTTTCTGTTATAGTCTGCCGTCTTTGACATTATGCAACTAAAGTTCATGAATTAAATGAGGATTCTCTATTACACAATCTTAATTGTTATTTAAAGCCGTATCCCCGTTACTCTTTTAGAAAAATTATTAAATGCGAGTCAGTATTCCCTTATACGATATTTTGTAAAATTCGATTACAAAAGGTGATTATTATTTTTTTCGTTACGACGTTGTAATTCACGAACTTAGTAATCTGTTGGGTTTAAATTTTTGAGATTTATTTGATAAATGAATAGAGATTGTTGAAACACCCTAATACTACACAACTTGTTCTAGAGAGTTATTTGGAGAGCGTTTGAATGATTCACCAGTTTTGTCAATGTTTTCCTTCGTTAGATTATTTTGTTTTTTGTTTTAGGCAATGCATCTGTAAAATTTGTCCAAAAATGTGAATTTTTTTAAAATTATTTTGTAATAAGATAATATCAATTCTAATTTTATGAAAAAGTCGTTTTTTTCTCTTAGAGAACTTTTAAATGGCAATTAGCTAGCTAAAGCTATAAATGGGGATGGGTATGCTTACTAATAGGCACGCCAAAATGTAAGGGTTGTTTTCCTCGTAAACTTTTTTCGTAACACCGAAACAATTATCTATTGCTTCCTTCGCCTAATTTTTCTAGAACTTTCGACGGCGTATTAGCCATGTGGATCTTATGTCAGCAGTTGCCCGTCCTCGATTCATGCCTCCGTGAACCTGGAGACGGGAGCAGTTCGTTATCGCTCTGAGTGAGACTGTACACGGTTGTATGCTGTGAGGGAACCCGGACTGGGAGGGGTGCATAATTTCCTTTGTCTTATAAGGTCACCGTAGAGTTTAGAAATTATGAAAATTTAAAGGCATTTAGTGTGGACTTTTAGCAGAAAAGAATCTCCTTCAATTCAGATATATAACTTAGCGGGTGTAAATTTGATAGAGAATGCAGAATTGTTGTTGGGTGTTATTTTCCTTTGCCATTGGGAATATTGAGAAATTTGTATTTTACGTGTGTATAAGTTTTTCTTTGGGCAATTTGTACCACAATTGTTGTTTCATATCCATATGTATTACGGCTTTAATGGGGAAGGTTTAGGGTTCCGAGCTATATGGCCGATGGGCTGATTATTAAATTATTTATGAGGGAGTATCATTGAGAAAATTTATTATTGTACTGGGATGTGTTTTAAGAGTTTCGATTCATTTGTTCTATTTCAAGAATTAAAATTGTAGCATTCTTAGAATTTTTTTTAATCGCAAGGGTATTATGGGAGTTTTTTGTTGTTTTTTTTTTTTATTTTTGTAATGTCAAATGGGGTTTTATTTTTTTTTTAATTATTATAAATATTGACCTATTTATATTGTGTTGGTGTAATGTCTGTAAGGAACCAGTGTTCTGTGTGAAGCAGATATATACATTTTATGACTCAGTTTTCCTCTGATTCTTTATAAGATATTTCCGGTGAAACATTATTGATTTCTTTTTGGTAGTGTTTAACGCCCACTTTTACTGCTCTGTCACCGCAGGCAATGACACTGATCATACATGAAGATGGAACATCGGTGGAATGAGATGGCGGGGTAAACCGGAGAGCCTGGAGAAAACCCGCCCCAGCGCCGTTTTGTCCACCACAAATCTCACATGCGGTGGCTTGGGATCGAACCCGGGCCATCTAGGTGAGAGGCGAGTGGTCTGAGAAGCATTATTGAGGTAATAGGAAAGCACTTTCTTATCATATTATTATTATGATGCTTGATCTAGAGAGCCAATTAAAGTCAAGAGTAAAAGGTTTTCTAGATTACATAGTGACATTTTGTATTTCGTGTGAAATTTTCGCACTATAGATGACTGACTACCTTCACTTAGTTCTTATAGATTACTCACACGAATGCCAATATTCTAAATTGTGGGTTGAATTCATAGTATTTTAGTTGCTAATTCTTGAGACAGTAGGATTTAATAAAAAAGGTTAAAGGAGAATTTAAGGAATGATTTTGTCCCAAAGTGCTTTCGTATTCGTGAATTGATTTTCAGCTAGTGAAATTAAGATTTGTGGATTGAAAGACCCTTCAATCCTATAATGCATAGTTTAAATTTGCTTCTGGGGAATATTTCCTTTGCTAAGTTATAGACAAAGCAGGAGAGTTAACTTGAGAATTCTTTTTTGCCTTTATACTTTTTGACTCATTGTGGGGCGTCATTTAGGGTTCAATTTTCTTTGTTTTTGAGAATTTATCTGCTGAGGGCAGTTCTAGATCATTGTGTGTGATTTACTTCTTTTGTCATTGGATTATTTTTGTTGTTGTAATTATACATTTTCGGGTATGGCTATTTTCATGTCTGATTTAGCGTTTCTTGATAGTTTGTTTTCCGAATTTATTGTTTTTTCTAGTGTTAGCATGGGATTTATTGTTCTTCTTGGGTAATTTTTTTTGCCTAATAATTTTGACTTGGACCACTTATTTAGTTAATTTCGTGTCTAAGCAAAGGAATATTCTCATAATAATGATATATAGGCAGACATTTAGCTCTATATTAAGCAACATTAATGTAAAATAAAGCAATTTAAACAAATTTATAAATTTTAGCTAATTTATTTGAGCTGGAAATCGTGATTATCCTGTTACTCATTAGTTACTGCATAAGTTGGGAATTGTTTATATTATAGAGAAATAGGGAAATTCTGTGTTTAGAATTACTCTAAGTTAATTCAGTGTACAGTCTTAACTCTTTTTTTGGCGTTGTATTTTCAGCCATTTTACTATCCAGTTATTCAAAACAAAAGCAATAAACACACACACACACACACACACACACACACACACATATATATATATGGAGATGTAAGCACATGTATGGGAGTTAAAATCAAATTTTTATATAAGGCCTTACACAATAGTTGCTGGATTCTTTCTGTTTAGGATTGAGATAGCTCTTAGTCCTTGGTGGAAAATACTATCTTTAACATTTAGTTTGTTCTGGCTTAATAATTTACTTGCATATAGCTGACATTACTGTTCGAAAGGCACATTGTTATTGTGAGCCTTTGTTATTGTGTGCAATTAATTACTCCAGCCAGATTGTTACAAGTTTCTCCAAATAGAATAAATTTAGTTTGGAGCCAGCGACTGGTGTATTATTTAAATTGTATCATTTTGTCTGGTTGCCTTCCTCAGCTACATTTTTATTGTGTTTTCTTATCGACCTCGTGAGAATATCTCGAAATTTTCGGTTTTCGAGATGCTTTCAATGTGCTGTGCTGTGTGTGCAGCGGTCGTGCAGCGGCCTCACTCATTTCCATTCTCAAAATTGTTGTAAATGTCCACTATGTGTTTAAAATGTTATACTATTTCTCAAAAGTATATAAAAGAAAATACTTACATATACTTTTCTAAAATAGTGTTCCAATTTTGAAAAATAAATTACACAATTCTAAAAAACTCAAGGCCTTTGAAGCACACGAAAATTAGTCATGTTTTACAATAATTAAGGTTAGTATAAAATTGATATTAATTTATTTTTACTTAAAATTAGAATAGGCAATATAAAATTATATGGCTCAGTTGTATTCTAGGAATGAACTTAGACAACAGAATTATTATTTAAGCAACAATGCAAACTAAAATTTAGATAAATGGTAAATATATCATTATTGTTCTGTATGATAACTACCATAAATTTCATCATCTCATATATTTCATCATTTCACAACTGCATTAAGTTAAGTTTAAAATTCAGTAATTCTGTTGTCTTAAGCTTATAACTAAGCCGGCTAACAGTTTATATCTATCTGGAGTTGGCATACGAGGAAATGTTTCCTGAAATTATCTGAAAACCTATCCACATGATTTGGATTTTAGTCTATATCGTGTATGCTGTATTCAAGGGTGAATTTTCTGTCGACTAATAACAGGAACATCAGCACTAACAAGAACGCTCTTTCTTACTTTAATCTTTACTTGATGACGAAGTAACAGACACAGCAGATACATGTAGCCTTAAGCGGATCATTCAGCACTGTGTGCAGTGGAAAAATACTGAGGTCCAAACACAAGCTATTTTCATGCCATAACTGTTGCAAGTTGCCATTTTTCTTCATATCTTAGGGGAGGCCCTTTAAAATGGGCAACGTGAAAACAGCTAAGTTTTAGTAAATTATTAATGAAATTAATGTGCAAAATAGATAATTTGGTCACCCATTATTGAAGTTATGGAACATCTACAAATATAAAGTGCTTGTAGACTAAGGAATATTGGAGTAAACTTGGGAACAATCAGTTTATAATAATACTTTGTAGGCAATTAAAGTTTTAATAATATTATTGCCTGATTTATCCACAGCTATGAAATCAATGAATCAGTGTTGAGATATATTTTAAAGCTGCCTAATAATAGTTTTCACACCATAGTTAATGAGATTATCATTAAAACACAAACTATTAATTTCTTTTCTTATAGGATTTTATTGGGGCGGAGTTGAACTACACAAAGGCTTGATCTGAGGGAATCGTTTAAAGAGTGCATTATACCATTATAATAGCTTCCCTAAAAGGAAAATAAAATATTTGGATGTTAAAAGAGAAGTTTGTCGAACATTAAGTTGTACCCTGATAACATCTTGAAAATCAATCGAAACTATAGGAGCAGCAGCATTTGTTCAGAGTTAACATAAATGTACACGGACAGCTAAGAGTTTCTCTAAGACAGTTTCGTAAACATGGCGTAACACACGCATGCACGAGAGGATAAAGTGTATTGGGCTGGAGAGTTATCATTGCAGATCGGAATGTAGTAGCTCATGAAGATTGGAACATGAAGGTGTTCAAGAAAAACTCCCACTTCAAATTATCCTTTACATGGAACAATTATGGAAAAAAGTTGATTTTCTCAAATTTGAATGTACCATTTTGATTAAGGTGCCGCATATAAAATATTTGCACGAAAAATTAAATGTACCTACATCTGGAATTTCCTGAGAATATTCTCTGCAGTTATCTTCATTCTGAATGACTTTTGCATAAATTGTAATCTTAAAATATAGACAAAATGTGTAAATCTTGCGAAAAACACACAATCTATTTCAAACATACATTTGTGGTGAAACTAACCATTTTCTAGTTATTCCTTGTTGTAAGTTTAAGTTTTACAGTACACATACTTTATTCAAATGGGACTTCGTTATTAATATTTTGGTCATCCTGAACAAGCAAAGAGAGAGGAATTTCTATACCATGCCATAGCAGCCGGGTTTTAAAATAATTGACTATTACTTCAACGTTTTATTTCTTATTTCTCTTGTACAGGGAAATAATATCGCTATAAAGCAAATTACACTTTTTATTTGCAAGCATGAATAGAAGAATAAGCTCTAGTAAGTATAGTTTGCTACATATAGATAGAAAACGTTCTCTGAATGTAATTTTTAACGGTACAATGATTTAAGAGAAATTCAAAGCAATAATAATAATAATAATAAGTATAATAATATTATTAATCATAACAATAACAACAACAAAATACGGTGGTGATAGACGAATGAAATTATTCCGTCATGGGCGCTTTCACGGCCATCTTCTTTTGAAATTCCCGTAAATTTTATAAAAGGAATAAACCCGTTAGCTGTCTACTTTAAGTTGGTCTGGGTAGCTCAGTTGAATAGGTGTGGTGTTTTGAACTGCAGGTCGCGGGTGCAAACCCGGCTCAGATCGATGGTAGTTATGTGTGATTAAAAGCGACAGCCTCATGTCAGTAGATTAACTGGCATGTTAAATACGGGACAAAATTCCGTTATACGACTCTGATATGCTCCTGGCAATTCATAGGGTCTTAACAAACAACATATTAAGTTTTTTTTTATTTTGTCTCTCTCAATATTCATTCCGACATGTTTGTCAGCTTCTTGTGAACTAAACAAAAATTTTAAGCTGACTGTTTTACCGACTTCATATGAGCGAGAATCTATACCTAACGTTGAAGTTTTGAACACAGGACTCTGAAGTCAGACAGTATTGTTTAACCGCTCACGTAATTGTCAGGCGTTAAGTGGGCGCTAACTATCTTCAGTATCTGAAACTTGATCTGATAATGGACGGACGGTACGTGATTGATACGTCAAATTAACTGCCTGCATTTGATAATGATTAAAGGATCCGCCATTACCATTTATTTGGCACAATTCTACAAGGTTGCTTTCAACCGCATGCTAATATTATTCAGCTTTGTTATTTAAGTGAAACAATATGATCAGCCACTAAGACAAGAAATTAATGAATTGATGAACTACTAATTATTTGTACATTGTCTTTAAAATCTAATTAAGGGCTCTTAGTTTTGCATCACTTTAGAAACAAACAAACCTTCAGTTTAATGGAGGTCCTGTTTTAAAAGGAAAATTTACATGTAAATGGTTCGTTGTAAAACCTCCATGTACCTTAGGTATTACATAAAAATGCAATGAATAAATCATTTGGATCTTTTGTGTGAAACGATGCAATCAATTTACAACCTTAATAACTGTCATGATGATACGGCTTACTTTTATAAATATCCACAAGTTATTGTGCTGCTCTAATGATCCTTTTTCAATATGAAGATTATAATTTTTCTGATAGGCTTCTGGGGCTAATGTCGTGAATATTTTTGCTGACTTCTGGTTGATGTCGCGTCAAAGATTCATACTTATAACACTGTTTCAGTCTCATGTTGGGACCATCTTCATGGCTACTGCGCGGTGTATTCTCCTAGTCAGTTTTTTAATAGGTTTTCGAAGACTCGAGGGATTCCTTACTATGATTTGCTCTCCTCAAGTAAAAAACTATGATGCGGCATCATTCAGAAGCCAGCAATACTAAGATTATAATTGACTGGCTCGGGAGCTTTGCATGGGGTCCCTGGTTCGAGTCCCGGTGGTGGGACTAGGAAATTTGTTCTAGCCAAGATAATTTCCCACTCTCCCAGAGTCTGGAAGTATGAACTCACATGTGCGAATACCTACGTGTAACGTTAAAGATTCTTCCTACGATTAACACTAGCAGTAAACGAGTGAACATCATTCACCAATTTCAGGATGGGCGGCACCGTAAACGAGTGGTTAGACCGTTCACCTACCTAGGTGGTCCGGGTTCGATCCCAAACCCCTGCATATGGGATTTGTGTGGAAGAAGCGGCGTCTGAGCGGTTTTTCTCCAAGTTTTACGACTTCTCCCGCCACCAATTGCTCTATCATCACCTTTCCTATCATCCATTTTACTTGCCTTTCATATCATCCACTTCCTCACGCTAATACCTGGCCTCGGGCCGACCACTCTTTCCAGGTTTTCCATTCTATGGTTTTGGGCCGTTGCCTCCTCGATAGGCTTCTGACCCCTATGAGATGTCAGTCCTAAGTAAGGGAAGGATAAACCGACTACAAAAAAAAAAAAAAAAAAAAAAAATGATCGGGATGGCTCAGGCGCTAACACCTGTAACGGGCATTAATTAGTTACTCCCGTGCATACTTACTTTATACGTCTCAATTTTAATTCGCCACTGATGACGAACATAACGTTGACGTTGGGAATAGCTCATTAGTTCATTTTATTTATGCCCAAGATTAAACTGATTATACATAATTATGATATTATATTATTATATTCTAATGAATTCAGAACAATATGACAGTTGCAAGTCGGTCAATACAATTTTTCTTATTCCCTTGCTTGGTAAACGGAGTCCGGGTGAAAGCAGAGAATTGAGTTACGGACTGGGAACTGTTTTATTCAGCTTGATTATTTAGTTAGCGTCCCAGTTGTTCACGCTTGTTTTCTTTTTAGCATTTTCCACATAACAATTATATAAATACAGTAAATTATTCACTTTAAGATTCAATGCTCCTTATATTCAAATGTTACAATAATGCAACCGATTTTATTGCTTTTTGGTGCTCTCGATTGACTAGAGTCGTTGCTGGAAGTCCAATTTTATAAATTCTGAGTCGCTGAGCTTACGGAAGTACAAGCAATTTTCTCACTTCTCCCATAGTTGAGTGTCGTTATTTACTTCTATTGTATTTTTGCTCGTCACTTGAGGATAAAAACGTTTTTGAATGTTATATGTACATAAATTAAATACATGCCATATTATAAACCTTTACAATTATTTTTATTTAATTTTGGTGTTACAGAGATAAATCTCGTGAACTTCTGGATTGTAAACATTCACATGTTTTTCAGCCGTTTATTTTACATTTTATATTTCTTATACTTTTCTATTTTATCAGGCATCCTTTGTACTTCACCGCTAAATTACTTTCTCTAGGATATATGTATGTAGTAGCTACAAAACGCAATGTATTCCACTCAAGAGCTCACGTCCAAATTTAACAATAAATATGCTTTGAGGTCCTCTGAGTCCAAAAAAAGATCTGTGAGTATGTGTGTTTCTGTGGAGAGTATTATTCAAAAACGAAAAAAAAAACCAAAAAAAAAAACAATAAATATCAAACTTGGTATTTGCGTTTAGTATCATTCAAGGGTGCGACACGAACATTCTTAAAACATTTCAAACCACAAACTACCTAACCTCTAATGATTTGATTAAAATAGCGTACAATATAGATATTTACATCACAAATAAATAGCCTCTGAAGATCTCTTTATTCCGGATAATTATTGCACAATTTTGCATGTGACAAGAACATGGACTTCTGAACGCAAAATCAAGAACTGAAGCCCTGGTGACTAGAATAACGTCATAAGATGTGACAAGAGCAAGCCCACACCGTTAAAAGTTATATACGTTTATAGTTACATGAATCAAAAAGGACTTTATTTTTAGAAGCAATTTACTTGAAGAAATGCTCATTTCAATAAAAGTCAGTTACAGAACTTTTAATGGAAGAGACACATATAAGAATGGTATATCATTGACATGTTAGTGAGGAGGCAAAAGCATTATAGATACTTTAGCTTTCTCTACATCTGTGTGACAATTTGTTGTTTAAAAGCTTCTACTTCATATAACATTAGAAGAAATTATTTTATAACTTGCTTCCTTGTAAGTATAACAGAAATAGCGGATTACAGAAAGCTAAAACAAGTCAAATCTTTCAAAAACTGGTTGCCATGTGGTTGATTTTTTTTTTTTTTTTGCATGGACAGGTTTTTAAAGGAGTAGAGAAAAGTTTAGGTATTTTAAACTGAACCCAATAATAATGAATATCTCCTAAATTGTTAGCTCAATTAAAACAAAAGTATATATGACATACATTGTGTGTTTTAACAAGATATGCATTTTTGTTTAGTATCTTTCTTTTTCCTGTATTTTACGGTTTACAAGTTATTCAAAAGTCGTCCTAAATGAAGAAGTCTTCCGAAGCTATTCCCAGAAAATACAAGATATACATTTTATTGGTTATATAAATTATGGTTAATATAAATTGTTTTAATCGAAATCGTTACAGCCATTTCTTCGAATTTTTTTTCCATGTAAAAGGTAGTTTGTGTATTTTTTTTCTAAAAATCTTCGTGTATCAAACTTAGAACGTACTAAACTTAACCACCCAGCTTGGTATTTTACCGACTTTTAATTTCTGAGTTATTGTGTTCAGGAGCACACTGACACACGGACATACACACGGATGTTTTTCTAAAAAAGCTTTCTTTCTAATACACGAAACTCTAAAATATGAATATAGATATCGATTTTGTGGCGGAGTACAACACCTTTGCTGCCTACTATGTGATTAACATAGTATGTGCAGAGTAAGTAAAAATTCTATACACAGCTGACGAAGATGTGACTGTGTAGTGAAAGTTATCATTTCTATGGTGCTAACTTAGGTTACTATAATATTTTTCAGCAATCTGCATATTATTTTATATCAATCTGTGAAGTACAAGATACAGATAAACAGATAAATCGCAAATATGACTGATTTCTACATTTTACTAGTTTTCTTTAATCTGCTTTCTGTTGCTATAAGAGACGCCCACATTTATTCATTTTTTGTAGAAGGACCCCTTTTTCCACTTGATAGAAATTACACAAAATTAATTTTTCACCACTCGTTTCATTCCTTCTGTTACAGTGTATTATTGTAACAGTGACAGCAGTAGTTATGCATATGTTTTCTTGAATAAATCACCTTTATTTAACAATAAAGTATATTATGTTTGCTTTAAGCAATATATTTGGATAGTATAAGCAGAGTGTAAAAAAGAAAAGTAAGTGCTCCTTCCACTGAATTACAATAGCAAAATTGTCGCTGTCCGTTGTGCGCCAATATGTCACCGTTCATTTTATGGACCTCGGAGTCGGTCGAGATTAGCATCCGTGAAATACTTAATAAACAAACGTGTGCACACCTCTGAAACCTATGGCACTCCCTCATTTTGCTTCTACTTACAAGGAAGCAAGTAATAAGACTGTTTCTGCTAATTAGCATGAAGTAAATAGAAGCATAAGCTTTTTAACTACAATTTGTTGCAGTGATGAAGAGAAAGTCATGTGAATTGAACACATCAGATTTTTTTTCCATTTCTGTAAATGAGTCAACCGATAGGTTTTTTGAAAAACACCTGATGTTATATGCTATGTATGTGAACGAGCAAAATAACATGCTGCTCTTTTATAAACCAGTACCAGTGGAAAATTCTATTGCAAAGTCCCATGAAAAAAAATCCAAGCTTTCTCAGAAGACGGCACAGGTTTGGAAACGCTTAAAGAAAAGTTTGCAGGATTTGGTTCAGATGGGACGGCAGTGTTTACTGGTAAACAAGAAGGTGTTGTAGCTAAAATTAGGAACAAACATATCTCCGCACCTGATTAGTGTACTCTGTATGCCTCATAGAATGGACCTTGTTTCTGAACAAGTGACGCCAATGCTGTTCATAACTTTGAATGCTTGCCTAGATGAACTTTATAACATTTTCAGTAAACCACATTCAGCTGCAAAAACTCAAATGCATTGCGGTGGCTATAGTCATCATTTTCATGTTGTATTTCTAACGAGAAAGGCGTTTTGTTGGCAGTGACCAGTGATTTTCGCTATATGATGCAGTTCCTAAACCTATAATCTGAAAACAGAGTTATTAAGCAGAGATCGCTGTAAATTCGCAGGGCTTTATAAATAACTTTTACTGAGAAAAATATTCCATTGCTGCGTTTCTTATTAGATATCATGACGTGTTCCGTCACTAATTAGTACAACAATTTAAAAAGAGCGTGTTTCTTGCGGTGAAATAGAAAATAAGATTAATTCCGGAACACAAACTATTAAAGAAATGCGTATTAAGGATGATCTTTATCTGACTCTTTGCAAAGAAAACTACGTAAAATCTGTAAAGTAAAACCTGAAGAGGAAGGTTAAAACAGAGAGTTTGACAAAATAAGAGCACAAATAATTCAAGGTTTAATTAATGAATTTGAAAGAAGGGTTCCTTCAATTGAAGCGGTTTGTATGGCAATTTTGACGTATATAAAGCAGCATAGTTGCTTGGTTTGGATAGTGACTGTCTCTCTCTCTCTCTCTCTCTCTCTCTCTCTCTCTCTCTCTCTCTCTCTATATATATATATATTAAGAACACTCATCCAACACGAGACACATAACTGACCTTAATGCACATTCTCTCAATTTATACTGAAGGTTTGTTAAAAAAAAAAAAAAAAAAAAAGAATCCTTCGTATAGCTATAAACAAACCGACCACTCTGCTCGCTATCGCTATTAACAGCAATGTTTAAAGAAGTGAACTTACTGTTTGTGATAAAGCTTTGTTGGGATTAAATTCACGCTATCTTCAATTCCCAACAATTTAGATCAACTAGGAAGATGTTCGGAAGCAACAGAAATTTGATTTAAAATTACAAATTCACAGAATAAAACTTTACCTCATGAAATTACATTTTAGGCCCCTTATCGTTAGACAGGCTGAGTTACACCGTTAATATTAAAGCCACCCCACATCATTGCTGATACAACACCAAATATTGTACTACAGCGTTAACATAACCTCCTCCATTACCATGACATATGCTATGTCAGACGAAAGAAAGACTAATCTGTGAAGACACTTTTGGCGAAATTATCAGTTCTTAACTTGCTGAAAAAACCCAAGTCGATCAACCTTATGATGACGTTGCCTTTGAGGGACATTTCTAAGTCTTTGGGATCTTAAATCCACCCCTCTCGTATCGTTTGATGCCACCCTAAGATCACTATGGGCGGTTCTTAGCATGGCAGTGCGTCGCTGAAGAGCACAATTGACGTATCGGTCATCATTTTACATTTTCGACTTGGTTGCTCTTCCAATGTAGATGACATGTTCAATAAATCTTTGAAAAGATCCTGAAAACAACAAAAAAGTCACATTTCTGCGGATATTGTCCTGCAGCAGTGTGGCTGTACAAACTACTTCAGCTTCGATTAGATGACATATTTACTGATAAAAATGTAAAAAGTTGATTCAAAGCTGCAATTTTCCGTTTACGGCACTTCGTTAACAATGCATAAATCATTACAGTCTATGCTTAAACCGGTTGATTATTCAACAAATTAAGCATACTTTAGACTTGGTAGGTTGTCATTCCTTTAAAAGATGTTTTCGTGAGCTGCATATGTTAACTAAACATATCTGAAACAATAATATATAATATTTACCCCATCACGAAACCTGCAAGAATACTTAGTACACTCAAAATTTTGTGTCTCTAATTTTTTTTTTGAGCAATGTACTCCAATGTTGTGCATCAGATATAGTGTACTATTTTAATGTGATACAAATATGTTGTGAAATAAAATTGAGGTATCTTGTATTCAGAATTAAACAGTCCTAAAATTTCACTTAAAATATTAAAAAAAAAAAAAAAAAATAATATTAAAGTACAAAAAGTAGACATACTCCCTTTTTCCACTCAACCCTACATATATCTACGGTAAAAGTGTAATGACTTTTTAGAAACTCTCATATTATATAAAAGAATCGATGACATTATTTAATGGAGAAATCCAATATAACTAATGGTACAAAGTGCTCTAATGTAATTGCAATCGACCGTTTGCTGAAAAAAGAAACAATTTACAATTTTTGTTCACATTTTTATTACGTGTAAACTACTTCAACTATTTACTCTCTATTGAACTACAAATAAAAGAAATAGTTATATACTGACATTTTGTAGCTGATAAATCTGTCTAAAATTATTTTGTAAAACGTTAATTACATAAACGAATAATATACACAATATAAATAATTATAATTCGTAACATCTACCATTTTAATCTATGTAAAGTAAGTATTTGTAAAACAATTATGTATTTATTATACATCAGTAACTTTAATCTATTACAGACATTTAACTCAAGAGCCTCAAGAGCCTCCTTTCAATTTGACACCGAGTAAATCTTCGTCATGTTGCCATGTTTTGCCGAAAAATATTTACAGGCCGGTTGCTTCTTTTAGTCCCACTGATAATCACTTGGGATACTTATCTCCTTGTACCTTATAATTTAGAATAATAGCTTCATGTTATTATTGCTAAAGCGATTTCTAAATGTAAGCGATAATACATAGTATTCTAGTTAGGAAAGGTTTAAAGCACAGTTGTTTTGTACACATAATAAGTGTAGTTTCATACTTTTATTTTAAAAAATGTGTTTGTACTGCTGATACCGTATATTGCCCTAATTCTTACAGCAATAGTCAACCATTTATATGTGTTTTTGTTCATGTTATTTTTGTTAGGCTTTGTCCACGAGGTAATTTTAAAATAAAGGGAGCTATGAAAGAAAGTAAATATAGTTTAGATACTATTTCACCAATTATAAAATTTAAAATATAGAGCTAAGCATTAATTTTAACAACGCATTGTAACAACGCTAATGCAAGGCAACAGAAGTGAGAAAGGTAATAATATCATTTCAGACATTAAAACATTTGATATGACTTTCTCTACCTGATCCACACACAAATCTTCCTTTTATCTACATAATGTAAATCAAGATAACCATCAGCAGAAACGCTCTTATTACTGTATCCCTTTAAATAGGATGAAAATAAGGGAGTACACTACACAAAAGCGATAGTCAAAAGATATCACTGTTTAGAATAATTTAAATTGGAGTAATGGAGCAAAACAAAAAATATGAAACGAAGGTTGACTTCCCACTTTAAAAAAGTTTAAAAAGTTTATATAGTTTGAAATTGAACCCAACAACAAGGTATATCTCAAAAACGGTTAACTGTACAAAAATGTATGTCAAATTGTGTGTTTTAATGAGATCTACATATTTTGTGTAGTAGCTTTTTGTCTATTACGGTTTAAAACTTATAGAAAACTTTAGAATGAAAGATTTTCAGAAAATTCCAGATATATATTTTGTTTGTCATGGGCAGATCGTAAACATAAATATATGGCATTTAAATCAAAATCCTTAATATTCAATTTTAAGATAATCGAAAATTTCGAAAAATATTCCTTATAAAGGACATCATTAGCAGAAGTTCGGTATAGAACCGACTTTTCTTTTTGAGCTATGCTGCCCACAAATACACACAAACACACACACACATTACAGTTTTCTAAAAATGCTTCTCCTCTGCGTGAAGGTGGTCCTAAAACGTGGATTACCGGTGAAATCTAGGTGCGATTTTTTGGAGGAGTAGAATACCTTCTTTATCTAATATGTGCAATGCACGTGCTAGAGAAATTAATAACTATACGAAAACAGAAGCTGACTGATTTTTGTCTTCAATCGGTACAATCTATTATCTCAATGGATTTCAAGCATTTTATGGTAAAATTGGAGAAGAAAGTTAATGCCATTTTCAACCACGCGTTGTGTTCCAATATTTCCTTTAGCAAGAAACTTGGACGCCATTAAAAGCCACAAATTCATAAATATCCACGTTCACATGACTTTCTGCACCTGCTACCGTTTATTTTGTATATCTGTTCTACAAACTTTTCCTGACAGCTTATGTTTCTACTTGTTTCACGTTGATCAACAAGAAGCTTGACAGTATTGGTTTCATTACATACTCCGTTAATTGTTTAAAGGGGATAGAGGAAGTAATACTCAGATATTTGATAGCCCTAACATCGAGATAATTAGAGTATAGCAACTGCAGGATTTTTAGAAACTAAAACTTCAAACTAACAACAGCCTTATCTCGATATGACTGATCCCACAAAAATATCTTTGTAATAAATAGTGTATTTAAAGAAATTTGTGTATTTAAAGAAAGATTTGCAAATTAAAAGGGTTTCACAAGCTATTTATTCACTGAAAGTTAAGATAAAGGTTTTATTTGTGAAGTAAATATCTTAAAATGTGTTGGATTAGAAGGTGGCACAATAGCCGAGTTGTTAGACCGCTTACCTCCTACCTAGGCGACCCGGGTTCGATCCCAAGCGCCCGTATGTACGATTTGTGATGGACGAAGCGGCGTCTGGGCGGGTTTTCTCCGGGCCCTCCGGTTTCTCCCACCACTCGTCCCACCATCACTTCATATCACACGCTTATGCCTGGTTACGAGCCGACCACATGTTCCAGGTTCTCTATTGTATAATTGCGTGCCGTTGGCTCCCTAACAGGCTTTTGACCCCTAGTCATCATCCGCTTGTAAGACCTACATCCCGTCAGTCCTAAATAAATAGAGGGTAAGCCGACTACAACAAAATATTGGATTAGAATAAAACTACTGAGAAAGTATAAAATGTTAAGGTTAGTTTGAAGGTGGAAGGTTCTGAAAAGCCTCATGCCACATCTCTGGAAGTCCATAAGGTCAAAACTCAACAGGTATATGTCTAGTTTTATATTTATCCCACATTTCATTTTTGGGTTGGTCTCTTCATCGACACAACGCACATAACACACGCACAAGAACTCTAAAACACCTATTTATCGTGAAATCTCAATATATAATCCTTTTCTGGATTGCTCACTTCTTTTCCTGCTAGATACATTATGTGGCAGGGAAATGAAAATTACTCTGAATTAACACATACCGTACCTATAGGAAACTTAAATGACATTATTTCTGCAGCATAAGACGTTTCCTATCTCTTATATTACAAAGTTTACACCAGCTTAAAGCCGGAAGAGTGTTTTGACAGACTTGTAGACCATAGCAGCTTGTCTCTGCACTAAAAATGACTTCCCTTCTTTCTAAACTCTTAAAGTCAGGAATTACGCTACACCAGGTGTCGAAAGCTTTCTTGAAAGGATTGCTACTTCTCAGAAGGTTTCATGTAAACTAAGTTGCGATCAGAAACACTTTTCCCTCCGAGAAAGAAACTACACCCTGGTGCATACTGTGAGGTTGATATTCATTCTTGACTATGGCACCTTGGTGTGACTATGTCATGACATATCTGAGCACTAGATGGTAATGCGCAAACTACTGTAATTTCCCAGTACACCACTTACGTTCATCTTTTCTGGGAAAATGACACCTGTTGCAGCAGTCACGATGCTGTAGAATATTTTCCTTCCCAGAGAGTTTGTGTACTCCTGTTATTTTAAATATTTCCGTATCTCCTCGAATAAATGGTATAATAAATATTATATTATATTATATTATATTATATTATATTATATTATATTATATTATATTATATTATATTATATTATATTATATTATATTATACTATACTATACTATACTATATTATATTATATTATATTATATTATATTATATTATATTATATTATATTATATTATATTATATTATATTATATTATATTATATTATATTATATTATATTATATTATATTATATTATATTATATTATATTATATTATATTATATTATATTATATTATAGAAATTATAACTTTGGAGAGACTATCCAGAGATATCATTAATGTTGTGCAACACAGATATAACTGAGGCGGCGCAGTGGCCAAGTGGTTAGAAGCTCGCCTCACCTAGAGGACCCGGGTTGGATCTCAGCAGACCCCATGTAGAATTTCTGGTGGATGAAGCGGCGTCTAGGCGCATTTTCTCCGGGATCTTAGATTCTCCCCGCAATTCATTCCATCAATTCCATCATATTCATCTTTCTTTTCAACCATTTCACCATTATTTCATGTCATATACTTCCCAAAGGCCTAGGGCTGATCCAGGGCTTCTGCTCCAAAACTTGGAAATAGTGAACACGAAAATGAAATACAAAAATGTTCAAATATATGTGGCATTTTAAATTTACAACACACAATAAACGGATTCCATGCATTAATGTGCTCTATTATATGAAGCAAATACCAACACAATACTAACGTCACAATAAAACTATGATCGAAAAGGATGGCATAAAATATACTTATAAAATATTATAATTACCTTTTAGCTCTTCTTATCGTCCCCCCACCTTCTCCCACCTTCTTACACCTTACCTTCACACATCTTAGCTTTCTCATCTTAAGCAAAAATTTGCATATCCTGTCTGGGTTTTTCATGCTTGCCAGTAATTTCCAACATGCTTCCAACTCTCCATTCGCGGCAGCAAGGGATCGGATTTAATTTTATAAAGTCTGTATTTTACTCTATTTTGTTTTTGCTATATGAATACTGTGTCCAATTTTAACTTCCAAACCCTAACAAAGGTGCATAATGGACCCTGGACATTAAATTAAATCTGTATTTCAAGTCAGCTTCATAACGTTCATCTCTTCCAAAGAAGCTAAAATGGATCATAAAGCTTTAATAATTATGTTTGTTCTAATTGGTTTTTCCCCATTCAGTGTCACTATTTTGTTTTAGTTAAATTTTCATATTGTACTGCAGATTGATGGATTGGATCGGCTTATTAGGGTGGATTGAATAAAAATGCAATGGCCTCATCTCCCAAAATAATAAAACTTAGGGCCAACTTTGACAGACTTTAGAAATAGACTTCTGCAACATTACTTGGATTAGGTATAGTGTTCCGGGACATATATTAAAAGTTTACTAACATTCTTGAAACATTCGAGTACGTTAGGCTCTTTTGGACGTCTATGTATTCGTCTGTGTACACTGCTGATGAAGTTCCCTTCTGTTTATCTTCGATAATTTAAATTCCGAGGGTGTGAAAATATGCACTGACTTGCTCTCGCTTCTTTCAGACTACTTTCTGGTATAATTTGTATTTACTTAACCACTATTTACATTATTGCTTCTCTTTTCATCCCTTTTCATTCTAAATTAGTCTCCCCCACAGCCGACTTATATTCTGGTGACCAACATTGCAATAGGTGTCCTTTGTCCTTCTTTGTCTTGTTCTTGGTTACAAAACTTTCATGGTCTCTGGCTATCTATACTTGATAATGAAAAACAATAAAACAAATATATAAGCTATATCATACATAATAGTCAGGTATCTGATACATAATGGTCCAGAAGTTGAATTTATGTGGGCAGACTTTGCTGCAAACTCTCAGGTGTTAAATGTTATATCAAAAGTTACTTTATTGACTTATGTTTAGGATAGAAAAATGTGAATTAAGATTGGTGGCTTGTAGGAGATTTTATTTGCTGGGTTGTCTTGAAGTTAATTGGTTTATTAGAAATATATAGCAGTTAAAATATACCAGTGAAATGCTTTGATAACATTTATGAACATTAAACCATAACGCAATAGTAATCTACCATTACTACTACAACGACTACCACTACTACTACTACAAATACTACCAATACTACTACAACGAATACCACTACTACTACAACTACTACAACGACTACCACTACTACTACTACTACAACGACTACTACTACTACTACTATAACGACTACCACTACTACTACTACTACTACTACGAGTACCACTACTACTACTACAACGACTACCACTACTACTAAAACGACTAACACTACTACTATCACTACAACTACCACTACTACTACATAAACTTTCACTATTACCACAACTACTACCACTACTACTACTACTGCAATGACTACCACTACTACTACTACAACGACTACCACTACTACTACTACAAAGACTATCACTACTATTACTACAACGACTACCACTTCTACTACAACGACTACTACTACTACTACTACTACTACTACTACTTCTACTACAACGACCACTACCACTACTACTACTACAAAGACTACCACTACAACTAAAACGACTACCACTACTACTACAACGACTACTACTACTACAACGGCTACCACTACTATTACTACTACAACGACTACCACTACTACTTATACAACGACTACCACTACTACTACAACGACTACCAATACCACTACCACTACTACAACGACTACCACCTCTACTACTACAACGACTACCACTACTACTACTACTACAACGACTACCACTACTACTACAACGACTACCACTACTACTACAACGACTACCACTACTACTACAACGACTACCACTACTACTACAACAACGACTACCACTACTACTATTACTACAACTACTACTACAACGACTACCACTACTACTAAGGTAATTTAATCTTTTAATCATTATCAATGGATCATTCAACTAATTATTACATTAAATCTTAAAAAGAGTTTTAGTTATCTTTTAATCACCTACTACTAATACTACTACAACGACTACAACTACTACTACAACGACTACCACTACTACTACTACGACTAACACTACTTCTTCTACAACAACTACCACTACTACTACAACGCCTACCACTACTACTACTACAACGACTACCACTACTACTATTACTACAACGACTACTACTACTACAACGACTGAAACTACTACTATTACTACTACAACGACTACTACTCCTACTACTACTACAACGACTACCACTACTACTACTGCTACAACGACTACCACTACTACTACTACTACAACAACTACCACTTTAATAACTACTACAACGACTACCACTACTGCTACTACAACGACTACCACTACTACTACAACGACTACCCCTACTACTGCAACGACTACCACTACTACTACTACAACGACTACCACTACCACTACTACTACAACGACTACCACGACTACTACAACGAATACCACTACAACAACGACTACCACTACTACTACTACTACCACTACTACTACTACTACTACAATGACTACCACTACTACTACTGCGACGATTACCACTACTACCAAAACAACTACCACTACCGCTACTACTACAACGACTACCACTACTACTACAACGACTACCACTACGACTACTACAACGACTACTACTACTAAAACGACTACCACTACTACTACTACCACAACGACTACCACTATTACTACTACAGCGACTACCACTATTACTACTACTACTACTACTACTACAACGACTACCACTGCATCTACTACTACAACGACTACCACTACTACTACCACAACGACTACCACTACTACTACAACGACTACCATTACCACTACTACCACTACTACCACCATTACTACAACGACTACCACTACGACTACTATTATTACCACTACTAACACTACTACCACTACTGCTACGACTACCACTACTACTACTACTGCCATTACTACCATTACTACTACAACGACTACAACTACTACTACAGCGACTACCACTACTACTACAACGACTACCACTACTACTACAACGACTACCACTACTACTTCAACGACTATTACTACTACTACTACTACCACCACAACGACTAAAACTACTACAACGACTACCACTACTTATACTACTACAACGACTACCACTACTACTACTACTACAACGACTACCACTACTACTTCTAAAACTACTACCTCTACAACGACTACCACTACTACTACAACGACTACTACCACTACTACTACAACCACTACCACTACTACTACTATTACAACGACTACCACTACTACAACGACTACCACTACTACTACGACTACTTCTACTACTACTACTACAACGACTACCACTACTACTACAAGGACTACCACTACTACTACTACTACTACTACAACGACTAGTACTACTACTACAACGACTACCACTACTATTACTACCACAACGACTACTACTACTACAACGACTACAACTACTTCTACAACGACTATCACTACCACAAATACTACAACGACTACCACTACCACTACTACAACGACTACACCACAACGAATACCACTACTACTACAACGACTACCACTAACACTACTACTACAACGACTACCACTACTACGACTACCACTACTACTACAACGACTACCACTACTACTACAACAACTACTACTTATACTACTACAACGACTACCACTACTACTACTACAACGACTACCACTGCAACTACTACAACGACTACTACTACAACCACTACCACTACTATGACAACGACTACCACTACTATTAATACAACGACTACCACTACCACTACTACTACTACAACGACTACCACTACTACAACCACGACTACCACTACTACATCAAAGACTAGCACTACTACTACTACTACCACGACTACCATTACTACTACAACGACTACCACCACTACTACTACAACAATGACTACCACTACTTCTACAACAATGACTACCACTACTACTATTGCAACGACTACCACTACTACTACTACTACAATAACTACCACTACAACTACTACTAATTCTACAACGGCTACCACTACTACTACAACGACTTCCACTACTACTACTACTACTACAACGACTACCACTATTACTACTACTACAATGAGTACCACTACTACTAATGCAACGACTACCACTACTAATACAACAACTACCACTACCAATACTACTACTACTACAACGACTACCACTACCATTATCACTACTACAACGACTACCGCCTCTACTACTACAACGACTACCACTACTACTACAACGTCTACCACTACTACTACAACGACTACCACTACCACTACTACTACAAAGACTACAACTACTACTACAACGACTACCACTACTACTACAACGACTACCACTACTACTACAACGACTACCACTACTACTACAACTACTACTACTACTACTACAACGACTACCACTACTACTACAACGACTGCCACTACTACTACTACGACTACCACTACTTCTCCTACAACGACTACCACTACTACTACTACAACGACTACCACTAATACTACAACGACTACCACTACTACTACTATTACTACAACGACTAACATTACTACTATTACTACTACAACGACTACTACTCCTACTACTACTGCAACGACTACCACTACTACTACTGCTACAAGGACTACCCCTACTACTACAACGACTACCACTACTACAATGACTACCACTACTGCTACTACAACGACTACCACTACTACTAAAACGACTACCCCTACTACTACAACGACTACCACTACTACTACTACTACAACGACTGCCACTACCACTAATACTACTGCAACGACTACCACGACTACTACAACGAATACCACTACTACAACGACAACCACTACTACTACTACCACGACTACCACTACCACTACTACAATGACTACAACTACTACTACTGCAACGATTACCACTACTACTACAACAACTACCACTAATACTACAACGACTACCACTACTACTACAACGACTACCACTACTACAACGACTACCAGTACTACTACTACTAAAACGACTACCAATACTACTACCACAACGACTACCACTATTACTACTACAGCGACTACCGCTACTACTACTACTACTACTACTACAACGACTACCACTACATCTACTACTACAACGACTACCACTACTACTACCACAACGACTACGACTACTACTACTACAACGATTACCACTACTACTACAACGACTAACATTTCCACTACCACCACTACTACCACTACTACCACCACTACTACAACGACTACCACTACCACTACTATTACTACCACTACTAACACTACTACGACTACTGCTACGACTACCACTACAACTACTAATACCATTACTACCACTACTACTATTACAACGACTACAAATACTACTACAACGACTACCACTACTACTACAACGACTACCACTACTACTACTACAACGACTACTACTACAACGACTAAAACTACTACTACAACAACGACTACCACCACTTCAAATACTACAACGACTACCACTACTACTACTACTAAAACGACTACCACTACTACTTCTAAAACTACTACTACAACGATTACCACTACTGCTACAACGACTACTACCACTACTACTACAACCACTACCACTACCACTACTATTACAACGACTACTACTACAACGACTACCACTACTACGACTACTACTACTACAACGTCTACTACTACTACTATTACAACGACTACCACTCTCACTACTACTACGACTACCACTACTACTACAACGACTACCACTACTATGACTACCACTACTACCACTATTGCTACTACGACTACCACTACTATTACTACCACAACGACTACCACTACTACTACAACGACTACAACTACTACTACAACGACTATCACTACCACAACTATTACAACGACTACCACTTCCACTACTACAACGACTACCACTAACACTACTACAACGACTACCACTACTATGACTACCACTACTACCACTACCATGACTACTACTACAACGACTACCACTACAACTAAAATGACTACCAATACTACTACAAGGACTACCACTACTACTACTACAACAACTACTACTTCTACTACTACAACGACTACCACTACTACTACTACAACGACTACCACTACTACTACTACTACAACAACGACTACTACTACAACGACTACTACTACTATGACAACGACTACCACTACTATTAATACAACGACTACCACTATCACTACTACTACAACGAATCCCACTACTACTACAACGACTAACACTCCTAGTACTACAACGACTACCACTACTACTACTACAACGACTACCAGTACTACTACTACAACGACTACCACTACTACTACTTCAGCGACTGCCACTATCACTACTACTACTGCTACAACGACTACCACCACCACTACTACCACAACGACTACCACTACAACGACTACCACAATACTACCACTACTACTACTACTGCAAAGACTACTACTACTATTACTACTAAAACGACCAGTACTATTATTACAACGACTACCACTACTACTACGACTACCACTACTACTATTACTGCAACGACTACCACTACTTCTAATACTACTTCGACTACCACTACTACTAATACTACAACGACTACCACCACTACTACAACGACTACCACTACTACTACTACTACTACTACTACTACTACTACAACGACTACCACTACTACTTCTACAACGACTACCACTACTACAACGACCACCACCACTACTACTACAACGACTACCACTACTACTACTACTACGACTACCACTACTACTACAACGACTACCACTACTACTACAACGACTACCACCACTACTACTACTACTGCAACGACTACCACTACTACTACAACGACTACCACTACTACTACAACAGCGACTACCGCTACTACTACAACGACAACAACTACTTTTACTACAACGACTACTACTAACACTACAACGATTACCACTACTACCACTACAACACCTACCACTACTACTACAACGACTACTACTACTACAACGACTACTACTACTACAACGACTACTACTACTACAACGACTACTACTACTTCTAAAACGACTACCACTACTGCTACAACTGCTACAACGACTACCACGAATACTACTATTACAACGCCTACCACTACCACTACTTCCACTACAACTACAACGACTACCACTACGACTACTATTACTACCACTACTACCACTACGACTACAACGACTACCAATACTACTGCTACTACTACTACCAATACTGCCACAACGACTACCACTACGACTACTACTACAACGACGAGCACTACTACTACAACGACTACAACTACTACTACGACGACTACCACTACTACTACTAAGACTACCACTACTACTAAAACGACTACCATTACTACTACAGCGACTACTACTACTACTACAACGACTACCACTACTACTATTACTACAACGACTACCACTACTACTACTACAACGACTACCAAAAGTACTACTACAAAGACTACCACTACTACTACTACAACGTCTACCACTAAACTACAACGATTATCACTACTACTATTACTACTACAACGACTCCCACTACTACTACTACAACAACGATTACCACTACTACTACAACGACAACTACTACTACTACTACAACGACTACCACTACTACTACAACGACTACCACTACTACTACTAGACTACAACGACTACCAGTACCACTACAACGATTACCACAGCTACTATTCCTACAACGACTACCACTACTACTACTACAACGACTACCACTACTACTACAACGACTACCACTACTACTACTACAACGACTACCCCTACTACTACTACAAAGACTACCACTATCACTACTATTACTAAAACGATTACCACTACCACTACTACTACAACGACTACCACTACTACTACTACCACCACTACTACAACGATTACCACTACTACTACCACTACTACAACTACTGCAACGACTACAACTACTATTACTACTACAACGACTACTACTACTACTACTACAACGGCTACCACTACTATTATTACTGCAACGACTACCACTACTACTACTACATCGACTACCACTACTACTACTACTACTACTACAACGCCTACCACTACAACGATTACCACTATTACTACTACTACAACGACTACCACTAATAGTACTACAACGACTACCACTACTACTACTACAACGACTAACACTACTACTACTACAACTACAAGGACTACCAGTACTACTACAACAATTTCCACTGCTGCTACTACTACTACAACGACTACCACTACTACTACTACTACAACGACTACCAGTACTACTACAACGACTACCACTACTACTACTACAACGACTACAATACTACAACGAATACCAGTACTACTACAACGACTACCAATACTACTACTACAACGACTGTCACTATCACTACTACTACTGCTACAACGACTTCCACCACCACTACTACTACAAAGACTACCACTACAACGACTACCACTACTACTACCACTACTACTACTACTGCAACGAATACTACTACTATTCCGACTAAAACGAGTAGTACTATTATTACAACGACTATCACTACTACTACAACGACTACCACTACTACTATTACTGCAACGACTACCACTACTTCTACTACTACAACGACTACCAGTACTACTACGACAACGACTATCACTACTACTATTACAACGACTACCACTACTGCTACTACTACAACGACTACCACTACTACTACTACTACAACGACTACCACTACTACTACAACGACTAACACTACTACTACTACAACGACTACCACTTCTACTACTACAACGACTACCACTACTACTACAACAACTACCACTACTACTACAACGGCTAACACAGCCACTACTAGAACGACTACTACTACTACAACGACTACCAGTACTACTACAACGACTACTACTACTACTACAACGGCTACCACTACTACTACTACTACTACAACGACTACTACTACTAAAACGACTACCACTACTACTGCAACGACTACCACTACTACTACTACAACGACTACCACTACTACGACAACGATTACTACTACTACAACGACTACCACTACTACTACTAATACTACAACGACTACCATTACTACTACTATTACTACTACAACGCCTACCACTACAACTACTACCACTACCACAACTTCTACTACAACAACTACCACTATGACTACTATTACTACCACCACTACGACTACTACCACTACTACTACAACGACCACCACTACTACTGCTACTATTACTACTACTATCACTACTACCACTATTACCACTATTACTACTACAATAACAACTACTACCACTACTACTATTACTACTAACTCTACCACTACTACCACTATTACCACTACTACTACAACTACTACCATTACTACTACTACTATTACTACTACTACCACTACTCGACTATTACCATTACTACTACAACTACTACCACTACTACTGCTACTACTACAACGACTACCACTACTACTCCAACGACTACCACTACTACTACTACAACTACTACCACTACTACTACAACGACTACCACTACTACTACAACGATTAATACTACTACAACGACTACCACTACTACCACTGCAACGCCTACCACTACAACCATTACCACTATTACTACTACTACAACGACTACCACTACTACTACAACGACTACCACTACTACTACAACGACTCCCACTACTACTACCACGACTACCACTACTACTACAACGACTACCACTACTACTACTACAACGACTACCAGTACTACTACAACAATTACCACTGCTACTACTACTAAAACGACTACCACTACTACTACTACTACTACTACTACTACTACTACTACAAAGACTACCTCTACTACTACAACGACTGCCACTATCACTACTACTACTCTACAACGACTACCACTACTACTACTACAACGACTGCCACTATCACTACTACTACTGCTACAACGACTACCACCACCACTACTACTACAACGACTACCACTACAACGACTACCACAATATTACCACTACTACTACTACTGCAACGACTACTACTACTATTACTACTAAAACGACTAGTACTATTATTACAACGACTACCACTACTACTACGACTACAACGACTACCACCACTACTACAACGACTACCACTACTACTACAACGACTACCACTACTACTACTACAACGACTACCACTACTTCTAATACTACTACGACTACCACTACTACTACTACTACAACGATTACCACCACTACTACAACGACTACCACTACTACTACAACGACTACCACTACTACTACTACAACGGTTACCACTACTACAACGACCACCTACACTACTACAACGACTACCACTACTACTACAACAACGACTACCACTACTACTACAACGACTACCACTACTACTACTACAACAACTACCACCACAACTACAACGGCTACAACGGCTACCACTACTACTACAACAACTACTACTACTACAACGACTACCAGTACTAGTACATCGACTACTACTACTACAACGGCTACCACTACTACTACTACTACAACGCCTACCACTACAACTACTACCACTACCACATCTACTACCACAACGACTACCACTATGACTACTATTACTACCACCACTACCACTACTACCACTACTACCACTACTACTACAACGACTACCACTACTACTGCTACTATTACTACTACTACCACTACTACCACTATTACCACTATTACCACTACTAATACAACTACTACCACTACTACTATTACTACCACCTCTACCACTACTACCACTATTACCACTACTACTACAACCACTACCACTACTACTGCTACTATTACTATACTACCACTACTACCACTATTACCACTACTACTACAACTACTACCACTACTACTACTACAACGACTACCACTACTACTACAACGACTACCACTACTACTACCACTACAACGACTACCACTACTGCTACTACAACGACCACCACTACTACTGCTACTATTACTACTACTACCACTACTACCACTATTACCACTATTACTACTACTACAACTACTACCACTACTACTACTATTACTACTAACGCTACCACTACTACCACTATTACCACTACTACTACAACTACTACCACTACTACTGCTACTATTACTACTACTACCACTACTACGACTATTACCATTACTACTACTACAACTACTACCACTACTACTGCTACTACTACAACGACTACCACTACTACTCCAACGACTACCACTACTACTACTACTACTACTACTACAACTACTACCACTACTACTACAACGACTACCACTACTACTACAACGATTAATACTACTACAAGGACTACCTCTACTACTACTACAACGACTACCACTACTATTACTACAACGCCTACCACTACAACCATTACCACTATTACTACTACTACAACGACTCCCACTACTACTACAACGACTAACACTCCTAGTACTACAACGACTACCACCACTAGTACTACAACGACTACCAGTACTACTACTACAACGACTACCACTACTACTACTACAGCGACTGCCACTATCACTACTACTACTGCTACAACGAATACCACCACCACTACTACCACAACGACTACCACTACAACGACTATCACAATACTACCACTACTACTACTACTGCAACGACTACTACTACTATTACTACTAAAACGACCAGTACTATTATTACAACGACTACCACTACTACTCCGACTACCACTACTACTATTACTGCAACGACTACCACTACTTCTAATACTACTACGACTACCACTACTACTAATACTACAACGACTACCACCACTACTACAACGACTACCACTACTACTACTACTACTACTACTACTAGTACTACAACGACTATCACTACTACTTCTACAACGACTACCACTACTACAACGAACACCACCACTACTACTACAACGACTACCACTACTACTACTACGACTACCACTACTACTACAACGACTACCACTACTACAACGACTACCACCACTACTACTACTGCAACGACTACCACTACTACTACAACGACTACCACTACTACTACTACTACAGCGACTACCGCTACTACTACAACGACTACAACTACTTTTACTACAACGACTACTACTAACACTACAACGATTACCACTACTACCACTACAACACCTACCACTACTACTACAACGACTACTACTACTACAACGACTACTGCTACTTCTAAAACGACTTCCACTACTACTACTACTACTGCTACAACGACTACCACGAATACTACTATTACAACGCCTAACACTACCACTACTTCCACTACAAATACAACGACTACCACTACGACTACTATTACTACCACTACTACCACTACGACTACAACGACTACCAATACTACTGCTACTACTACTACCAATACTGCCACAACGACTACCACTACGACTACTACTACAACGACTACCACTACTACTACGACGACTACCACTACTACTACTAAGACTACCACTACTACGAAAACGACTACCATTACTACTACAGCGACTACTACTACTACTACTACAACGACTACCACTACTACTATTACTACAACGACTACCACTACTACTACTACAACGACTACCAAAAGTACTACTACAAAGACTACCACTACTACTACTACAACGTCTACCACTAAACTACAACGATTATCACTACTACTATTACTACTACAACGACTCCCACTACTACTACAACAACGATTACCACTACTACTACTACAACGACAACCACTACTACTACTACAACGACTACCACTACTACTACAACGACTACCACTACTACTGCTAGACTACAACGACTACCAGTACTATTACAACGATTACCACAGCTACTATTCCTACAACGACTACCACTACTGCTACTACAACGACTACCACTACTACTACAACGACTACCACTACTACTACTACAACGACTACCCCTACTACTACTACAAAGACTACCACTATCACTACTATTACTAAAACGACTACCACTACCACTACTACTACAACGACTACCACTACTACTACTACCACCACTACTACAACGATTACCACTACTACTACCTCTACAACTACTGCAACGACTACAACTACTATTACTACTACAACGACTACTACTACTACTACAACGGCTACCACTACTATTATTACTGCAACGACTACCACTACTACTACTACATCGACTACCACTACTACTACTACTACTACTACTACAACGCCTGCCACTACAACGATTACCACTATTACTACTACTACAACGACTACCACTAATAGTACTACAACGACTACCACTACTACTACTACAACGACTAACACTACTACTACTACAACTACAAGGACTACCAGTACTACTACAACAATTTCCACTGCTGCTACTACTACTACAACGACTACCACTACTACTACTACTACAACGACTACCAGTACTACAACGACTACCACTACTACTACTACAACGACTACAATACTACAACGAATACCAGTACTACCACAACGACTACCAATACTACTACTACAACGACTACCACTACTACTACTACTACAACGACTACCACTATTACTACAACGACTACCACTACTACTACTACAACGACTACCACTTCTACTGCTACAACGACTACCACTACTACTACTACAACAACTACCACTACTACTACAACGGCTAACACTGCCACTACTACAACGACTACTACTACTACAACGACTACCAGTACTACTACAACGACTACTACTACTACAACGGCTACCACTACTACTACTACTACTACAACGACTACTACTACTAAAACGACTACCACTACTACTACAACGACTACCACTACTACCACTACAACGACTACCACTACTACGACAACGATTACTACTACTACAACGACTACCACTACTACTACTACTACTACAACGACTACCATTACTACTACTATTACTACTACAACGCCTACCACTACAACTACTACCACTACCACAACTTCTACTACAACAACTACCACTATGACTACTATTACTACCACCACTACGACTACTACCACTACTACTAAACGACCACCACTACTACTGCTACTATTACTACTACTACTATCACTACTACCACTATTACCACTATTACTACTACAATAACAACTACTACCACTACTACTATTACTACTAACTCTACCACTACTACCACTATTACCACTACTACTACAACTACTACCATTACTACTACTACTATTACTACTACTACCACTACTCGACTATTACCATTACTACAACAACTACTACCACTACTACTGCTACTACTACAACGACTACCACTACTACTCCAACGACTACCACTACTACTACTACTACAACCACTACCACTACTACTACAACGACTACCACTACTACTACAACGATTAATACTACTACAACTACTACCACTACTACTACTGCAACGCCTACCACTACAACCATTACCACTATTACTACTACTACAACGACTACCACTACTACTACAACGACTACCACTACTACTACAACGACTCCCACTACTACTACAACGACTACCACTACTACTACAACGACTACCACTACTACTACTACAACGACTACCAGTACTACTACAACAATTACCACTGCTACTACTACTAAAACGACTACCACTACTACTACTACTACTACTACAAAGACTACCTTTACTACTACAACGACTGCCACTATCACTACTACTACTCTACAACGACTACCACTACTACTACTACAACGACTGCCACTATCACTACTACTACTGCTACAACGACTACCACCACCACTACTACTACAACGACTACCACTACAACGACTACCACAATATTACCACTACTACTACTACTGCAACGACTACTACTACTATTACTACTAAAACGACTAGTACTATTATTACAACGACTACCACTACTACTACGACTACAACGACTACCACCACTACTACAACGACTACCACTACTACTACAACGACTACCACTACTACTACTACAACGACTACCACTACTTCTAATACTACTACGACTACCACTACTACTACTACAACGACTACCACCACTACTACAACGACTACTACTACTACTACAACGACTACCACTACTACTACAACGACTACCACTACTACTACTACAACGACTACCACTACTACAACGACCACCTACACTACTACTACAACGACTACCACTACAACGACTACCACTACTACTACAACGACTACCACTACTACTACAACAACTACCACTACAACTACAACGGCTACCACTACTACTACAACAGCTACTACTACTACAACGACTACCAGTACTAGTACATCGACTACTACTACTACAACGGCTACCACTACTACTACTACTACTACAACGCCTACCACTACAACTACTACCACTACCACATCTACTACTACAACGACTACCACTATGACTACTATTACTACCACCATTACCACTACTACCACTACTACCACTACTACTACAACGACTACCAATACTACTGCTACTATTACTACTACTACCACTACTACCACTATTACCACTACTACCACTATTACCACTACTACTATTACTACCACCTCTACCACTACTACCACTATTACCAGTACTACTACAACTACTACCACTACTACTATTACTACCACCTCTACCACTACTACCACTATTACCACTACTACTACAACTACTACCACTACTACTGCTACTATTACTATACTACCACTACTACCACTATTACCACTACTACTACAACTACTACCACTACTACTACAACGACTACCACTACTACTACCACTACAACGACTACCACTACTGCTACTACAACGACCACCACTACTACTGCTACTATTACTACTACTACCACTACTACCACTATTACCACTATTACTACTACTACAACTACTACCACTACTACTACTACTATTACTACTAACTCTACCACTACTACCACTATTACCACTACTACTACAACTACTACCACTACTACTGCAACTATTACTACTACTACCACTACTACGACTATTACCATTACTACTACTACAACTACTACCACTACTACTGCTACTACTACAACGACTACCACTACTACTCCAACGACTACCACTACTACTACTACCACTACTACTACAACGACTACCACTACTACTCCAACGACTACCACTACTACTACTACTACTACTACCACTACTACTACAACGACTACCACTACTACTACAACGATTAATACTACTACAACGACTACCTCTACTACTACTACAACGACTACCACTACTACTACAACGACTAACACTCCTAGTACTACAACGACTACCACTACTACTACTACAACGACTACCAGTACTACTACTACAACGACTACCACTACTACTACTACAGCTACTGCCACTATCACTACTACTACTGCTACAACGACTACCACCACCACTACTACCACAACGACTACCACTACAACGACTACCACTACAACGACTACCACAATACTACCACTACTACTACTACTGCAACGACTACTACTACTATTACTACTAAAACGACCAGTACTATTATTACAACGACTACCACTACTACTACGACTACCACTACTACTATTACTGCAACGACTACCACTACTTCTAATACTACTACGACTACCACTACTACTAATACTACAACGACTACCACCACTACTACAACGACTACCACTACTACTACTACTACTACAACGACTACCACTACTACTTCTACAACGACTACCACTACTACAACGACCACCACCACTACTACTACAACGACTACCACTACTACTAAAACGACTACCACTACTACTACAACTACCACTACTACTACAACTACCACTACTACTACAACGGCTACCACGACTACTACTACAACGACTACTACTACTACTACAACGACTACCAGTACTACTACATCGACTACTACTACTACTACTACAACGGCTACCACTACTACTACTACAACGCCTACCACTACAACTACTACCACTACCACATCTACTACTACAACGACTACCACTATGACTACTATTACTACCACCACTACCACTACTACCACTACTACCACTACTACGACTACTACTACAACGACTACCACTACTACTGCTACTATTACTACTACTACCACTACTACCACTATTACCACTATTACCACTACTAATACAACTACTACCACTACTACTACTATTACTACCACCTCTACCACTACTACCACCATTACCACTACTACCACAACTACAACCACTACTACTGCTACTATTACTATACTACCACTACTACCACTATTACCACTACTACTACAACTACTACCACCACTATTACTACAACGACTACCACTACAACTACTACTACGGTTACCACTACTACTACTACAACGACTACCAGTACTATTACTACAACGACTACCACTACTACTACTACTACTACGACTACCGCTACTACTACTACAACGACTACCACTACTACTACTACGACTACCACTACTACTACCACGTTTACCACTATTACTACTACAACGACTACCACTACTACTACTACAACGACTACCACTACTACTACTATAACGTCTACCACTACTACTACTATAACGACTCCCACTACTACTACAACGACTACCACTACTACAACTACAACGACTACCACTACTACTATAACGACTACCACTGCTACTACTACTACAACGACTACCACTACTGCTACTACTACAACTACTACCACTACTACTACTACAACGACTACCAGTACTACTACAACGTTTACCACTACTACTACTACAACGACTACCACTACTACTACTACTACAACGACTACTACTACTACTATAACGACTACCACTACTACTACTACTACTACGAGTACCACTACTACTACTACTACAACGACTACCACTACTACTACAACGACTAACACTACTACTATCACTACAACTACCACTACTACTACAACGACTACCACTATTACCACAACGACTACCACTACTACTACTACTACTACAACGACTGCCACTACTACTACTACAAAGACTATCACTACTATTACTACAACGACTACCACTACTACTACTACAACGACTACTACTACTACTACCTCTACTACAACGACTACTACCACTACTACTACTACTACAACGACTACCACTACAACTAAATCGACTACCACTACTACTACTACAACGACTACTACTACTACAACGGCTACCACTACTATTACTACTACAACGACTACCACTACTACTACTACGACGACTACCACTACTACTACAACGACTACCAATACCACTACCACTACTACAACGACTACCACCTCTACTACTACAACGACTACCACTACTACTACTACTACTACTACTACTACAACGACTACCACTATTACTACAACGACTACCACTACCACTACTACTACTACAACGACTACCACTACTACTACTACTACTACTACAACGACTACCACTACTACTACAACGACTACCACTACTACTACAACAACGACTACCACTACTACTACTACTACAACTACTACTACAACGACTACCACTACTACTACAACGATTACCACTACTACTGCTACTATTACTACTACTACCACTACTACCACTATTAACCACTATTACCACTACTAATACAACTACTACCACTACTACTATTACTACCACCTCTACCACTACTACCACTATTACCACCACTACTACAACTACTACCACTACTACTGCTACTATTACTATACTACCACTACTACCACTATTACCACTACAACTACACCTACTACCACTGCTACTGCTGCAACGACTACCACTACTACTACAACGACTACCACTACTACTACCACTACAACGACTACCACTACTACTACAACGACCACCACTACTACTGCTACTATTACTACTACCACTACTACCACTATTACCACTATTACTACTACAACTACTACCACTACTACTACTATTACTACTAACTCTACCACTACTACCACTATTACCACTACTACTACAACTACTACCACTACTACTGCTACTATTACTACTACTACCACTACTACGACTATTACCATTACTACTACTACAACTACTACCACTACTACTGCTACTACTACAACCACTACTACTACTACTTCAACGACTACCACTACTACTACTACTACTACTACTACTACTACAACTACTACCACTACTACTACAACGATTAATACTACTACAACGACTACCTCTACTACTACTACAACGACTACCACTACCATTACTACAACGCCTACCACTACAACCATTACCACTATTACTACTACTACAACGACTCCCACTACTACTACAACGACTACCACTCCTAGTACTACAAAGACTACCACTACTACTACTACAACGACTACCACTACTACTACAACTACAACGACTACCAGTACTACTACAACAATTACCACTGCTACTACTACTAAAACGACTACCACTACTACTACTACTACAACAACTACCAGTACTACTACAACGACTACCACTACTACTACAACGACTACCACTACTACTACTACAGCGACTGCCACTATCACTACTACTACTGCTACAACGACTACCACCACCACTACTACCACAACGACTACCACTACAACGACTACCACAATACTACCACTACTACTACTACTGCAACGACTACTACTACTATTACTACTAAAACGACTAGTACTATTATTACAACGACTACCACTACTACTACGACTACCACTACTACTATTTCTGCAACGACTACCACTACTTCTAATACTACAACGACAACCACTACAACTACTACTACAACGACTACCACCACTACTACAACGACTACCACTACTACTACTACTACTACAACAACTACCACTACTACTTCTACAACGACAACCACTACTACTACGACCACCACCACCACTACTACTTCAACGACTACTACTACTACTACAACGACTACCACTACTACTACAACGACTACCACTACTACTACAACTACCACTACTACTACAACGGCTACCACGACTACTACAACGACTACTACTACTACTACAACGACTACCAGTACTACTACATTGACTACTACTACAACGGCTACCACTACTACTACTACAACGCCTACCACTACAATTACTGCCACTACCACATCTACTACTACAACGACTACCACTATGACTACTATTACTACCACCACTACCACTACTACCACTACTACCACTACTACTACAACGACTACCACTACTACTGCTACTATTACTACTACTACCACTACTACCACTATTACCACTATTACCACTACTAATACAACTACTACCACTACTACTACTATTATTACCACCTCTACCACTACTACCACTATTACCACTACTACCACAACTACTACCACTACTACTGCTACTATTACTATACTACCACTACTACCACTACTAACACTTCTACTACAACTACTACCACTACTACTACTACAACGACTACCACTACTACTACAACGACTACCACTGCTACTACCACTACAAAGACTACCACTACTACTACAACGACTACCACTACTACTACTACTACTACTACTACGATTACCACTACTACTACTACTACAACGACAACCAGTACTATTACTTCAACGACTACCACTACTACTACTACTACTACGACTACCGCTACTACTACTACAACGACTACCACTACTACTACTACAACGACTACCACTACTACTACCACGTCTACCACTATTACTACTACAACGACTACCACTACTACTACTACAACGACTACCACTACTACTACTACAACGTCTACCACTACTACTACTACAAAGACTCCCACTACTACTACTACAACGACTACCACTACTGCTACTACAACGACAACCCCTACTACTAAAACGACTACCACTACTACAACTACAACGACTACCACTACTACTATAACGACTACCACTGCTACTACTACTACTACGACTACCACTACTACTACTTTTACAACAACAACCACTACTACTACTACAACGAGTACCAGTACTACTACAACGTTTACCACTAATACTACTACAACGACTACCACTACTACTACTACTACAACAACTACTACTACTATAACGACTACCACTACTACTACTACTACTACGAGTACCACTACTACTACAGCGACTACCACTACTACTACAACGACTAACACTACTACTATCACTACAACTACCACTACTACAACAACTACCACTATTACCACAACGACTACCACTACTACTACTACTACTACAACGACTACCACAACTACTACTACAACGACTACCACTACTACTACTACAAAGATTATCACTACTATTACTACAACGACTACTACTACAACGACTACTACTACTACTACTACTACTACTACTACTTCTACTACAACGACTACTACCACTACTACTACTACAACGACTACCACTACAACTAAAACGACTACCACTACTACTACTACAACGACTACTACTACTACAACGGCTACCACTACTATTACTACTACAACGACTACCACTACTACTACTACAACGACTACCGCTACTGCTACAACGACAACCATTACTACTACTACAACAACTACCACTACTATAACTACTACAACGACTACCACTACTGCTACTACAACGACTACCACTACTACTACAACGACTACCCCTACTACTGCAACGACTACCACTACTTCTACTACAACGACTACCACTACCACTACTACTACTACAACGACTACCACGACTACTACAACGAATACCACTAAAACAACGACTACCACTACTACTACTACCACGACTACCACTACTGTTATATACTACTACTACTACAATGACTACCACTACTACTACTGCAACGATTACCACTATTACCAAAACAACTACCACTACCACTACTACTACAACGACTACCACTACTACTACAACGACTACCACTACGACTACTACAACGACTACTACTACTACTACTACTAAAACGACTACCACTACTACTACTAACACAACGACTACCACTATTACTACTACAGCGACTACCACTACTACTACTACTACTACTACAACGACTACCACTACATCTACTACTACAACGACTACCACTACTACTACCACAACGACTACCACTACTACTACAACGACTACCATTACCACTACTACCACTACTACCACCATTACTACAACGACTACCACTACGACTACTATTACTACCACTACTAACACTACTACCACTACTGCTACGACTTACAATACTACTACTACTACTACCACTAATACTACTACTACTACAACGACTACAACTACTACTACTACAGCGACTACCACTACTACTACAACGACTACCACTACTACTACAACGACTACCACTACTACTGCTACTATTACTACTACTACCACTACTACCACTATTACCACTATTACCACTACTAATACAACTACTACCACTACTACTACTATTATTACCATCTCTACCACTACTACCACTATTACCACTACTACCACAACTACTACCACTACTACTGCTACTATTACTATACAACCACTACTACCACTATTAACACTACTACTACAACTACTACCACTACTACTACTACTAATACAACGACTACCACTACTACTACAACGACTACCACTACTACTACAACGACTACCTCTACTACTACCACTACAACGACTACCACTACTACTACAACGACTACCACTACTACAACTACGATTACCACTACTACTACTACAACGACTACCAGTACTATTACTTCAACGACTACCACTACTACTACTACGACTACCGCTACTACTACTACAACGACTACCACTACTACTACCACGTCTACCACTATTACTACTACAAAGACTACCACCACTACTACTACAACGACTACCACTACTACTACAACGACTACCACTACTACTACAACGTCTACCACTACTACTACTACAACGACTCCCACTACTACTACTACTACGACTACCACTACTGCTACTACAACGACAACCCCTACTACTACAACGACTACCACTACTACAACTACAACGACTACCACTACTACTATAACGACTACCACTGCTACTACTACCACTACAACGACTACCACTACTACTACTACAACTACTACCACTACTACTACTACAACGACTACCAGTACTACTACAACGTTTACCACTACTACTACTACAACGACTACCACTACTACTACTACAACAACGACTACTACTACTACTATAACGACTACCACTACTACTACTACTACTACTACGAGTATCACTACTACTACAACGACTACCACTACTACTACAACGAATAACACTACTCTTATCACTACAACTACCACTACTACTACAACGACTACCACTATTACCATAACGACTACCACTACTACTACTACTACTACTACAACGACTACCACTACTACTACTACAACGACTACCACTTATACTACTACTACAAAGACTATCACTACTATTACTACAACGACTACCACTACTACTACTACAACGACTACTACTACTACTACTACTACTTCTACTACAACGACTACTACCACTACTACTACTACAACGACTACCACTACAACTAAAACAACTACCACTACTACTACTACTACTACTACAACGACTACAACTACTACTACAACGGCTACCACTACTATTACTACTACAACGACTACCACTACTACTACTACAACGATTACCACTACTGCTACAACGACTACCACTACTACTACTACAACAACTAACACTACTATAACTACTACAACGACTACCACTACTGCTACTACAACGATACTACTACAACTACAACGACTACCCCTAATACAGCAACGACTACCACTACTACTACAACGACTACCACTACCACTACTACTACTACAACGACTACCACGACTACTACAACGAATACCACTACAACAACGACTACCACTACTACTACTACCACGACTACCACTACTACTAATACAATGACTACCACTACTACTACTGCAACGATTACCACTACTACCAAAACAACTACCACTACCACTACTACTACAACGACTACCACTACTACTACAACGACTACCACTACGACTACTACAACGACTACTACTACTACTACTAAAACGACTACCACTACTACTACTACCACAACGACTACCACTATTACTACTACAGGGACTACCACTACTACTACTACAACGACTACCACTACATCTACTACTACAACGACTACCACTACTACTACCACAACGACTACCACTACCACTACAACGACTACCATTACCACACTACCACTACTACCACCATTACTACAACGACTACCACTACGACTACTATTACCACCACTACTAACACTACTACCACTACTGCTACGACTACCACTACTACTACTACTACTACTGCCATTACTACCACTACTACTACTACTACAACGACTACAACTACTACTACTACAGCGACTACCACTACTACTACAACGACTACCACTACTACTACAACGACTACCACTACTACTTCAACGACTATTACTACTACTACTATTACCACAACGACTAAAACTACTACAACGACTACCAATACTTATACTACTACAAGGACTACCACTACTTATACTACTACTAAAACGACTACCACTACTACTTCTAAAACTACCACTACTACAACGACTACCACTACTACTACAACGTCTACTACCACTACTACTACAACCACTACCATTACTACTACTATTACAACGACTACCACTACTACTACAACGACTACCACTACTACTACGACTACTACTACTACTACTACTACAACGACTACCACTACTACTACAACGACTACCACTACTACTACTACTACTACTACAACGACTAGTACTACTACTACAACGACTACCACTACTATTACTACCACAACGACTACTACTACTACTTAAACGACTACCACTACTACTTCTAAAACTACTACTACTACAACGATTACCACTACTGCTACAACGACTACTACCACTACAACTACAACCACTACCACTACCACTACTATTACAACGACTACTACTACAACGACTACCACTACTACGACTACTACAACTACTACTACTACTACAACGACTACCACTACTACTAATACAACGACTACCACTCTCACTACTACTACGACTACCACTACTACTACAACGACTACCAGTAGTACTACTACTCCTAGAACGACTACCACTATTGCTACTACGACTACCACTACTATTACTACCACAACGACTACCACTACTACTACAACGACTACAACTACTACTACGACTATCACTACCACAACTATTACAACGACTACCACTTCTACTACTACAACGACTACCACTAACACTACTACTACAACGACTACCACTACTACGACTACCACTAATACCACTGCCATGACTACTACTACAACGACTACCACTACAACTACAACGACTACCAATACTACTACAAGGACTACCACTACTACTACTACAACAACTACTACTTCTACTACTACAACGACTACCACTACTACTACTACAACGACTACCACTACTAATACTACTACAACCAGTACTACTACTACAACGACTACCATTACTACTACAACGCCGACCACTACCACTGCTACCACTATTACTACAAAAACTACCACTACGACTACTATTACTACCACTACTAACACTACTACCACTACTACTACGACTACCACTACTACTACCACTACTAATATTACTACTACTATAACGACTACTGCTACTACTACTACAACGATTACCACTACTACTGTTACTGCAACGACTACCACTACTTCTACTACGACTACCATTACTACTATTACGAATACCATTACTACTACTACAACGACTACCACTACTACAACGACTACCACTACTACTACTACAACAACTACCACTACTACAGCAACTACCACTAATACTACAACAACTACTACTATTACTACTACAACTACTACAACCACTACTACTACAACAACTACTACTACCACAACGACTACCACTACTACTACAACGACCACTACAACTACTACTATAACGACTACCACTACTATTACTACAACGACTACTACTACTACAACGACTACCACTACTACTACAACAACGACTACCACTACTACTACAAGGACTACTACTACTACAACGACTTCCACTACCACTACTACTACAACGACTACCATCACTACTACTACTACTGCAACGACTACCAGTACTACTACGACAACGACTACCACTACTACTACAACGACTACCATCACTACCACTACTACTAAAACGACTACCATTACTACTACAGCGACTACTACTACTACAACGACTACCACTACTACTATTACTACAACGACTACCACTACTACTATTACTACAACGACTACCACTACTACAACGACTACCAAAAGTACTACTACAAAGACTACCACTACTACTACTACAACGTCTACCACTAAACTACAACGATTGTCACTACTACTACTACTTATACTACAACGACTCCCACTACTACTACTACAACGATTACCACTACTACTACAACGACTACCACTACTACTATTACTACAACGACTACCACTACTACTACTACAACGACTACCACTACTACTACTAAACTACAACGACTACCAGTACCACTACAACGAATACCACAGCTACTATTCCTACAACGACTACCACTACTACTACTACAACGACTACCACTACTACTACAACGACTACCACTACTACTACAACGACTACCCCTACTACTACAACGACTACCACTATCTCTACTATTACTAAAACGACTACCACTAACACTAGTACTACAACGACTACCACTACTACTACTACCACCACTACTACAACGATTACCACTACTACTACCACTACTACAACTACTGCAACGACTACAACTACTATTACTACTACAACGACTACTTCTACTACAAGGGCTACCACTACTACTATTACTGCAACGACTACCACTACTACTACTACATCGACTACCACTACTACTACTACTACTACAACGCCTACCACTACAACGATTACCACTATTACTACTACTACAACGACTCCCACTACTACAACGACTACCACTAATAGTACTACAACGACTACCACTACTACTTCTACAACGACTACCACTACTACTACTACAACGACTACCAGTACTACTACAACGACTACCACTACTACTACTACAACGACTACCATACTACAACGAATACCAGTACTACTACAACGACTACCACTTATACTACAACGACTACCACTACTACTACTACAACGACTGCCACTATCACTACTACTACTGCTACAACGACTTCCATCACCACTACTGCTACAACGACTACCACTACAACGACTACCACTACTACTACCACTACTACTACTACTACTACTACTGCAACGAATACTACTACTATTACTACTAAAACGACTAGTACTATTATTACAACGACTATCACTACTACTACAACGACTACCACTACTATTATTACTGCAACGACTATCACTACTTCTACTACTACAACGACTACCAGTACTACTACGACAACGACTACCACTACTACTATTACAAAGACTACCACTACTACTACTACAACGACTACCACTACTACTACTACTACTACTACTACAACGACTACCACTACTACTACTACAACGACTACCACTACTGCTACAACGACTACCACTACTACTACTACAACGACTACCACTTCTACTACTACAACGACTACCACTACTACAACAACTACCACTACTCCTACAACGGCTAACACTGCCACTACTACAACGACTACTACTACTACTACAACGACTACCAGTACCACTACAACGACTTCTACTACTACTACAACGGCTACCACTACTACTACTACAACGACTACTACTACTACAACGACTACCACTACTACTACAACGACTACCACTACTACTACTACAACGACTACCACTACTACGACAACGATTACTACTACTACAACGACTACCACTACTACTACTACTACTACTACTACAACGACTACCATTACTACTATTACTACTACTACAGCGCCTACCACTACAAATACTACCACTACCACAACTTCTACTACAACAACTACCACTATGACTACTATTACTACCACCACTACTACCACTACTACTACAACGACCACCACTACTACTGCTAATATTACTACTACCACTATTACCATTATTACTACTACTACAACTACTACCACTACTACTACTACTATTACTACTAACTCTACCACTACTACCACTATTACCACTACTACAACTACTACCACTACTACTGCTACTATTACTACTACCACTACTACGACTATTACCATTACTACTACTACAACTACTACCACTACTACTGCTACTACTACAACGACTACCACTACTACTCCAACGACTACCACTACTACTACTACTACAACTACTACCACTACTACTACAACGACTACCACTATTACTACAACGATTAATACTACTACAACGACTACCACTACTACTACTACAACGCCTACCACTACAACCATTACCACTATTACTACTACTACAACGACTCCCACTACTATTACAACGACTACCACTACTAGTACTACAACGACTACCACTACTACTACTACTACTACAACGACTACCACTACTACTACAACTACAACTACAAGGACTACCAGTACATCTACAACAATTACCACTGCTACTACTACTAAAACGACTACCACTACTACTACTACTACAAAGACTACCAGTACTACTACAACGACTACCACTATCACTACTACTACTGCTACAACGACTACCACTACTACTACTACTACAACGACTGCCACTATCACTACTACTACTGCTACAACGACTACCACCACCACTACTACTACAACGACTACCACTACAACGACTACCACAATATTACTACTACTACTACAACTGCAACGACTACTACTACTATTACTACTAAAACGACTAGTACTATTATTACAACGACTACCACTACTACTACGACTACCACTACTACTATTACTGCAACGACTACCACTACTTCTAATACTACTACGACTACCACTACTACTACTACAAAGACTACCACCACTACTACAACGACTACCACTACTACTACTACTACTACTACTACTACTACAACGACTACCACTACTACTACTACAACGACTACCACTACTACAACGACCACCACCACTACTACTACAACGACTAGCACTACTACTACAACGACTACCACTACTACTACTACAACGTCTACCACTAAACTACAACGATTGTCACTACTACTACTATTACTACAACGACTCCCACTACTACTACTACAACGATTACCACTACTACTACTACTACAACGACTACCACTACTACTACTACAACGACTACCACTACTACTACTAAACTACAACGACTACCAGTACCACTACAACGATTACCACAGCTACTATTCCTACAACGACTACCACTACTACTACTACTACAACGACTACCACTACTACTACAACGACTACCACTACTACTACTTCAACGACTACCCCTACTACTACTACAACGACTACCACTATCTCTACTATTACTAAAACAACTACCACTACTACTACAACGACTACCACTACTACTACTACCACCACTACTACAACGATTACCACTACTACTACCACTACTACAACGATTACCACTACTACTACCACTACTACAACTACTGCAACGACTACAGCTACTATTACTACTACAACGACTACTACTACAACGGCTACCACTACTACTATTACTGCAACGACTACCACTACTACTACTACATCGACTACCACTACTACTACTACTACTACTACAACGCCTACCACTACAACGATTACCACTATTACTACTACTACAACGACTCCCACTACTACAACGACTACCACTAATAGTACTACAACGACTACCACTACTACTACTACAACGACTACCACTACTACTACTACAACTACAAGGACTACCAGTACTACTACAACAATTTCCACTGCTACTACTACTACAACGACTAACACTACTACTACTACAACGACTACCAGTACTACTACAACGACTACCACTACTACTACTACAACGACTACCATACTACAACGAATACCAGTACTACTACAACGACTACCACTACTACTACAAAGACTACCACTACTACTACTACAACGACTGCCACTATTACTACTACTACTGCTACAACGACTTCCATCACCACTACTACTACAACGACTACCACTACAACGACTACCACTACTACTACCACTACTACTACTACTACTGCAACGAATACTACTACTATTACTACTAAAACGACTAGTACTATTATTACAACGACTATCACTACTACTACAACGACTACCACGACTACTATTACTGCAACGACTACCACTACTTCTACTACTACAACGACTACCAGTACTACTACGACAACGACTACCACTACTACTATTACAAAGACTACCACTACTACTACTACTACTACTACAACGACTACCACTACTACTACTACAACGACTACCACTACTGCTACAACGACTACCACTACTACTACTACAACGACTACCACTTCCACTACTACAACGACTACCACTACTACTACAACAACTACCACTACTACTACAACGGCTAACACTGCCACTACTACAACGACTACTACTACTACAACGACTACCAGTACCACTACAACGACTACTACTACTACTACTACTACTACTACAACGGCTACCACTACAACGATTACTACTACTACAACGACTACCACTACTACTACTACAACGACCTCCACTACTACTACAACGACTACCACTGCTACGACAACGATTACTACTACTACAACGACTACCACTACTACTACTACTACTACTACTACTACAACGACTACCATTACTACTATTACTACTACTACAGCGCCTACCACTACAAATACTACCACTACCACAACTTCTACTACAACAACTACCACTATGACTACTATTACTACCTCCACTACCACTACTACCACTACTACTACAACGACCACCACTACTACTGCTAATATTACTACTACTACCACTACTACCACTATTACTACTACTACAACTACTACCACTACTACTACTATTACTACTAACTCTACCACTACTACCACTATTACCACTACTACTACAACTACTACCACTACTACTGCTACTATTACTACTACTACCACTACTACGACTATTACCATTACTACTACTACAACTACTACCACAACTACTGCTACTACTACAACGACTACCACTACTACTCCAACGACTACCACTACTACTACTACTACTACAACTACTACCACTACTACTACAACGACTACCACTATTACTACAACGATTAATACTACTACAACGACTACCACTACTACTACTACAACGACTACCACTACTACTACTACAACGACTACTACTACTACTACAACGACTACCACTACTACTACAACTACAACTACAACGACTACCAGTACATCTACAACAATTACCACTGCTACTACTACTAAAACGACTACCACTACTACTACTACTACTACAAAGACTACCAGTACTACTACAACGACTACCACTATCACTACTACTACTGCTACAACGACTACCACTACTACTACTACAACGACTGCCACTATCACTACTACTACTGCTACAACGACTACCACCACCACTACTACTACAACGACTACCACTACAACGACTACCACAATATTACCACTACTACTACTACTACTGCAACGACTACTACTACTACTATTACTACTAAAACGACTAGTACTATTATTACAACGACTACCACTACTACTACGACTACCACTACTACTATTACTGCAACGACTACCACTACTTCTAATACTACTACGACTACCACTACTACTACTACTACTACAACGACTACCACCACTACTACAACGACTACCACTACTACTACTACTACTACTACTACTACTACTTCTACTACTACAACGACTACCACTAATACTACCTCAACGACTACCACTACTACAACGACCACCACCACTACTACTACTACAACGACTACCACTACTACTACTATAACAACTACCACTACTACTACAACGGCTACCACTACTACTACAACGACTACTACTACTACAACGACTACCAGTACTACTATATCGACTACTACTACTACAACGGCTACCACTACTACTACTACAACGCCTACCACTAGAACTACTACCACTACCATATCTACTACTACAACGACTACCACTATGACTACTATTACTACCACCACTACCACTACTACCACTACTACCACTACTACTACAACGACTACCACTAATACTGCTACTATTACTACTACTACCACTACTACCACTATTACCACTACTAATACAACTACTACTACTACTATTACTACCACCTCTACCACTACTACCACTATTACCACTACTACTACAACTACTACCACTACTACTGCTACTATTACTATACTACCACTACTACCACTATTACCACTACTACTACAACTACTACCACTACTACTACAACGATTACCACTACTACTACAACGACTACCACTACTACTACCACTACAACGACTACCACTACTACTACAACGACCACCACTACTACTGCTACTATTACTACTACTACCACTACTACCACTATTACCACTATTACTACTACTACAACTACTACCACTACTACTACTACTATTGCTACTAACTCTACCACTACTACCACTATTACCACTACTACTACAACTACTACCACTACTACTGCTACTATTACTACTACTACCACTACTACGACTATTACCATTACTACTACTACAAATACTACCACTACTACTGCTACTACTACAACGACTACCACTACTACTCCAACGACTACCACTATTACTACTACAACTACTACTACAACTACTACCACTACTACTACTACAACGACTACCACTACTACTACAACGATTAATACTACTACAACGACTACCTCTACTACTTTTACAACGACTACCACTACTACTACTACAACGCCTACCACTACAACCATTACCACTATTACTACTACTACAACGACTCCCACTACTACTACAACGACTACCACTCCTAGTACTACAAAGACTACCACTACTACTACTACAACGACTACCACTACTACTACTACTACAACTACAACGACTACCAGTATTACTACAACAATTATCACTGCTACTACTAAAACGACTACCACTACTACTACTACTACTACAACGACTACCAGTACTACTACAACGATTATTACTACTACTACTACAACGACTACCACTACTACTACTACAGCGACTGCCACTATCACTGCTACTACTGCTACAACGACTACCACCACCACTACTGCCACAACGACTACCAATACAACGACTACCACAATACTACCACTATTACTACTACTGCAACGACTACTACTACTATTACTACTAAAACGACTAGTACTATTATTACAACGACTACCACTACTACTACGACTACCACTACTACTATTACTGCAACGACTACCACTACTTCTAATACTACTACGACTACGACTACTACTACTACTACAACGACTACCACCACTACTACAACGACTACCACTACTACTACTACTACAACGACTACCACTACTACTTCTACAACGACTACCACTACTACAACGACCACCACCACTACTACTACAACGACTACCACTACTACTACAACGACTACCACTACTACTCAACGACTACCACTATTACTACAATAAATACCACTACTACTACAACGGCTACCACGACTAATACTACAACGACTACTACTACTACTACAACGACTACCAGTACTACTACATCGACTACTACTACTACTACAACGGCTACCACTACTACTACTACTACAACGCCTACCACTACAACTACTACCACTACCACATCTACTACTACAACGACTACCACTATGACTACTATTACTACCACCACTACCACTACTACCACTACTAATACAACGACTACCACTACTACTGCTACTATTACTACTACTACCACTACTACCACTATTACCACTATTTCCACTACGAATACAACTACTACCACTACTACTACTATTACTACCACCTCTACCACTACTACCACTATTACCACTACTACCACAACTACTACCACTACTACTGCTACTATTACTATACTACCACTACTACCACTATTACCACTACTACTACAACTACTACCACTACTACTACAACGACTACCACTACTACTACCACTACAACGACTACCACTACTACTACTACAAGGACACCACTATTACTACTACTACGATTACCACTACTACTACTACGACTACCAGTACTATTACTACAACGACTACCACTACTACTATTACTACGACTACCGCTACTACTACTACAACGACTACCACTACTACTACTACAACGACTACCACTACTACTACCACGTCTACCACTATTACTACTACAACGACTACCACTACTACTACTACAACGACTACCACTACTACTACTACAACGTCTACCACAACTACTACTACAACGACTCCCACTACTACTACTACAACGACTACCACTACTGCTACTACAACGACTACCCCTACTACTACAACGACTACCACTACTACAACTACAACGAGTACCACTACTACTATAACGACTACCACTGCTACTACTACTACTACAACGACTACCACTACTACTACTACAACTACTACCACTACAACGACTACCAGTACTACTACAACGTTTACCACTTCTACTACTACAACGACTACCACTACTACTACAAGGACTACCACTACCACTATTACTACTACAACGACTACCACTGCCACTACTACTACCACCACTACTACAACGACTACCACTACTACCACAACGACTACCAACCACTACTACTACTACTACCACTTCTACCACTACTACTACCTATACAGCGACTACCACTACCACTACAACTACAACGACTACCACTGCCACTAGTACTACTACAACGACTACCACTACTACTACTACAAAGACTACCATTACTACTACTACGACTACCATTACCACTACTACAACTACCACTAAAACGACTACCACTACCACTACTTCTACTACTACAACTACCACTACAAGGACTACCACTCTCTACCACAACTACTACTACTACTACCACTACAACGACTACCACTACCACTACTACTACAACCACTACTACGACTACCACCTCCACTACTACTACTACAACTACCACTACAACGACTAAAACTACCACTACCACTACTGCTACAACTACCACTACGACTACCACTACTACTACAACTACCACTACAACGACTACCACTACCACTACCACTACTACTACTACCACTACCACTACCACAACGTCTACCACTACCACTACTACCATTACTACTACTATAACGACTACCACTACCACTACTGCAACGACTACCACTACCACTACTACTACTACAACGACTACCACTACTACTACTACCACGTCTACCACTACTAATACTACAGCGACTACCACTACTACTACTCCCACTACTACTACTACTAATACTACAGCGACTACCACTACCACTACTACTACTACAACGACTTCCACTACTACTACCACTACTACCACTACTCCTACTACCACTACTACTACCAGTACTGCTACTACCACTACCCTTACTACCACTACTACGACCACCGCTACTACCACTACTACTACTACTACCACCACTACTACTATCACTACTACCAGTACTACTACCACTACTACCACTACTACCTCCACCACTACTACTACTACTACTACTACTACTACTACTACTACTACTACGACTACTACTACCACTACTACTGCTACTACTACCACTACTACTACCACTACTACCACTACTATTACTACTACTACCACTACTACTACCACTACTACCACCACTACTACTACTACTACTACTACGACTACCACTACTACTACTAGTATTAATAATTACTAATAATGTAAATAATAATAATAATAATAATAATAATAATAATAATAATAATAATAATAATAATAATAATAATAACAATTTGCAGACATAATACCCAAGAACATGAATTTCAAACTTCGAAATGTCTACGTTCTCAAACCTTACTATTGCTGATGGCCGCAGAAGATATCTTTTTGATGTTATTTCTTTATAACACCTTATATGGTAATATCAGCCCTGTGACTTCATAAACAACAACAACAATAATAATAATAACACAAAGATATTGATATTAAGGTTTAGCATCTTCCGGCGATACGGTAAAATTATTTTTAATAAAAAGTCCCGATACCACACTATTCTTAAGTTGGATGATTTCTCGAAATTTTCGAATTTCTCAAAAATGGCTATAACAAGTTAGATTAAAATAGCGTAAATTAAAAAAATTGAGAAGCAATTAAAATGTATATTTTCTATTTGTTGGGAATATCTGCTGAATTTCTCTGCATTCTGGCTGAATTTTGTATAGGTAGTAAACCTTAATAGATAGACAGAGACTTACATCACAAAAATGGAGATCACGTCAAAGATACATGTTTGTTGTGAATCTAACAGTTTCCGCGGTAATACTTGTTATTGGTTACAGTTTTAAAATACTTATACTTTTCTCAAAAAGGGGTCTTTCTTTTCAAAGAGATCTGCTTTTAAATCAGTTGACTATCGCTTAAGCCTAGTATATTCCCTTAGCTACCGTCTACTAATGAGGAACTAAATAATCAGTCCATTTTGCTAATGTTTGTATCTCGATTAGTATTAAGTAGACAGAACAATATTCTTTTGTAAGACTTTTTTTTGCAGAATAGAATAGAAATTCATGTGAATGAAATACAGCAGATATTTTTTTCAGTTGAGTTTAGTGTTTTAGGGATTGTGATGGGAATTTGCTTACGGAGTTGTAAAGGCGTATAGTGTACCGATTAAGTTAATAAGTCTTTTCAATATGGGTTATGGTTTTTTAGAACAAATTTGCCTTGTAATGTCTAGACGGTTCTGATTGCCAGTTTGTTGCACTTATTAGTTAATGTTATAAAGTGTATAATTTACTTCACATGACTATAAGGTTTAATCTTCTGCTAAGCGACGCATTTTGCTGTAATTATTATTTATTAAGACGCGCTCTACTTAAGCTCAGATCGGCTACATGATATATGTTAAATTGTGCACACAGGTTTTCAATTAATATATGGCTGATCAGCAACATCCCCCAAATTAGCTCCTTTAAAATGTTGGCACGTCTTTTGAGCTAAAGAAAACTGTAAGTCCTGTAGTGTTTCCCTTCAGGTCAAGATTTAGATTCTTGATCAAAGGTGTTTTTTTAATATTTATTATTGCAGCAACTTTTACACTAAGTAATTTAGTGTTCATTGGATTTGATGCTCATGTTTCATATGCTTCCCTTATTTCCCCTGTTTCCATGATTTCAGTTGTGCTTCATTATCCATTTGTTATACCAAGTGGCTCAACCTCGCCGTGTTAAAAGAGTTGCAGACTCAACGAGATATTTGAAATTATATGGTTTCATATGGTTCACCATTTTATGTTATTAAAACATTAATAGAAAATCTATGTATTCATGTGTCATTCGGAAAAATATCGCAGTTTGTATGTGAACCTAATTCTTCAACGTCATCCTCACCATCTTTCATGGTTTAATATTTTTGGCACGAGCTGGCTAAATATTTAAACTTATTTAAACTAATATTATTTTAGGTTTGCCGATGTTTCGTTGCCCTTTTGGTGTATATTTTGAAACCAAATTCGTGTATCTGTGTTCAAGTTGTTTTGATCTTCTTTGATTCATTCAAGTAGATTGAAAAATTTTAATTATTTACGTATGTCTTAACTCCTCCTTCTGTATTTTAATGTATTTCCTGTTACGTGTCTTAGAAAGTGCTTCTCTACTAGGTACTTCTATCTTTCTTTGCATTTTTTTTCGTGATTATCCATAATTTAGACCCATACCTCTACACTAAAACCGCCATCTCTTTGTAAAATTGTGTTCTTGGCGCTTGTTTTGGTAACATTAGAATATTGTTTGATGTTACTGCATATCTAGAAATATTTATTTATTTTGATTAATTGTCATTTTAGGTATGACCTTAAATAATTATTTTATTAGTTGTGTTACTATTTTTTCTCTTACTTTTTCCTGCCCTCTAAAAACCATTGTTTTAGTTTGTGCTATGATATTTTAATATTCTAATTTTGTCTTATTTTATTTAATTTATGTAGAGCCTTTTGCACATTTACTCCTGAGCCACTTAAGACCTGATATCTGCAAATAGTTTTACATCAAATATAGTATTATTTGTCTTAAAATATGCTTATAAATTATTCTGCCAAAATTTGACATCATCTATATATACACTAAAAAAATAGGTGACAATGGATACTGTTGTATAACGCCTTTATTTATTGTTTCTGTATTTTTGACTTTTTGGTCGAAATCGAACATTATTATATTATCCATGTATAAAAATGTAATTATCGTTATCAGATGTTATGCTATGCCTTTGTTTTCCATTTTTTTCCATAATATGTTTATGTATTCATTATCAAAATGTTTTTCAAAATCAATAAACAACATATAAGTAGGAATGGTGTACTCTCTGTGAGTTTCAATTATTTGGTTTATAGCAAATATACAGTCCATGTTGGATCTTCCTTTTCTAAAGGCATTTTTGGCTTCCGGTACCTGATTAATTGTATAAAATGTTAACCTCTAACAAATAGAATTATATCAGCACACATAACCTTCAGGTACTCAATTGGATACATCTCCTAAATCGGGATGCTAATAGCTTTGCTCCAATCATCATCTGGAATTACTGAATTAATAGGCTGGTGGAAAACTTCACATTCATAGACATTTAGAAGCTTTAAAGTAATTTAAACTTGAAGTAAAATTAACGATAGGACTATCGGAATTAGTTTGTTGCTAATTGGAACCATGGGCGAATAATGGGGGAATGCCCAATGCAGATAGGTGCGTAATATCAATTATAGGAAGAACAGCAATTAGTACACCAACACTTCCCGAGTGCTAATTGGGGGTAATTTTTGCTTGCCTTCATCAATGTTTGTTAATCTGTAAACCGTAGAGGCCAATTGAAATCAGTTGGATATAGCCGAAAACCCAACATCTCACGTTGCTTTTCGCACGCTGATTAAATGTTACAGCTGCTTAATAGAATAAAGAATTATAGTTATACAGTAAAACCTATGTAACCTGGATACCTATGTTTCAATAAACCATCTGATGTGTTACATTCACATGACCTGCTCTACATCTCAATAACATATTCTTGTTGAAAAGCTTATTCCATCTGCTTCATGCTAATCCAGGTAAACATCAGCAGAAATAGCCTTATTATTTACTTCCTTGAAAGTAGAAGAGAAATAATGGAATACACTAAGCTAAAGCGACAGTCAAATATTTCAAAAATCGGTTGCTATCCATTTCTTTGCAAGACTAGGAGTTGGAATATTCCAATATGAGAAAAGTTTAAAGTGTTTTCAAACTGAAACGAATAACAAGGAATATCTTGAAAATGGTAAGTTTGACGAAAAAAGATTATGACATAAATTGTGTGTTTTAACAAGATTACATTTTTTTGTGTAGGAAGTCCTTGTCTTATCTCTTACCGTTCACCAGTCTTGCAAAATTAAGCAAAGCTCATCCAGAATAGAAAGTCTTCAGAGCTATTCCCTGAAAACTGAAGATATGCATTTTATTTTTAATGCAAATACCTTTTAATGAAAATCTTTAGTGCCATTTTTGAGGAAATCAAAACTTTCGAATTAGTTTCTGTATGAAAATAGCTTAGTGTGGGGGATTTTCTTCAAAACCTTCTTCTCGCTTCCTTCGAAGATGCTAAACTTAAATCCCGCGTTGTGAACTATCATCTTTACAGACACATGGACACACATATACACACATACACGGACCTTTTTCTAAAAATTCCTTCTTTTTTGTTACAGTTAGTAAACTGTAATATTAAACTGGTTAGTAAAACGTGTATTTTCGCTAAAATCTCGGTATCGAATTTTTGGGTGGAGTACAATAACTTCTCTATACGATATGTACATAGAATGTATAGAGAAAGTAAAAATTGTTCAAACTAAGGGGATTTGGTATGTTTACATTCTGTGAAAATGAAGTGACGGTAGACTACATCATAATGCTAAGGAACTTTTGTATATATTAAAGGCACGATCAGCTAGTAATTAATTTTTTTTATGATCAATTTTACAAACTTTCGCTTACTCATATTGATGCTGTTTACAAACGGGACTAAAAGATTCTGTGAGTTTAACATCTGGAAACTGACCTCCATATTGCAGATCTAAAGTTTGCTTTTAAAACAAAGAAACATAGTAATTTAGGTAGTTCCATGAAGCACAACAGAAATGTGTTAGAAATTCAATATTTCTATGCCAATAAACTGTGCAAATAGCTGCAAGGTCACAATAACCTTGGTACTCGTTATCTCTGAATTATTTTGATATTGTATTATTCATATTTGCTACGAATAGTTGGGTCGAGCTTGTATATCTTAAAAGGGCATGATTGGTGGAACTATTTCAGAGATAACACATTTGTAACTTTTAGCTTAAGCAATTTACTTAAACTGTTACCAGGAGATTTCATAACTTATGTGCACGTTATATTTCTATGCGATCACAGCTGTATTTCGAATTCACTTATACGTGAAACTTAAAATTCGCGTATCACGTTTCTTAGGTAAGTAATCTGTAATACCTAAATACTGGGGGAGAACAACGAAATGCACTTCTGCCTAAACCGACTGCACTGTACAGATGATGAAAACGAACTGCGTTGTGAATTGCGTCTCCGTAAATATATATTCGAACACCTTTGTTCTACCGAAGCATTAAAACTGTGCTCTAATTGACTTGTATTTCCCGCTCCCAGTATCGTCTCTTTTCATGAGCCAATAAAAACTTTCGTACCATTTAACTTAGACTGCTAACTTTTAGTAACTTACCAGTAACTTTCACAGTCTCACCACCCCTAAAGCTGGTATTGTCTTTTTCTTTTAGTTCAAGGACGTTCTTTTATAGATCTTACTCTAAGTTCTTGACTATTGGCCTAAAGCTTTGCGAAAGAATTTCTTTTATGAAGCGTATAATCTTAGCTATATCTTCTCTCTTATGACTAAGTTATGCTAACATCTTACTTCTATTATTACATATATTTACATTCTTGCTTATTAACAATTTACATCTTCCACTATTTATTAGCACTGCCTCAGTCTCACTCAAATTTAGCCACGATGAATTAAGATTAAATGGGTAATTCCAGGAATGTAGTAAGAGGGTGACAAAAATAAAAAAAAAATATAATTGAATATGAGCTAAATATCACTCTAAATCACCCAACTATAACAATTACATAGGTACATACCAGAAATACCTAGATAGAACAAGATAGAACAAGAGTGGATATCTATCTTCCAGAATGAAGGGGTGTTCAACATATAGGGTCCATTTGAATGTAAAAACACAGAAGTCTTATAAAATATATTCAATGTAATGTGGTCTATAATTTACAGGGGTCAAAATGTAGAAGTGTTACTGTGTGTAAACGCTTAGGAAATATTACCTTTAGTCTGTGTTTTATTATTAAAACATAAAGAAACAAAGATCAATAGAGGAAACATACCAAAGCAAATAAGTACATTTTTATTATGGAGTGGTTTAATTAATGTAGAGTTGATTTACCTGCATAGATTTAGGGAGAACAATGTATGTTGTGTGAAATGACTAATTTTTGCACCTCTTGATCATTTTCTTCCACCATGTATATTGTTATTAAAATGAATTACTTTTGTATTTTGGAAATGAAAAAAAAGAATTGTAACTCTTTATGGAAAGAATACTTATATAACGTATAAATAATGATGTATGTATCACCCAACTTAGAATTATACTTCTACAAGACTCCGAACCCTGGACTTGATTTGATAGGGAAGGTTGATCACTATCATGTATTAGCAAAACTTAGTATATTTATTATAAGTATTTCTAATTATTCCTTATGTAGTTAAGCTGATAATTGCAGACTCTCCATTGTCCGTAGCTGCTCGTACCCGTTTCTTGGCTTTATAAATATCGGACTTCATTGCCTGTCTTCTCAAGTTACCTATGCCAAGAATAATTTGGAAGTATGGGTAAATAATGACTTATTCACTCTGATGTTTGAGTGAGATAAAGAACCACGTTAATACTTGATTTGCATAAATCTCAGCATTTTTGGAACATAAATTTAGTCTGCTATATGCTGATACAAAACATTAATGAATGTTTTTGTAGAATACAAAAAATAAAATGGTTTACTCTTATAAGCCTTTTATTGTTTCCATAGTTCTATTTCAATAAAAACAATATAATTTTATAAAATTTTAATCGCGCATGCATCTGAACTTGTAGTTTGAGTATACTCAATTACATTTTCAGCAATAAATATGTATACAGGTTGCTTAGAATTCCAGTAACTGTATATGATATACATTATTAATGTATTTCTTCCTTTCTAATTCGTCCACATATTCAAGCAATTTATGTGTGTTTACTTATATCATGGCTGTTTCTCATATAAGTCTGCACTTTGTAAAACCGAATGAGATTTCTATATGTATTCATAATGAGTATAAACTCCACGCTGTGTTTCGAGTCTGGAGGCAATGAAATCTGAGCTCTAATTATATGTTATACTACCAATAGTTCAGTCCAAATGTAGCTGCTGTCGATTTCGTTTGAGAAATCTTTACCGCATAATTTGTACATGGATGTTTATATACGTTACCGCAGAGTTTTTTTGGTTCTTGAATATTGTAAGATTGCAGCTTTCACACATATTGAGAAGGCTGATGTTCGATTCCCCAGAAGGTAACATTATGCGATGACATCGTGGAAAATAGCGAAGTGATAGTGACAACCAAGAGTAGGGACAATGAAAGGCTGTGCTAAACCACATTAAAGAAGAGAAAGTGAATGTAAAAAATTTACACTGTTGCTTCACCTGACAGAATTTGCATATATGATTCGTATATGCATAAGCTGTAGAGATATGATGTACGTAAATTTGTTAATTTATTTGGATGAAATGCGAGAGTTAAAGAAGGTAATCTGAAGTTAAAGAGGAAACTCCACGTATTAAAACATCTGCAAGGAAACAACGAGGAAGAGATATGATCAACGGACACCTTAGTTACTTTTTACTTTCTCTAGCGCATATGTACTACGTACACAGTAAATAACCACCCAAAAATTCAATAATGAGATTTCGCTGGATATTTGTTTTGGACAAGGTACGTGTCTGTGTGTGTATGTTTGTGCATAGCTCAAAAGTCAAAGTACCAAACTGGGTATTTAACTTTGGCATCTTCCAAGGATGCGGCATGAATGATTTAAAAAAATCCTCCCTAAGCTATCCTATATATATGGATACATTTTCAAAAATTTTAATTTTATCAAAAATAGGTTTAACGATTTTGATATTTACATGGTTTTGAATTTCTTAGAAATAGCCACTGAAATCATCTTCATCCTGAATGACTTTTGCATAAATGGTAAACCATAAGAGATAGATAGAAACTTACTGAACAATAACTCAATTCTAAAATAAGTATACTTTTCTCAAACAGGAAGTATTTATGTTTCTTTTGTTTTTCTCCGGGCCATGAGAGAAGCGAATTTCAATGCCAATTCATAGCAACAGCTTTTAAAACATTAGAATACATTAGCATACTCCCTTAGTTCCGTTCTACTGAGATAACTAAGAAATAAACTATTCTGGAGAAGCTTATCTCAATTAATATAGAGAATAAAGAAGAAGAATCGTTTCTATAGTATTAGTTTGTAGTACAGGCGGAGAAAGTCATATGAATAGAACAGATTTTTTAAAAAAATGTATCTCAGAAATTTGTTGATGAAGGCGAGCAGTATTTCATACTTTATTCATCATACATTCGGGTTCACGAAAACGTGCCTATGATTCTTGTATATCGTATTGCTTTTTTTTATTTAATAGACAGCATAACTGTATCATCTAGTGTTCCTCTAGCCCTGGGGGAGCTGATATTTCATTGTTTTGAATCAAGTTCAACATGGGCACGTTAGCCTGTGATAAGGGAGGATGCAGGGAGAAGTACCAAGGAATTGCTTGCCCTCGGTTTGACCGTATACAATAAATGTTACTAGATACGAGACAATAAATATAAAACCTTGACACATATCCTAATTAAAATTTAAATGTAAACTCGAGTTTGCAGGTTAAAACCCATCCTATACTGACGGTTTAAAGTGTGCTTAATGGTGTGACAGCATGTTATGTCAATAGAATTATTAGCGTTTACTAATCTTTTTTCAGGCTGCATCACGAGGGTGTATCTCTTTATTTTATATATGTATATATTCATTCTGTGAAATTCAATTATCTATTTGTTGTATGTTTGATATGGAGGGGTATTCCTAATTGCAGCCGTGGACTTGCAGCCCCTGGAGGAAGGTTGAGATGAATGTAATTTCAGAGGGCTGCAGAAATCCGGTCAGGGTGAGGGCCGTCATGATGGGTCCCTAACATTTCAGAAGCTGTTTGGACCTGACTGCAGAAAAGCACCTACGCCATCCCGACGCCGACAGCTATATTTCTTGAGCGCAGTCACTTCTGCTGTAGCCCTCGTCGACACTTTAACTCTGGGGATGAAATACTGTTGAAATGAAGGAACAGGAATTTCGACAGAATGAAGAATTATCTTCAGCATTCGTACAGTGACCCAGGCAAACCCCCCAAAAACCCACGGTCAAAGAGCTCGGCCGCGGGGAACCGATCCCACGACCCTCCAAATGCAAGTTCCAGACGAAAGCCTGAGCCATATAGCTCGGTACTTGTTGAATGTATATATGTGATTGAATTTATTTGATTCCTATTAAGTATTGTTGTCATACTTATGCTTAACAATAATAATAATAATAATAATATTAATAATAAGCTTTGCATTGAATAAATAATTTAGTTTTTAAGCGGATAGGAGATTATGTTAGACATTTAAATGTTTTCTGAGAGTATTAGGCATTATTCTCGTAAGGATATTTTCCTGCGCCCCCGGTATAAAGGAAGAGGAGATATGGTAGGTGAAATCACAGTGTCCTTACAGTTTCCAAATAGAGACTTCCTGGCAGTTGGAGAACTAAAACGGGGGAAAATTATTAGGGACTATTAGCTGATATTTACTTTCTCTGTCACGTATGTACAATGTACATAGTAGCTAAAGAGGGTATTGTATTCCACCCAAAAATTTGATGTCGAGATTTCACCCGAAATATATGCTTGGTGTATCCTGAGCCCGAAAAGAGCTTTCTCAGAAAAATTCCGTTTGTGTGTGTGTGTGTGTGCGTGTGTGTAAGTGTGTGTGTGTGTGTGTGTGTATGTATGTGTGTGTCTGTCGTTTCAAAACGAAAAAATCGTTAAAAAGCAAACATGGTATTAGTGTTTAGTATCTTCAAAACAATCGTCTTCAATATTTTCAAAACAATCGTCCTACCACAAACTACCCTTTAGATAATTGTTTGAAAGTTTTGCTTTTATTAAAAATCACTCACCATTTTGTTTAAAATACCGCATATACAAGATATTTACATTACAAATAAAACGTATATTTTGAATTTTCTGGGCATAGCCTCTGAAGACCTGTTTATTCTAAACGAATTTTACAGAATTGTATATAACGGTTAAACCGTAAGAGATAGACAAAACCGTAATACACAAAAAACGTAGACCTTATTAGAACATCAGTCTTCTAGAGTGACTTTTTTTTTTTAAAGATATTTCTTGTTATTGATTTGAGTTTTAAATTATGTAACTTTCTGAAAGTTCAAAGCGAACCAAACATCAAATTTTTCACATAGCCATCACCTTTTAAAATATTTGACTATCGCTTTAGCCTAATCAATTCCCTTGTTTACCTTCTACTTACAAGTAAACATGAATAAGACGAATAATAAGAAGAATTCTGCTAACGTTTATCTGGATTAGCATTATATAGAGGAAAGAAATAACCTTTTGTAAGAATAGTTTGCGTATGGAACTCCGAGAGGATGTTATGAAATTGCATCTGGGGCGTTACATGTGTTTTCATCTCTTCTATGACTGAAGAATGCGCTGCTATTCCTTCTATTTCCTTTCTAGAGCTGACAAAAATAGATGGAAGCTCAAACATGCTTTAAATCACGACAAGGGACAGGGTTTTGGATCTAGCTCCGTTAGATGACTGTTATATTCCTATTTAATGTTTGCATATGCTGCATTATTTAAACAACAGAATCGCCCAAGAGGAAGGTTGTTTGTTTAGCTCAGAACTCTGTATGCTCGCACACAATAGGTGACCAGGTAGAGGCGCACTGGAATTTTACGTCTGTATTATTATTCAGGAGACACGGTAGTTAACTGTAAAGCAGAAATAGCCTAGCCACTTGTTTTAGTCATCAATTGTTACCCCAGCTTTACTAGCATGAATAATTCATACGTACACTTGCTTTATTACCTATTATAAACGCAGTAATTCATTCGAATGGCTTTGATACTCTGTGTGGAGATAATTCATTCTTCATAATTATCAACGTGCGTTTTTAGCGCGGATATTAAGTGAAAGTTGGAATGCTGCTGATGAGTATAGATCAGCAGTACGAGTGATTGAGGTAGCTATAACCTATATTTAATTTTCAGGTATGGTTCATATTAATCGAGATAGATTCCAGGTTCAGTTACCTCCCATCGTAATTTAATATTCTCTCGGAATAAAACAGCTTGATGCATAATCCCCAAAATCAATAGAAAGTTTCATTGTGCTTGAAAATGAAATTTCCGCTTAGTGGCTGGACAGAAGTGGGGATAAAGCTTTTGAGAAAGGTGAAAGAAAACTATATTCACACGGCATTCACCAACCATTCTACAACAAACTGTTCTTGCAAAAGTTTATACTTTTATCTAAAAAAGTTAATAAACTTCGGGTGCTACAGCTCGAACTCCAGCCAAGGCATATTGACCGACATTTAGGTAAAAAATGCACTCATAATATAATAAGAGCTTAATTTATTTATTTTATTAATATGCTACATTTCCCACCAATGCCCATTATTGGCCTTAGGAGTGGGTAGCAATGCTAGAGAATGCTACATGGTTTAGCGTACCGATTCCCTTCCGATTCCGACTGATTAATGCGATCCACGCAACCTGAAGCCAGAATTTTTCCCTTAAATACATCCTTAATTGCGAACCCAAGGAACCTTACGAGGCTGAGTGAGGCCCGCACCGGGTCTAAAATACCCCAAAACGGAACCGGGGATTGAATCTGGGCCTCTCGAGGATAAGCAGCTGCGCTGCCGACTGCGCTAAGAAGATGACATTTCTTTTATCTAATTCACATTACTCCAGACAAACATTTGGTTTTTATTATATATTTCCTTGTAGCTATAAAGGAATAATACGTCAGACTTAAGCGACTTTAAGACCGTTACGACATTAAAATTAGGTTCCTTTTGCTTGGCCAGGGGCCAGAACAACGAATAACATATAATTTGAGGAAAGTGTAAGAATGTAAAGGTTGAGACCACTCACAAGGACTTTCATCTAAATAATTAACTCAGCAAATAAAGTGTGTTTCGCATAAATTCTGTGTTTTAACGAACCTTATGCAGAAACCATCCAGGAAAAATAGAACTTCAGGGGCTATCATTATATACATTTGCTATAAAAATATATTTACCATTTGGAACTTTATACAAAATCGTTTCGGTCATTTTTACAAAATAAGTTGAAAACTTTGCATGTATGGGGTAGTTTGGGATAGGGGAATGTTTTGAAAATCTTCGGGTCATATTTTTAGAATATGTAGAACTTATTTTAATATCAAAGCGACTATTCTTTATTGAGATATGCTGTTTCACAAACAAACACACATACGCTTTTCCATTTTTTTTTTAAATTTGGGGTCTGAAAACGGTATACAAGCATTTAAGAAACTTAACCTACTTACTGTACATCGAAGCTAAAGTAGTAAGAGAAAAGAGTCAAAGAATGTATAGCAGAGAAAAGGCAGTTAAGGAGGAAGGTAGCGTAAAAATGGTTTCACTCGCTAACAGCGAATGTAGCGTTTAAGGAATAACGATAAAGAAAGGTCTTGCACACTGCGACCAATAAAAGTTAAACATAACATTTGATTTGTATTCAGAAAATATTGAACCAGCAATCTTGTGATATGTTGTGCAATAACATCCCCCAGAAGCAAGTCACAGGTTGCATGCTGACATGCTATAAAGACGCACAGATACCCTTATCATACAGTTAAGGTCTAAAGTTCTTAAATCCGGCGCTAGAATCCGTCGTGTAGTCGCCAAAACTATAGGTTCTGAGTCTCGTCAAAGGCCCATCCCTGCGAGGAAGGCAACCACAGTGCCACCTAAACGCCGAGAACAATATTTACAGTGCTCATATATAACACCATCTGTCAGCGTTGCCACATAAGCGCAAATGCAATGTAATGAGAAAATGGCATCAAAGGGAATGCTAGAAAGAAAATCGTGGAGAATAATCATCTCAGCATTCCCCTAAGTGACAAATGGAGATCACAAAGAAACCTAATTCAGAGTGCGGTATCTTTGGATACATACCCTGCGAATTGTACAGCCGCGCTAGCTGTGATTATGGGGGTACTGAAAGCTAATTTGTACATTAGGATAAATAATAATCTAGTAAAAGTAATAATAGTTTAAGTAATAACCATTATTTCATACAGAAATTAAATATAAACAAATTCTTATTTGTTAAATAAATTAAATTCTTATTTTAGTTATTGAGAAAGCAAGAAAATATTTTGCTATAAATAATAATAATAGTAATAATAACGATAGTATTAACTTATTTTTAGTACCAAATTTATGAGGTTTTCTGAAACTGTTAATTCCACTATTAAGTTACAAAAAGAATGTGCGACAGTAGGCCCAACAGCCCCGTATTTGACGTGGACAAATATTCCTTAGTGCATTAAAAGTGTTGCACGGGGTATTTAAAATTAAAACGCAGTAGTGGAGGAATAGTGAGACGGACCTTCATTTTATCCCTCACAATGAGAATGACCCGATCACCAGAATTTTACTTAAACTATTCAACTTTAATAATGATGGTGATGATAAGAATAACAACAACAAAAATAATAGCAACAATAATAGTAATAATAATAATAGTATAATTACAGTCTGTCTCTGCCTATCCAACTCCTGTCCTACACACGGCTTGTGTGAAAAATCAATAAAACCTAACACCCATTGACCACAATAGTTGGCTATACTATGAATCCTAGGACTTAAAGTGCTTACAAACATTGTAAGTTGCCATTGGAGTTGTCATCTCAAAATAATTTGAGATCACCTTGCGGGTCAGCTGAGAAATTCAATGCTATGCCGCCATGTTGCCATGTTAGCTAAGTGGCAGAGCAACCGGCTAGAGACCGGGAGATCCCTGATTCAAATCCCGTCTATGGCATTGTATTTTTCAGCCTGATTCCTGTCCTACACACAATTAAACCCAATATAATTACAGTTTATACCAACGAATTACAAATGTCTTTAAATGAATGGTCATATCTGATAAGAATGACGGGAAAGGGAAGGTTACTCTTGCCGGTTTAGTTTGAAATAGCCCCATTGAGTTCAGCAACTTCATCCTACGAAGGAATACCTGCACACATCAAATACGAGGTAATTGGACCAGCTGGTATAATAAAAGAGTGCATGGATTCGTATACAGAATACGAGTACTTAGATTTGTCCTTATAAATATATTTTAATTTGACGCTCTCAGAGTGAAAGGAAGTAATTAAACCCCCAAACATAGGTTGAGACCATAGAACACTTTTGTCGAAGATAAATACGTGAATACTAGGTGGCCTACATAAGCTGTCCATGTTGACGTTAATTTATCCTGGATAGCGCGGATATCAAAAGGTTTGCCTAATTAAAACTGCAAATTGCCTTTTTCATAATTCCTTACTTCCTTACCATCTTACTTACTACTTACTTTATTTCCTGTAGAATTCAACGGGGATATTTCAAGTTAAACCAGTCATTTAGGAGCGATCTTCGTTTAACCCCTCTTGCTTAGCTCCAGAGATGAGAGAGATATAACAAAGGGCGCTCACGCCAGCTTCTCACAGACCGTATACATATATCTATCTATCTATGAATGCAACGAAGTAAGTAAGGGGGGTGTAAGGAAGGAAGGAAGGAGGGATGAAAGGAAGTACGTAAGTAAGGAAGGAAAGAAGTCGGAAAGTAAGGAAGGAAGGTAAGAAGGAAGGATATAAGGAAGTAAGGGAGAAGGAGAAGAAGCAAAGTAAGTAAATAAGTGTCACATGAACCAGAAATACATAATAATTTGAAAAACAAAGATAGGGTCAACTCCTATTACTGAAGTAGGTTGAACAAAAAATGAAAAACCCTAACCTTACAAAATTTGCTAACTTTACTGCGAATAGTAAATAGGGAAAGTTTTATTCTACTCAAAAACTTTGAAAAATACAAATTTAGAGACTCCCAGATTAAAAAAAAAATTATTATGAAACGGACATATGTCTGTAGGTCTGTCTTGTCATTGCGTCTGCAGCATACAACATAACTCAAAAACGATAAGTCGGTTAGATACTAACCTTGATATTTATGTACTGTATCTTCGAAGGATGTCAAATGAATTTTCTCAGGAAAATCCTCCTACTCCAAACTGTCCTTTGCATGGAATATATTTCGAAAGCTTCTATTTTATCAAACTGTAACTCATACAACACTTACTCTACAAAAAATATTTTATATCTCGTTAAACCACACAATTTATGTCAAATGAAATGTTTGTATAATTAACTATCTCCAAATATTCCTTTTATTATTTATAGTATCACAATACTTACAGTTTGCTTAGTTGGTAAATCATTATTCTTTTTCCTTTTCTACATAGTACAATGAAGCGTGGGTACAGAAGGTTTGAACTCCGCCAAAAACTCAATACTGAGATTCCATCCAGTTACACGTTTTGAGGTTCCCTATAACCCAAAAACTATTTTTAGAAAATGGTACGTGTTTGTGTGTGTATGTGTCTGCACCCGGTGTCTGTGCACACGATAACTCAAAACGGATAAGTTCGTTAAACTTGGTATTTATGTTCAGTCTTTTCCAAGGATGCGACACAAAGATTTTGCCTTCTGCCCAATTTGAACTACTGTTTACATGGGAACATTTTTCGTAAGTTTTGATTGAAATACTGTATAATAAAGATAATTACATGACAAATAAAATGTATATTTCTGGGAATAGCCTGAGAAGTTCTTTATTCTGGATGAATTTTTCTGAAACTGGTAAACCGTAAGAGATAGACAAAAAACTACAATACAAAAAACATACAGCTTATTAAAACACAGAATTTATATATAAATGATTCCTAGAGATGACCATTTTTGACATATTTGTTATCATTGGTTTCAATTTTAAAATACTTAAAAATCTTCTCATACGGTAACCTGTAAACTCCTGGCCTTGCAAAGGAACAAATTTCAACCACATGGCAATCAGTTTTTAAAAGATTTGACAATCGGGAATGCACTAGGCTAGTGCATTCGCTTATTTCCCTTCTACTTACAATTAGTAAGACCATCTGCTAATGATTATCTCGATTAATGAATACAGAGAAGAATAAGCCTTTTGCATTATCTGTTACCGAGATGTACGAAAAGTCTTGTGAATGGAACATGTCATATATTTTAAATTCACATAGCAACCCGCTAATGCAACATAGGACATTCGCTTTAAGCTAGTATTCCCTTTATTCCCCTTGTATCTACAAGGAACTATGAAATAAAATCTCCTGTTATCTCTGTTAATGTCTATCTTTAACAGAATGAAGTTGAGCCCTCCGGTTGGAATCGGGATGGGTGAGTCTGGAGAATAAATTATGTCCACTTTCTTTTACCTGGTCGTCTCCTTAGCGAGGTGGTAGCGCAGCTGCCTACCAAGTGCGAGACCTGGGTTCGATCCCCAGTACCGGCGTGGGGATTTTTCCCCCGCTGGTAGACCTGGACCGGGGTGTACTCAGCCTCGTGAGGTCCCTGGGGGGCCAATTGAGGAGCTACTTGATGGAGGTCGTGAGGACCGCATTAACCGGCCGGGAGGGGCTCGAGGCGCTGACCACGTCTCACCCTCCAATACTGCACCCCATCCATGACGTCTATAGTGGACCGAGATGGGGGACGCAGCGGCCGGGCGGTAGGCCAAGGCTCCCCGTGAGCTGTCGTGCCATGGAGTTATGTTACTTTCTTTTACCTGCACCCATTTTCATCCCGTGCACATCCCGATCACCTCAGCTGTAAGTGGATTTTTGGAATCTGGGTTTACCACATACAGACACTGTGAACACTTACAATTTCCAGTAATCGCTGTTATTTTACCCTTATTGAGACCGGCAGTCCGTTACCAGGGCAAACCACGCTTTTAAGGTCTATTTATCGAAACTACGAACATGAAAAAAAAAAAAAAATACTAGTCTCATTTTAGGAATTTGTTCCCGTAGCATGGTGAATGTGTTTTTAAACTGCACTAACTTTTGTAAGCGACAACTGCACTGTCCTGACGAGAACTCCCCGGGACAGGTAAAACAATACTCAGGTATGCAGGTTAATAACAGTCGATCACACCTGCACCTGGCGAGGCGTGAAAATTGTTTGTCTGACTATTTCCTGTCCTGTGCAAAACTCCTTATTTCCTGCATTTCCATCTTTTTATTCCACAGCAGTTGTCGACCCACCAAAATATACAATTTTATTTTCCCCTCTAACCTTATAACTATATGTTTCAGTTAAATAATAATAGTATTTAATATCACTAATCTAATTATATTAATTATTACCTCCATTATTAGTTCTAGTTATTGTCATGTATTTCTGATTGTTAAAAAAGGCTCAAAGTACAGATCAGAATAAATTACATAAAAGAATAAGCTTTTGTAAGAATAGTTTGTTGTAGATTACCAAAATAATGGTTATGAAACACACCTGATTTTTTTAATGGTTTTTGTATTTTTTATATTTTAAAAGTATTATGGCTACTTCATTAGAGCGACAAAATGAGCGAGGTGTTGAAATTTCTCCTAATGTTTAACCTTTTCTTCATGTCTGTGTATTAAAACTTGTTTACTGAATGTGAAAGCTTTTCTTTTAAGAGCGCCAACATAAAATTAAAAAAGGACAAGATGTATGGACCGAATTAGCAGAGCCGTTCAACTGAGGCAATTAGTTTTGATGCGCGGCAGAAAGACAAAAGTCGTGTTGCTGCGTGACAGCACGGTGAGAAGTTGTTTTTGTTACATCGTCGATCCCCGCCCCACACTTTATTATCCCATGCGCTGTTTGTGGTCCAGAGTCTGCATGGCCTTCCCCTTAACGTGTTCCTGACAGCTGAAAATCCCTGCATGTTTTTCATTCATAGCACATCTGTCATCCTTGGAGCATCACCCTTTCCCTTTTTCTGCCGATTTTTTTTTTCTCTCAGCCCTGAATAATAGTAATAAAGGCCGTTTGACCTAATCACCTCTATTTTTCTCCGCATTACGTCATAGTCAGTCCCTTAGTAGGTATGTGGAGGAAGCTGAGATAAAACCAAACGAGACCTTAATTTTACAAGTTGCACTCTCCTGAGTATCACCTTTGGATAGAACGAATTATTTTTCTTATGATGGGACTAAAGCAATTTGCATTTTCCTTTGTTGCAACGATGCTTAAAGTGATAATTCAATTTCTGGAGGCCATAAGTGAATTATTTCAATGTTGTTTTTTTTTTATTCCAGTTAATATCACGCCGGCATGGTTTTAACGGTGGTAATTTCTTTAGAGTATAATATCTACGGATTATGTAAACTCGTGTATTTTGTATCGCTGGGTTTCTATATTTCTTAAACTGTATTCACACATATTCATATTTCCAGACTATGGGAACAATTATATTGCCAGAGAAAAATTCCCATCTCCAGCAGGGATTCCAACCCGTGACCGCTCGCATAACAGAAAGATGCTCTACCGACTGAGGGCCAGTCGATGTCAATTGCTATACCAACGTAATCGTAATCTCATATGAGGCGCTCCAAATAACAAAGCAAAAATTTATTATCCATCTCAAAAAAAAAAAAAAATAAAACTTAACATATTTTCAAACTCTTCTTCTGCACCTGCTTATCTCTTCATACGGAGAACCTACACCACCAATCCATTGCCTGGGGTGAGATGACTGTTGAAGATCAGCGGGACTATGGATTAGACAGAGTATCCAGAAACGGTGGTTCAATCAATATTCGATATTAACGTGAGGAAGTAGATGATATGAAATGTGGGCCAAATGAATGATAATAAAGGCGATGAGAGCAATTAGTAGAATGAATGGCAGTGGAAACCGAAGGACCCGAAGAAAATGCACCAAGGGGCAGTGTCGTCAACCACAAATCCCACATGTGGTTCATAGGGATTGAACCCGGTCCCCAAGTTGGGGAATGATTGGTTTAACTATTTTTATCATGGCACCGTATACTTAAAACTCAAGAGCATTAAATTTCATTTCTGTATTTGAAAGCGGTTGGCCTAAAACTTGAGGAATATTCCTGACAACGTAAGATTATATCAAACACTCCTTAATTTTGTACGGACTTCATGTCAAGCATAACAACAGATTATTTAAAACTTTGTGTATACATTTTATAATTAGTATTCTAGTGAATCATAAGAGTTTAGGTTCTTTCTCTAACCCGAATTTAATTCTTCATTAGTCACAACATAACTTTGTTCAGATGATTATTTCACGTATTCGGTGGTACCACTTCAAACGGGATCGTGTTATTGGAAACGTAGCTGCGGCATATATCGCCACGCTAGCGTCACTTCTCTGCCCATTCTACCGGCGACAGTAAAACTTGGGAGGGCTAACACAGTGCCATTCATTATTATGAATGTGCTTGTGCAAAGCACAGATTTTCAAAGGAAATGTTGAAAAGTGTTCTCCTTGTACCATAAGACCGACATTACAGTCTATCTCTTGCAATAGTATATTAGCACGCTTCGTATTTTATCATTTTAAATATTGTTTTGCACAGGTTTAACGTAGGTAATGTCTGCTTCAGTAGCCAAGACTGAGCAGATTGCAGAACACGAAACATTAGGGTGAGAAGTTGCTATTGTATATGCCAAGGTTACTTCTTTTGTCAATCAATGATTTTGCAAGAACATTTTTTAGAACATTAGAGGTCTAAGTAACAGGGAGTTTTATAGATACAGATCTTTTCTCTAAAAATTAACAGCTCGGGACTCTTCCATTACAAAGAGTGGTCACGTGAGTGTAATACAATTAACTTCGAAAATTAACCCCGTGGCAAACTTATTTTCGCGCTTCTTTGCAACCAATCAGAATTCAGCCCTAAGTGTGCGCACATAAGAAAAGAGGCTCTTTGTGTTTTTTACGCTGTATGCGGTATGCTGTAGATATGCATTTTATTTGTGAGGTAAATCTCTTTAATATACGACATTTGAATCAAAATTATTAGAACCATTTTTGAGAAAATCAAAATTTCGAAAAAAGTTCCATGTAAAGGGTAGCTTGGGTTACCCCTCTTTTTCTCAAAATCTTCCTGTTGCATCCCTGGAAGATACTAAACTTAATTGCCAAGTTTGTTATTTTAGCCACATTTCATTTTTGAGTTATCGTGTTCACAGACACACGTACACACACACGGGTCTTTTTGTGAAAATGATTTTTTTGGATACAGGGGACCTTAAAACATATATTTCCAGTGAAATCTCATATATTTCCGATATTTAATTTTTGGGTGGAGTGCAATACCTTCTTTATACACTATGTACATAATACGTATAGAGAAAGTAAAAAGGGGAAAAATGAGTTATATGTTGCAACAGAACAGATTTTATTTGTACACTTCATTCATGTGGGACAACCCATTACCGTGAAATGTAAATGTTCCATTTCGTGAGGTTTTAGCGAATATGCTACCCCACAGCATGACTGTGTTCTTCAGCTGCTTATAATCCCCAACTTAAAATCAATTTTCATTCTGCATATAAAAATCGTTTCATTTACGCTGCGTATAAATTTAGGTGTCCTGATGTCCTCTGAAGTACTTTCTAAAATACCTACTGTGTTCCATTCACATGACTTTCTCTACCTATTCCACAAACTAACTTTGCTTTAAAAATTATTGTTTTATCTACGTCATACTAATCAAGATAAGCATTAGCAGAAATGATATTAACACTTCGTTCCTTGTAAGCAAAAGAGAAACAAGGGAATACACAAGGCGAAAGCGCTAGTCACATGTTTTAAATGCTCGTCCTATATGAAAAACCTGATGTGTTCCATTCACATGACTTTCTCTACATCTCTGCAACATATTATTGTTAAAAGGCTTATGTTTCTATGTACTTCAATCGAGAAAAAATTAGCAGAAATAGTCTTATTACTTGCTTCCTTGAAAGTAGAAGCGCAATAAGGGAGTATCATAGGTTAAAGTGATAGTCAAAAGCTTGTTGCTATATGACTGAAGTTCCTTTGTTTGTTTGGACAGGAATTGACAAATCCCTGTGTGAGAAAAGTGCAAGTTTTATAAATGTAAAACCAAAAATCAGGAATATCTCAAAAACAATAAGCTCCACGAAAAAATGTATATAATATAAATTGTGTGTTTTAAAGTGATACACATTTTTTTAGGTAAATTTTGGTCCATCTCATACGGTTTTGCAGTTATGCAAAATTCCGTAAAATGCATCCAGAATAAAGTGGTCTTCAGAGGCTATACCCAGAAAATTCAATATGTACATTTTATTTGTCAGGTAAATATCTCTAATATACGATATTTTAATCAAAATCGTTAGAGCCATTTTTCAGAAAATCAAAATTTTCGAAAAATGTTCCATGTAAAGGTAGTTTGTGATTAATATATGTCGCCCCCTGGAAGATACTAAACTTAAATACCAAATTTGGTACTTTAGCTACTTTTCGTTTTTGAGTTATCGTGTTCACTGACACACGGACACACGGACACGCTGACACACGGACCCACGGACCTTTTTGTGAAAATGTTTTTTTTTTTGGATACAGGGCCCTAAAACGTATATTTCCGGTGAAATCTCGGAATCGAATTTTTGGGTGGAGTGCAATACCGTCTCTATAGACTATGTACATAGTACGTGTAGAGAAAGTACAAAATTGAACCTAGGTTTGCTTTGCATGACCTGCAGTAAAAGCAGAGATGAAATCTAAGGTAACTTAGGTTTCAGTAGTTTAAAATTCTAACCAATAACAAAGAATATCTCATAAACGGTCAAATCTACATAAAAGCTAATATGACTTAAATGATATGTTTTAGCGAGATCTACATTTTTGTTCGGCAAGGTTTTGTCTATCTCTTACGCTTATGCAAACTTTGGCAAACTTCCTTGAGAATAAAGAGGTCCTCAGAGGCTATACCCAAAAATTCAAGAAACATAGTTCATTTGTCATGTAAATTGTCTTTAATACACGGTATTTTAGTAAAAATCATTAAGCAATTTTAGGAAAACAAAATTTTCAAAAAACACTACCATGTAAAGTGTAGTTTGGGGTGGGGGTTGTTCTTGAAAACCTTCGTATCGCATCCTTGGTAGATATCTATATACAGAGTGTTTCAAAAATACGAGGCATCATTTCAGCTATGTATTTCCCACATGTAGACAATCAAATTAGTTCATTATAACATGTGTCCGGAAATGCTTCATTTCCGAGTTATGGCCTTCAAAACATTGAATTTCACTGGAACGTTTTTCTTTCCGCAGGTTGTTGTCATTACAGAAGATGTTCAAAATGTCCACCTCCTGCTTGAATACAGACCTCACATCGATGTCTCATAGACCTGCGAACACGATCCCAAACTCCAGGAGTATTGCGTATGTCCTCATAACTTGCCACAATTCGATTCCGAAGGGATTCCAAATTCGGCACCGGAGACGAATAAACCAATGATTTTAAATGGCCCCACAAGTAGAAATCGAAAGGGTTCAGATCAGGTGAGCGTGGAGGCCAAGCAATTGGGCCACCTCTACCTATCCATTGATCAGGAAACCTTCGATCCAAGTACCGGCGAGCCGTAAGACTGAAGTGTGCAGGGGTGCCATCATGCAAGAAGTGAATGTGTTGATGATTGATCAGTGGAGTGTCTTCGAAAACGTCAGGTATGGTGTTTTCCAGGAACTTTGTGTACGCCTGCCCCGTAAGTCTGTTTACAAGTTCATGTGGTCCAACTAATCGATGACCAATGATACCGGCCCACATGTTGAGGGAGAACCGCACCTGGTGATGAGATACAACAGTTGCACGTGGATTTTCATGCGACCATACATGCTGATTGTGGAAATTTGTTATGCCATCTCTTGTGAACTGTGCTTCATCTGTAAATAATACGACGGCAGAAAAGTTCGGATTTACACCACACTGCTGCAAGAACCACTGACAGAACCTAACTCGTACAGGGTAATCTGCTGGTGACAGGGCCTGTACACGTTGCAAATGATAAGGATACAATTGATACTCGTTCAACAGTCTCCAGACAGTCGTATGAGGAACATTGACTTGCAACGCTAACCGTCGTGTGCTGATAGAAGGAGTCCTGTCCACAGGCTCCAGAATCTCCTCCTGCACTTCTGGAGTTGTAGATCTTGGTCGTCCCCTTCCCAAACCAGGAGAGGTGAATGTTCCATACTCGCACAGACGGGAATGGAGACGTACAAATGTCTTCCGATCTGGACATTGTCGCTGTGGGTACCTCTCCAGGTACAAACGACGAGCCAGCGCAGCATTGCCGTCCGCCTTACCGTACATGAAGTGTATCTCTGCCAGCTCTTGATTTGAATACATGTCGCACAGTCTTAACGCCTAAAGAACACTGAATGTAACCTTCCTCAGAATGAACTATCAGAGCGCCCTCCTAAAGTCTCCTTTGACGGCAAAGACCTGCGGAAAGAAAAACGTTCCTGTGAATTCCAATGCTGTGAAGGCCATAACTCGGAAATGAAGCATTTCCGGACATGGACTATTTTGATTATCTACCGGTGGGACTTTCAATGTTGTAAAGGCCATAACTCGGAAATGAAGCATTTCCGGACACATGTTATAATGAAGTATTTTGATTGTCTTCATGTGGGAAATCCATACCTGAAATTATGCCCGTATTTTTGAAACATCCTGTATATAAAAGAAAGTCGTGTAGTTACACTATTTATAATTTAAAAACGGCTGAACCGATTTGGCTGAAAATCGGTGGGGAAGTAGCTTGGAACCAGAAGACGGACATAGGATACTTTTATCCCGTTTCCGTGGGACGTGACATAAAAAGTGGTATAACAAATCGCAACCGACAGAAAAACACATTGTTGTCTAAGGTATTGTTTCGAGTTTCTATTGGCTTATTGTGCCGATATTATCATTCACAATGCCGCGACCAAGACAATCGAATCTTTTCAGACAAAGCCGTAATGCAACTAGGATTCGAAACATTGCGAATGAAATTGCACGTGAAGAGCAACTATCCAATTAAATTTTTAAACTCGTTGGATGTGCCTGGCTTACCACCGCACAATTTACGACTAAAGGTTGGCTCCGTAGTAATCATGCTTCGAAATATAAACCAACCAAAACTGCGCATCGGAAGGCATTTGGTGGTAAGTAAATTGATGAACAATGTGATGCGACGATACCCAAAGGAAAATTCGAAGGTGAAGAAGTTCTCATCCGAGGATCCCGATGATCCCAACGGATTTGCCGTTTGAGTTTAAACGACTTCAATTTCCGATCCGTTTTGCAATCGCCATCACCATTAACAAATCACAAGGCCAACCCTTGAAAAATTGAGGTCTGAATCTAGAAAATCCATGTTTATCCCATAGTCAATTATATACGACATGTTCACGGGTCGGAAGACCATCTGCGTTATTTGTTCTTGCGCCTGATAATAAAACAAGAAATGTCGCCTATAACATGATGCTTCATTGAAGAGTGCAACCCATGCACCAAAATACACGGTCAATAAATAATCATTAAAAACTTGACTTTTTTCATTTATATTTATTATCCTAATAAAAATTGAACTTAATAAAATCCAAAATATGCTCATTTATTGCTTCTAAGGCGGAAGAAAGTTCGCCGGGTCAGCTAGTTAAACATAAGCAACAAGTTTGGTATTTAATGGTCTTTTCGTTTTTGAGCTATGCTACCCACAACACACATACACACAAAAAAAAAAAAAAAACACGCACGAACCTTATTCTAAAATGTTTTTTTATGGACTCGGCGGTTCCCAAAAAATATATTTCCCGTGAAATCTTGACATTGAATATTTGGATGAAATAAAAACCTTCTCTAGCTACTATATACATGGTATGTACATGCGTGCTAGAGAAAGAAAATATATATTGAAAGTAAAATTATGTTTAATTTTTATTCCATTTTAAAATAGTATAAAGAAAACAATATCTTATTGCTAAACAAAAGTAAGTTTGCTGTTATATTTTGTAAAAGCGATGCTCAATAATATTGTTGATTTTCAGTGTAATGTAATAATCATAGTTTTTAATGTTTCTCTTAACTATGGCAATAATTGTAGTATATGTGAATTGCATCTCTGCTTGTTAATGTAGTTTACTATGGACATAATAAAGAAAAAAAAATCTGATGTGCTACATTCACATGACTTTCTCTACATCTGTGCAACAAATTATTCTTAAAAAGCTTACGCTTCTATTTACTTCATATTAATCTAGAAACATTAGCAGTAATAGTCTTATTATTTGCTTCCTTGTAAGTAGAACGAAAATAAGGGAGTACCGTAGGTTAAAGTGATAGTCAAAAGCCTGTTGCTACGTGACTGAAGTTCCTTTGCTTGTATGGACACGAGTTGACAAATTCCTGTATGAGAAAGTATATGTTTCTCAAAGCTGAAAACAAAAACAAGGAATATGTCAAAAGGGTAAACTCCACGAAAAAATAAATATAACATGAATTGCGTTTTAACGTGCTCTACATTTTTGTGTGTAAGCTTTTGTCCATCTCTTACGGTTTAGCAGTTATGCAAAATTCCGTAAAATTCATCCAGAAAAAGTAGTCTTCAGAGGCTATTCACAGAAAATTCAGGATACACGTTTTATTTTTCAGGTAAATATGTTCAATATACAATATTTTGATCAAAATAGTTAGAACTATTTTTGAGAAAATCAAAATTTTTGAAAAAAGTTCCATGTAAAGGGTAGCTGGGGTGGGAGGATTTTCTTGAAAATCTTCTTCTCATATCCTTGGAAATACCAAACTTAAACACACACACAGAGACACACACAGACCTTTTTTTGCAAAAATGCTTTTTTTGGATTCAGGGGGTTCTAAAACAAATATTTCTGTTGAAATCTCGGTATCGAATTTTTTTGTGGAATGCAATACTTCGTTTATACACTATGTACATAGTACGTGTAGAGAAAGTAAAAATATTAAAACAATTTTCCAAATTTCAGCATTGAAACTACATTTCTTTATCTATTTTTCTATGCGTCTGCTTAAGCTGGTTCTCTCACATAGAGACACTCAGTTGACACCAGAGAACAAAAGCTTTGCTACAAGACAACTTTCGATTTAACACTAAATGTTCTCGGGCTTCTAGCCAGGTAAGATGATGTTATCGTTAATACGTTGTCTGGAAAGCTTCAGCTCTTACTTTACTTTAGATCCTTTAAAAATACCAGTTTATTTCAAGCAATTTGCTGTGTTATAAGGCATTATTGAGCTATAATTTTGTTATTGGCGCTCATTTTTTAACATGTAGAAAAAGTACAGTTATTTCTCGCAATGTAATGGAAAATATGGTATTTTCGGGACCAGCACATAGCGAGCCGCTTTAAAAACCTTAAGGTTGCTTTGTTTCCTGTGTCCTCCTTTATCTATAGTGTGCGCATATATCCCCGTACTAAATTTAAAATTACGTGAGTAAATATATTTTTGAGGTTGGTATATATTCATATTATTCTCCTATCAAATTTTTCGATTGTTGTCGCTCTTATGACAACAAATCAACAAACCCTATAAATCAAATGAGTTGATGCCGAGATATTGAGAAAGAATGACTGATACAAGTGATTACACAATTGAGGAACGCTTAGTGTCCGCTGTGTGGGTTCATGAGCGTCAAATTACTGGCAAATCAATGAAAAATGGCATGGACGATTTTGTTGCACGATTTGTGAAAGCAGCACCGACAAAGAAGACGTTGTTAGCGTGGGAATGGAAAAACGTGTTAACGGGCAGTGTTCGTGACGCGACGAGAAATGGAAGACCATCCACCAGAGTTGGACATTGTGCTGACGTGGACAAATCTATCCAACTAGACCGCGGTTAAATCCTTAAGGAAACGCGCTGCAGAGTTAGGGGTACCGGAGTCAACCATGAGGAAACACATTAAAGTGGATCTGAAAATGAAGTGTTGGCGTCCATTGAGTGTGAATGAATTATCAGATGCTGATTTGGAGACACGTGTTAATGCTTGTGGTCGGGTGCTGCAACAGTTTCAAAGAATGTCTGAGAAGGCAAAAGTCATGTGTTCACTTTCTCCATACCTCTGTAACAAATTTATAAGCATTATTATTCACTAAGAGCTACCTATTCATTCAATATTTGCTTTCTTTCGTTGATGTGTTAGTGTATCTTACTGAAGTTACGTTTAAAACAAATAATTAGATGGTTTGGAGTCCTAAGATATAAGGAGAAACTTTTAACTACATGCATATTGAAAATTTGTGCTTTTATTTCACGACAGTTCGAATTTAATATAGGGGTACACGGACTTTGTGCGCACACTATACAGCATATGCACCACGAATTTGTTTCTAAAACAGTCTATCTGTATTAATATAGAGCAAAGAGACAAATAAACTTTGTAAGAATAATTTGGTGAAGCACTTGAAATATTTTTACTTTCTCTATACGCACTACGTACATAGTGTATAGAGAAGGTATTGCACTCCACCAAAAAATTCGATACCGAGATTTCACCGGAAATATATGTTTCAGGGTCCCCCGTATCCAAAAAAAGTATTTTCAGAAAAAGGTCCGTGTATGTGTGTGTGTCCGTGTGTCCGTGTGTCAGTGTGTCCGTGTGTCTGTGAACACGATATCTCAAAAACGAAAAGTCGGTAAAATACCAAACTTGGTATTTAAGTTTAGTATCTTCCAGGGATGCGACACGAAGATTTTGAGAAAAATCCCCCCACCCCAAACTACCCTTTACATGGAACTTTTTCGAAAATTTTGATTTTCTAAAAAATGGCTCTAACAATTTTGATTAAAATTTCGTATATTAAAAATATTTACCTGGCAAATGAAATGTATCTTTTGAATTTTCTGGGAATAGCCTCTGAAGACTACTTTATTCTGGTTCAATTTTACGGAATTTTACATAACTGCTAAACCGTAAGAGATGGACAAAAACTTACCACACAACAAATGTAGAGCACTTTAAAACACACAATTTATGTTATATCTATTTTTTTGGTCGAGTTGATTGTTTTTGAGATAATCCTTGTTTTTGGTATCAGCTATAAAAAAACATACTTTTCATATGGTACTCCCTTATTTCGCTTCTACTTACAAGGAAGCAAGTAATAAGACTATTTCTGCTAATTTTTCCACGATTAGCAGGGAGTAAATAGAAGCATAAGCTTTTCAACAATGATTTATTGCAGAGTTGTAGAGAAAGTCATGTGAATGGAACACATAAGATTTTTTCTAAATACATTTTCATACTTATTATCACAATTCTGTATATAAGTAATAACAATTCACCTCGTATGCAATTAGGAGAATAGTTATTAACCTAAACTTCACTGACATAGCGTGGTATATGGACTAAGCTAAGCATTTCCAAGTTTAATGCTTAAAAACATTAATAATAGTTATGAAAATGAAAGAGAAAGAGAGCGAGGGAAAAAGAGAGTGAGTGCCTTAATTCAAAAAAAATTGAAGTATTCAAAATATGTTGCAGTTGTGAACGAGTTTCTCTATCTGTTTCTACATTACATCCGTAAAACTAATGAATCGTACTTCAACAGTTCCCTAGGTTGTCACATTGTAGAAGGTAGTTTTGACAGTTGTGACATCGCCCTTATATTACTGAAGCAATATGTTTCAGAAAGTTCTTTTCTATTTTTGTTGCTCATCACTGTGCTGGTATGGAGATTATTCGTTTTATATACCAGCCAAGGTGGCACGAAATAAAGTCGAATTTTCGCTATTAAATGAAAGTCTCTCTTTTAGACGAATCTGCACTCTCAATGTGACCGCGAAATAGAAGTCCTTATTTTTCCAAAATAAAGCAGACAACATGTGTGAATTGCGCCAGTATTGCTAAGTTTTCCCCCTTACCATCCTGAAGTAAATAGTTTATATACAGAATTAAATTCCCTAGTTTTTACCAAACATGTTACCTCTTTTCCACAAATAATATAACTATAGAAACATTCGTTCTTTTATTGGTTTATATATGGTTTTTAACTTCAGATAACCACTAAACAATCTAAACGGAATTTTTCTTAGAAAACAAAATAAATTAACAACATTTATTTTGGGCTCTACACCCTCAGAGCCACGACTTACTTTTATACACTACAATTTACCATTAATATGTCTCAAGCATTTTTATTTTTTTAACACGTAGGTATATAATGTATTGTATTCTACCCATAAATTTGATGTCCAGATTTCACCGTAAATATATGTTTTAAGGTCTCTTAAGCACGAAAATCATTTTAGAAAAAGTTGTCCTTGTGTGCATGCGTGTGTGTGTCTTAGTTGTTCTTTGTCGAGCGTAGCTCGAAAACTAAAAAGCCATTAACTAACCAAACTTTGTATTTATGTTTAGTATCTTCCAAGGTTGTGACACGAAGATTTTCAAAAAAATCCCCAATCACAAATAGCCTTTTATATGGAAACGTTTTTGAAAACTTTGTTTTTCTCTAAAATGCAAAAATACCGTATATTATTTACATCACAAATAAAACATATATTCTGAAATTTCTGAAAAAAGCCGCTAAACACCTGTTTATTGTGGATGCATTTGGCAGACGTTTACATAATGTTAAACCGTAAGACATAACAAAATCCGTACACAAAATATGTAGATCCCATTAAAACTCATTATCTATTCAATGTACATTTTTCTTGTAGAGTTGGCCGTTTCTGAGATATTTCTTGTTATTGGCTTCAGTTTTAAATGATGTAACTTTTCTCAAACGCGACCATTCAAAGACCAATAGACCTCGGTTGTTTCACATGGTGACTAGCTTTTAAAAGATTTGGCTACCGCTTTAGCTGTGGTACTCTCTTATTTCCCTTCCACTTACAAGGAAGATATAATCCGACCAATTTATAATGTTTACCTCGCTTAGCATTATGCAGAAAAAAGACTACTCTTTTAAGAATATTATGTATATGACTAAAGAAAGTAATTTAAATGTCACACATCAGATATTTTTAATATTATATTGAGTGTTTCGGCCCATGAGTTATTTATATTTATTTTGCAGTAATACTAAAATTTCTCTCGCCTTACGCTTATCGACTGCACAACAGTCGGACCACATATTCCGTACACTTGTTTTACGTGAAATGGAACGTTTTGTTTACATGTGTTTGCCTCATGGTGACACGCAGATGTAATGAACATGTTCTGTTCTGATGTACTTAGTCCATTTTCTCTTACGCATTCACTCACAACTACTACCAAAGTGTTGCATATACAAGAAATTAAAAGTAACAAATGAGCTTTCGCTGATAAGGATCTATGAAAATTGACCAAATAGTGCAAAGAACGAAAAACAAACTGTCTAATTAAATAATATAATGCTTGTAGTTCAATTTCCTATTGTTTTACCATGCGGCGCTTTAAACCGTATCACGTGACAATTTAAATGGATGGTGTTTTAGCCTTTTCACTGTGGTGAAAAGTTGCTAAAAATCCGAAATTTTGCTTTGACCAATAACATTTGGCGTTAAATATATCTATTTCAAGTTGAAAATACAATGATATGCACTAATAACCTAAACATCTGATGTGTTCCATTCACATGACTTTCTCTACATCTCTGCAGCAAATTATTCTTAAAAAGCTTTGTACTTCAATTTACTTCATGCTAATCAGAAAAATTAGCAGAAATAGTCTTATTACTTGCTCTCTTGTAAGTAGAAGCGAAATAAGAGAGTACCATATGTGAAAGCGATAGTCAAAAGCTGGTTGCTATGTCATTGAAGTTGCTTTGTTTGTATGGACACGAGTTGACAAATTATTGTATGAGAAAAGTATAAGTTTTTCAAAGCAAAAACAAAAAACAAGGAATGTCTCAAAAACGATGAACTCCACGAAAAAATGTATATAACATAAATTGTGTGTTTTAACGTGCTCTACAATTTTTGTGTAGTAAATTTTTGTCCATTTCTTACCATTTAGCAGTTATTCAAAATGTCGTAAAATTCATCCAAATTAAAGTACTCTTCAGAGGCTATTCCCAGAAAATTGAAGATAACCATTGTATTTGTCAGGATTTTTCTTTATTATACAAAATTTTAATCAATATCGTCAGAGCCATTTTTGAGAAAATCAAAATGTTCGAAAAAAGTTCTATGTAAAGGGTAGTTTGGGTTGGGGGGATTTTCCTTAAAATCTTCGTGTTGCATCCCTTGAAGATACTAAACTTACTTACCAAGTTTGGTATTTTACCGACCTTTCGTATTTTGAGTTATCATGTTCACAGACACACGGACACACACACACATACACATACACGCGGACCTTTTCCCGAAAATGCTTTTTTTTAGATAAAGGGGACCCTAAAACATATATTTCCGGTGAAATCTCGGTATCGAATTTTTAGGTGGAGTGCAATACCTTAGCTATACACACTATGTACATAGTGCGTATAGAGAAAGTAAAAAAGGAAGTATAGTAATATATGTCAAAATTTACAAAATAAGTCTCACACCGGGTGTTTCTACCTGCCCCGTTATCATTCAGGCATGCCATACCACCGATTTTTTAACCTGGGCCCTCCCCATCATAAACCACAGGTGAGATAGAGAACCCCCCGGCGGGCCTCCCCACCCCCACCAATAGCATATTTCCGGCCATGAAATAGAGACTGTTTTGGCGGCACAGTGGATCATGACTCGGACCAAATGACTTGCAGTTTTTCTTTGCTTTATATATACGCGGTATTTGTGTAAACGGTCCGTGAGTGTTCACAGATATTCATGGTTTAAAAATTGCTGCAGGAGTATATGAAATTCTAAGACTTACAAAGAAATATGTTAAATTGTATGTTAAACTTTAAAACCTAATCTCTCGTGTTTTAATTTTTCAGCGTTTTCAAAACTTCAAATTGTTTCACTCGATGCAGTTTTCGAAACAGAATCATGAACATTTTTATACTTGGATAAAAATAGTACGAAAATTGATGAGATGATTTCTTTTTAATATCACCAGTGCTTGTGTAATTAATAATACACTTCATATTTCCATAGCAAAAATAAAAAATGAATAACATGACAATGGAATAATTTTGTATCCTAAATCAATACTGAGATAAAAATGTCATCTCATCAATTTACTGATACTGTATTTATCAGTATAATTGCAAAGTATTAAATTTCTGTAACTGAAATTGCATCGTGTGGCATAGCAAAAATAAAAAATGAATAAAATGACAATTAAATAATTTGTTTTATCCTAATCCAATAGTCATATAAATTTTTCACCTCATCAATTTACTAATACTGTATTTATCAGTATAATTGCAAATTGTTATACTTCTCTAACTGAAATTGCATCGTGTGGCATGATTTAATTAAATGATAATAAAATGCTATAAATATATTAATATCACATGAACTATTTTGAGAAAAAAGGTCTGAAAATGAGCGTGTATACTGTTCTGAAAACTGAATTGCTGTGTTAAAGATTCAAATCAATACAAACAGAATTGTATATTTTAGGTTTCTCACAGATGGGTATCCTTAAGCAATACATTGAGAAATTCGCTTTAAACCACGTTAGCCTTATCAGTGTTACTTCCGCTGCATGCTCACATCACTTATGAGATGGCGTGCGCCATGAAGAAAATGCACCTACCTATTTTCCATAACTGACGTGATTGGGGAATTGCATAGGCCAGTCGCAAATTCGGTACTGACGTATGAATCATACATGAGTAATTCCTGGGTAACAAATTGCAGTACTTGAATAGAGCCAATTTACTTAATTCTCATTGTATTGCGTCAACTAACACGTTTGAAAGAATTCAACTGACAACGAAGACCAGCGCATCACCGCCCGCCGATTAGTCCGTGAAACCTATTCTGCTCGATACTCATCAGTAGTATCTTGCCAATACATTCAAGATAGTCCATGTTTTCTATATTGTAACGATTGCTCTCAAGGATACAAGAGTGGTATATTTTGATTATGAAAACTATTGGGAAATACTATATAAAATATAGCGGTATGGAAGACGAAGTCTAAATTGAAAAATTCGATTCCATGGCTAGGACTCGAACTTCGGATTTTACTACTCAGAGATGACGCACTACTTATTACTCCTTTTTATCTGATTTATATTCCCTGGAAAGCTTCAAAGGAAACTAAAGTATTCCAAAATATAGTATCTTTCCCACATCATTTGAAATATTTATCATTTCATAAATGCCCAAATATTTGTTGTGAAAGCATGGTATGCTCTTGTCAGTGCTGAAAATAGAATTACCCGGAAATCCGTCCAGTCAGTTGTACTACTCAGGGAGTAGCAGAGAGTTTAAGCAGATTCCGAGACTATCCGTCTATTGTACAATTAAATTCTATCAACTGACAGTGCCACTAAGAAAAATAGTTTTAAACATCAGATTTGGCGGAATGGTGTTAAGTTTGCCTCCGGTATTCCAATATTCTCATCATCACGGAGGTATTTTAAGACATCACTGGAACCAAAAGCCATCTTATTAATAAATAATACTACTCGTAATATATAAAAGGGAGTTTGCATATATATGTGTGCGTAGGGATGAATGGTATGAATGGATTCTTTATAGGCTACTACACCTTTGCCTATTTTTATGTGGTATACCTTTTTAGCGGGTTTTTATTCTAAGGGTATAATTTTAAAGGTGGTTTCTTGAAGACATTTGAATATTTTTTATGTATTTTATACATTTTTTTTCTACAGCATTAACAGTTTGTTATTCTTATTATGTTTTATGAGGAGTTTCCGATTTCGACCAAATTTGGTACAGATGACCGTTGACATAAGATAAATATTACCGTCCAAGCTTGGATTCGAAGTTTTAATTCATTTCACACAAATTACATCATAAAATAACAAAGATTCAGCAAGTCTACATATTATTCGTTGATCTCCAGTACGATCGCTTCTCTGAAAAATTACAAAATATTGAACGATATTATATTTGAATATGAATTCATATATAGCATCAACCCCGAATAGTACCAATTCTTATTCTTTCTTTTCTTTGAAGTCAACTTTTTGTTTTATTTTATTTTGTGGTTTTAGTAGTTTTATGTACGTAGTTACTGAGAATACACAAGGTTATACCAGCGTTCCTTATATGAGTATTACTTCTTCCCAACTGAGATTTTCTCCATAGATAACAATGAGGCAGCCCGAATGTGACAAGTGAAAGTCACTCAGCAGCATTCCTGAAATGTCGTCAATATTGACTATAATGTATATTCTTGTTCAAGATTTTCATAATGTTTTTGTAGCGTCCGAGAATTTTAATTAAATCTCTTTAAGTTGCTTGTGTGATTAAAAATCTCCAAGGAAACACGACATTATGGACAATTTTAACCCAAGTTGAAATATTGCAGGAATAAAGCTTCAAACCTTGAGCAAGGCCGGTACCTTCAGCTGTTAGGTTACATAATTTTAAGTTTAGGCAAGTTAATTTAAAGTTTTAAAGAAATAAAAAGTACTGCTCCTATTTCAATTATATTGACTTGATACATTCATCTGTTAATTTACATCTTATTTCGCTTGAACCAAGAATACGTCCATTCTTATTTCAATTGTTTTCTTGACGTTTCTGATTTGTAACTTTACCATCTTAAGAATGGGTCAGCAAATGTGGAAGCACTACTGAAGGCAATTGGAACTTAATGCCAAGATGGTTGGATGGTTGGTTATTTGGTTAATTGGTTTACTCTGGTTGGGATTCCACATTGCAGTCACCATGGGCTTATTGTGCTTCTGACCCCAGGAAGATGGCATAATAAGAGTGTTATCGATGGGCGGTCCACAGGAATGAACCACAGTGGAAGGTTCCTAACGTAGTCCAAGTAGTTTTTCTTTTAAACGCGTGGAGCTCTAGCAGCCTGCACCTTATTCCAGACTGAACACTCTTGGTCTCATAGACGACTTCAAAGCTACTCTGCCTCCGAGAGCTGTAGTTTCAAAGCACTTCACCATCATTTGCCGTTCGTAGTATTCGCGGACACTTACAACACTGAAAGAGATCGGTTGGAATGACATGGAGATGAAATGAAGGAGCAGGTATTTCGGAGGATTGAAGAAACCTCCCTATCATTCACCTAGTGTCTCAGAAAAAAAAAAAAAAAACCGGAAAAAACATGGCTGCAGAAATCGAAACCACAACCTTCCGAATGCCAGTCCCAGACATTACGGCTAGATCCCCTGGCTCGAATGTAGCAATGATGATGATGATGGTGTGATATTGATAAAGCTGTATTGTGGCGTGAAAGAAAAGCTTAATAAATTTATCATATACCCAGCTATTACATTTTGCCTTGATTTTTTCACTGGAATCATAGACTCAACTTGAGATACTTAAAGTAATACAAAATAGCTTCCACAAAACTGTTAGTGTCATCGATGGGCTGATTCTATCAGTCACAAGGAAACTTAATCTTATAAAAAGCTTGTATTTTGAACCAAATACAAAATCGATATAACTCTCCAAATGCTTTGAATGAACTATAATGATAAAATATCAGCAATATCGCATGTATATAATTAGCCAACCGATCAAAATCGATCTTTAATGAATTACACTTATGTTTGAACCTCATTTGTGTGTAGTAGCTACTGTGAAGCAATACAAGAAATGTAGGTACTCCTATTTTTACTTCCACTACACGTACTCTGTACAGAGGTATAGAGAATAATATTGCATTCCATCCAAAAACTCGATGTCGAAATTTCACCAGAAATATACGTTTTTAGCATTCGCTGTATAAAAAAAGCGTTTTTAGAAAAACATCCATGTGTGGCTGTTTGTCTGAACGCCCAGTAACTCAAAAACGAAAAGTCGGTAAAGTATTTTGATTTTATCAAAAATGGCTGTAACGATTTTTATTAAAATGTGTGTATTAAGAATATTTACATCATAAATAAAATGTATATATTGACTTTTTTGGGACTAGACTCTAAGGACATGTTTATTCTGGGTGAGTTTTGCTGAATTTTGTGTAAGTTGTAAACCTTAAGAAATAGACAAAAACCTACTGCGCAAAACATGTATATTTCATTAAAATACACAATTTATGTCATATACTTTTTTTCGTGCAGCTAACCATTTTTGAGATATTTCTTGTTATTAGTTTCAGTTTTAAAAGTTTATCATTTCACATACGAAAATTTGTCAACCGCTGGCAATTCCAAGAAACGGATTTTATCCACCTGACAGCCAGCTTTCAAAAGATTTGACTATCGCTTTAGCAGAGTTTATTCCCTTTCCCTTCTGCTTACAAGAAAGCAAGGAACAATACTACTTCTGCTCATATTAATACAGTAATTCTTTGAGGTCCCTGTATAACAAAAGCAATTGTCTTGTTATCAAGTAGTTCTGGACAACCTAAAATTAACTTGATTATATGTTTTATATAAACAATATGCAGTATTATTTCTCATTTATATGCTATCTTTAATGTTAGCTATGTTAAATTGTGCTTAGGGAAAGCGGAGTAGAATATCACAAAAGGCAACCCCTATTGTGTGTGAAAACCCTGAGAAATTTGTAATTTCTTTATGTTGCGTGCATCAGTAATTTAAGAGTGAACTTTGGTAAACCACCCAAATATTCTGTAAATAGCATATTTTTCTTTGTATTATCTTTTCATATGGTATCAGCGCAATAGACTCACGCACTGATGACGTAGGTTGTAACTTTTTGTGCCAAGTGTTAGCAAAAAAGCGTCAAGGAACTTGATGTGTATTTAAACAGTCACAAACTGAGAACCTGCACAGTGAGCTCTGTTCTTCAGAGGCGAAATCCACGCCACTTGTCATAATGAAATTGCGTTAAGAACTTTAAGTGCGTGATATGTATTTCTTGTAAGAGCTTGTGAAATGTAACAGAATGAAACAGTGTATTCTTTAGCATTTTAATATGTCTCGGAATTTCAATGCGCTAATATTTAAGTGTGCACACTGTTTTGCCGAGGTGACTTCGCTATTAGTACTTGGAGTTCAACATTAGCAAATAATAACCAGAGTGAACAAGGATCCTGTTTTCCATTATTTATTACTTGCCAAGTATTACAACCCATGTAGTTTTCCTGTCACAACGCCTACATGAATTGCTCTACCAAATTCTAGGCAAAGTCGAGGCAGAGAAACATCATCTACGATCAGGTAAGTGCCTATTTAAATCTGATCCGGCATCAAGTATGTGACTCACCTAGTCATCTATATACTTTCTGTTGTCACTCTGCAGACTCGACCAATGCAACAAAACTTGGTGATGGCGAGGGTGGTGGCAGAACTAAGAAACAGTAGATAAATGTGGCACCTGTTATTTATCTAGGGACAAATACGAGATAATATTTATCTCGATTAGTATGAAGTAAATAGGAGAATAAGCTTTTTAACAGACTTGTTACCCAGATGTAGAGAAAGTCATGTGAATGGAGCACAGGAGGTTTTTATATCCCAAACGGTTCACAATTGGAATATAGAAAGTGCTTTTAATTTCATTAGGCTACTCTGCCGAGACAAAGCTCCTTTGTTTTCATTATTTCAGTATTTATTCGTATTTTCCTGCAACACCGACGGCACTCATCGGGTAGCTTGTGTATGTAGGATGACTGAGCTGCAACAGTTGTGTTAAATAGGTCCAGAGTGGAGAGAGGGACAGAGACGGATATGAGCAAATAGAGGGAGGAGGAAGAAGAAACACTATAAACAACAAATTCTGCCAATGTTTTATTGCGAAGAAGTAATGAACGCTGCATACACTAGGTTTCACATAGTCGCTGTTATCCCCACCTTCTTTACTGGGCCAGCATCCCTTCCCCCGTCAAGAGTTTGGAAAATGTCAATGGATGGAACTGAATTGCACTGTGACTCAACTTAAACGGGCCTCTAAAATCAAAATTGTTTATTTTAAAATGCAGTAGATGGCCTCTTTTATACGTTTGGGTCAATCATGTGGAAATCATCTATGACGCCCCCTTCCTTCTTGATGACTTTTCCATAACTATAAGAGAGAGACAAATCTTACTACCCCAAAACTTTTACATTTCTAATTTGTAATATCCTTTAATTTCCTAGGTTATATAGGCCAGGTTATCAATGATTTCTAATTTAGCTAAAGAAGAAGTTTAAAATAATGTAGCTAATTTCCAACGTTTAAATAAAGTATGTTCTAAGAATAACAAATTATCCTTAAGAGCCTACTCTATATGATGAAAACTGGAACATTTTATGCATGTATGTATTATATATAATTCCTAAAATATGGCTTTACAATAAAGGCAGTGGTATCAAGTATATAACGTTTTTAATTTTGTAAAAATCAATCATGTTTTCAGTCTCAAAAATTGATAATAATCCAAAACTACGCCGGATACAAATAACGTATACAGAATCATCTTGCCCGCTTGGGTATCGTAGTGGTAGTGTGTCTGCCGTTCATTCAACAGGTCACGATTTCGAATCTGGCTTAGTTTGAGTTACCCGGATAAAGCTTTTTTCGCGATTTGCTTTGACCTGAGAAGACGAATATACAGTAACTTTAATTGCCAGGGACCGAGATCATTTGAGGATCATCATCTTACCAATTTCATTCATCGTTCGATATGACGAACCAGATTAAAGGACGACAATCTACAAAAAAAAAGGAAACACCTGCTGTGTTCTACTCACATGATTTTCCTAACATTCCTATATTAGCATGTTTTTCTCTGTACAGCATGCTAATAACTATAAACATCAGCAGAAATACTTAGTTTATCTCAAGTAGAAGGGAAATACGAGGCGTATTTAAAACTAAGGTCAAGTGAACAATATGTCAAAGATGATAGGCTTGAATGACGTTTCACGCCTGCAGCACTGACTACCAACTCCTGGGGAACATACAGCAGCTTGTTTGTCGATGAGAGCAGATTGAAATGGCCGCGACAATCGTAGCTCCCGCTAGTTGTGAACTGCGCGGTGTATTTAGATTTTTGCTGGCAAAAGGATCGTCAGCTGCGGACATCCATCGTGAATTATGTCTAGTGTATGGATCGGACATAATGAGTGACAAACACGTTCACACTGATGTCGTGAATCCCGAAATGACCTCACAAATGTGACGATGAACAGCACGAGTGGCAGGCCCAGTATTCGGACCGACGGCATCGCTGATCAAATGAACCAAAAACTTCGAAGTGATCGACGCTTGACCATTAATGGTCTGGCTTTGGAATTACCAAATGCTACTTGAACCACACTTTACAGGATTGTTACTGAAGAGCTTGGATATCGGCAACTTTGTTCGAGGTGGGTGTAAAAACTGATCACCGGTTAGCACAAAAAGCAACGAATGCATAGTGCACGATAATTTTTGGAGCGCTATAGACAAGATGGAGATGGTTTGTTTTCCTGCATTGTTGCGGGAGACGAGACGTTGATAGCGTACACCAACGCAGAATCAAAACAACAGTCAATGCAGTGGCGCCATTCCGGTTCACCCAAATCAAAAATGTGTAAGCAATCGCCGTACACGATTAGCAAAATAATGGCTACCGTGTTTTGGGACGAAAAGGGCGTCCTGTTGATCGATTTCATGGACCGTGGGACAACCATTAAAGGCGACATGTGCTGTGCAACGCTCATCAAACTGACATGTGCTATCCAAAATGGACGCCGCGGGAAACTGTCGTCTGGCATTATCCTTCTGCACGACAACGCACACCTGCATACCGCTATCCAAACCAGAAGGAGAACCAAGAGTTTCGTTGAGAACTCCTTGACCACCCTCCGTTCAGAGTAGTACGGATCTTACATCAAGAGATTATTTCCTCCTGCATTTGTTACAATGGCTTGGAGGACAACGATTTCAAACCGACGATGAACTCAAAACGAGCGTTACCAACTGCTTCAGGCAGCAGACTTTTATGCCAAAGGGTTAAGGAAGCTGGTGCAGCGTTACAGAAAGTGCATAAATGAAACAATTATGTAGAGAAGTGCATTAGGTATGTAGTCACATATTACTGTCAATTTAAACCTTGTCTAATGAGCGATGTTTTTATTAAGACCAAACGGACCTTAGTTTTGGAATACACCGTATAATGAATACACTGATGTAATGCCCTTCTATTTGCAGGCAAAGTTCAAGAAATGGTTAGCTGTAAACACATATATCATAAATTGTGTGTTTAACTAGATCTATATTTTTGTGTAGTAGGCTCTATCTCATAAGTGTCACCATTTATACAAAATTCATCCAAAATGAAGAGGACTTCAGAGGGTATTCCCAGAAAGTTAAAAATAATCATATTATTTGCAATAAAATATGTTAAAATTGTGTGGTAATTTAATCAAAATCGTTATAGCCATTCTTTAGAAAATATTTATTTTTGATTTTTTTTCCATGCAAAGGATAGTTTGGGAAAAGGTTTTTATTGAAAATATTTATGCTGAATCCCTGAAAGATGCGGAATTTAATACTAATACTACTAATATTACTACCACTTTTAAATTGAAACGAATAACGACTTAATGCAGGAAAAGCTTATTTAATCAGATTTTGTCTTTTAGCTTTCCAATTATGAAAATGGGTAGGATTTCACATATTATTCTCAGAAAGTAAAGATATTCCTTTATTTGTTATGGAAATTTCTTTAGGTCACAGTATATTAATCAAAATTTTTAGAACAATTTTGAGAAATTAAAAACAAAAATTTGGCCATATAAAGAGCATTTCTGTGTAAAGGGATTTTCCGGAAAGTCTTAAGGTCTTATTAAATTATGTATTTAAACAACATTTCACCTTCGAGTTATGTTTTACAGATATACTTGATATTTATTATAAACATATTTTATAAAATCTTTGGAAAATTATTATTGAGTGACCTTCAAGTTCTTGCAAGAAAGACATTTGATGAATGTTACTAGCCTTATTGCAAGAATTATAGTTTTTAAATTTTGGTATAATGCATGCATTACGACTGCGCAACATTAAATTTAACAGCTATTCCTGCAGCTAGCAAAATGTTTATCATCTAGTTAAAATTACAGTTAATAGATTAATAAATAAATATTCTAATTATATTTATTGGAATAAAATAGCTTGTTTACCAACTTTTCTATAAATAATGTTTTATTTGAAACTTATATAAATTAGGTAATATTTCACAATTTTAATCCTCAATGTACGGATTTGTTTAGTTTTATTTATGGACACTTAAACTGCTGCTGGGCGTGAAAGGTCGCTTAATTTGACTCTTTATCAATTTTAAGGTTCTTTTACGTGATACAAATCTACAACAGGGACCAACAGGTTTACTTACCTTGTTCAGTATAATAATTTACACCAGATTATTTGTATAATAAATATTACATATTCAATCCTAAATAGAGGATTTTAACTAATCTTAGACAATTCATACAAACTTTTTACAACATTAAATTGTTAAATTGTAATTTTCATTTACATTAGCCACGTTCTTTAGCCACTTTTGTTCCACAAAAATACTTTTATCTGATCTTTAATTTGTTGGCTTTTATCGCTTTAATCAGTTACCAATTTCCGCTATATTTTGGTATGTTAACATTTCAAAATTAACCACCAAGTACTTTCTGATTCCTCACAATTAGACATATTTATTGTAATTGTGGTTCATTATTCATGAATTCATTTAATTAGTACATTATTGGTTTTATTACATTCACCACTCTAGAAGGTCAGCATAATGGTTTACATTCCACATATGAAATAACTCGTTTGTGTATAACAAATTCACCTTTCACCTCAGCCCATAACCTCGTGCACTGAACTGCTTTTGATGGGTTTATTATAGGTAATTACTACTTCTAAATCCCACCTCTAATTCCATCACATCCGTTCCCTCTGCCACCTCCCCACAAATTGATGCTCAGCGGTAGCGTTCCCACAGGCAGCGGTTTGGAATTCCCTAGGGAACGGGTTGGCAGAATGCTGAAGGTATAGCGTCAGTAAGTGTTTTATGCTCTTTAACAAAGCAGAGAGTTTGGGTTAACACTCCAGCAAATAGGTCAACAAGTGTCGTTTATAGACTAATGTAAGACTTCATTAAATTCTTTTTGATATGATTTACAAACCAGAGTTTCTGCTTCCGTGGTTTGTAACTTGGAGAGGTTTTTGTTTTGGTTTGGAAGTGAGTATACACATAGCTATACTATCATTTAAAGAGGAATATTGTGGTTGTGCAAGTTTTGTATGAGTGCGTGGTGCGCGCATGTGCACAATATCTGAAATCACTAAGTCAAATGTAATAATTTATCTTCACCACTGAACAAATTACAAAATTAGCCTTAAAACCCATCAAAATATAATAATATTTACAAGGGGCTAATGAGACTCGTTATTCATGTCGTGAAACTACATTGTGTTTTCATGAATATGAGTAGTCAAGGATAATTTTCTACTTTATAGAAGCAATGTAAATTTATAATGGCTTCCAACCAAAAAAGAGGGAATGGGAGCCTTTAAAATATTTTAAAATTAAATTTCTGAAGGCGGAGCCGTGGCCAAGTGGTTAGACCGCTCGCCTCCGAGCTAGGCGTTTTGGGCTCGATCCCAAACGCCCGCATGTGGGATTTGTGGTGGACGAAACGTCTTCTGAGTGGGTTTTCTCCGGGTCCTCTGGTTTCCCCCTCAATTATTCCACCAGTATCTCCATCATCACGTTTCCTATTATCCATTTCGCTTGCAATTCATATCATTCACTGTCTCACGTTCATGCCTGGCTACACCACAACACAAAGTTTTTCCTTGATTGAAGTATCGTGCAGAACGTTTTATTCAAAGTCTCTTATTTTATATTGTGATACAACTTGGTAAAACAAAGCTTTACGTGTCGTCGTTTGTTTCCGCTAACGTTTCGACCTCTTGTAGAGAACGTTTGCGGCAACTAGAAACCAGCTGTATTAATCATGACTCTGTCCACTTTGTATACTTAAACGGTATGCTATAAAATGTCATGCTTGTATCCGGTGTCTCAAAAGAGTCTCCGTAATGCACTCGGACGTTGAGAATGGAGCTATGGAGGAGAGCATCATTTATGTTTGAATAATATTCTAATATTCAAGTCAATACTGTCTGGTTCTCCTTCTGAAGTGAAATCAAAATGTTACCATTAAAGAGAGAGCGTTTTAGTTGAGGGCATATTCCTTATTTGTGATAAGGAAATTTCTTTAATGTTTTTCACACTGTGCATGTCTTCATCGTGATTCTCTGTGATAATTAATTAATGAATTCAAAATTCCCCGAAACAGAGTGAAGTTCCGAAAAGCGGTAGGTCTAAACGTTTAACAGAATTTAAACGGAATTTCGGATGTAATGATAAGGAGATGTAATGAATGCAGAAATTAACACAGGTTTCTTTGCAGGCTGAACGTAGAGTCATTAGTAAGGAAATGAAACTAAATCCCTATAAATGTACAATTGTACCGAAATAAAAACTATAAACTAAAGGAAATCACAAATACGCAGGCAACTCTATAAAAAATGTCCTAATTAAGGGGAAAACAGCCGAACTCTGTCTGCAGGAATGAGAATAGCACTTTCAACATCTTCTGTGGCAGTGGTAAGTAAGTAATCTCGGTTTCATTTCCAATAACAAAAAACGCGACCCATAACCAACGGAACTGTGATAATAGAGCGAGAGTACCAGCGCATACTCCTCACAGCGGAGACACATTTCAGAGACATCAGTTATTTTACATTTATACTCCTAGTACTTGGCCAAAATGATAACTTTGTTTTAGAATTTCCATAAGCTTGCCAGTTCATATTTAAGCCATATAATTAGTCGAAATTTTTATAACAAATGCTCATTCTATATTTTGGCTCTTGAATATGCACCATTCAAGAGCAAACTGTAAAACATCAAGAAAACAAAACAAAACACAGCACAATTATTATTTTACATGCTATATTGTTTTACTCACATATCTGACCTTGTAATAGTTTTCCATGTGACAGAATAAAACCAATTAGAGTATAAAATAAACGTTAAAATGTAAATAAATAAATATCACATACACGCAACCATTGCCCCATTTTCCTTTTATTAGTATCACTATGTACATACTGTATTGTCAGCATATCACAACTGTATGCCATGCTGCACTAACTTTGATGCTGTCTCGCTATCGGTCCTTAAACGCTATTACTATTGATGTTACAAGATAAAAGAAAGATAACAAATATGATGCGTTTCGTTCATATGACTTTGTTACAAATTATTGTTATTATTATTATTGTTGTTATTTTATTTACTATTACATTATTACTAAGGTTTATTTTTACATCTTATGCAAACACGTCCATAATTTATCAGGTAAAAATAATCCAAAATAAGAATTGAGTGCAATATCAAAATTAGAAAGTTAGTTTAAAAATTAAATAAATAAATTGTCCAGAATTAATGCCACTACTGCAGATAGAAGAAATTCCATTTTTATGAGTAGTTCGTTGAATTACATGTAAGAAAGGTCATGTGAATGTATCACATCATATTTTTGCAAGGGGAAGCCTCCAAAAATAAACAGTTCTGAAATGAAACGTGAGTTCAATTATTTGATTTATGGTTCAATCGATGAGCGTTGTATCAGTGGGTGTTTAATTCCGTTTAGTATCTTATAATAACAAAATCCGATCGTATCATTAGAACAAACCCCATTACATCTCTGCCATTCTCCCTTCATTTCCACCTTATTTTTCTCTGACCAAACATACCTTATCATACTAACTTATACTTTATCTTGAAAGACAGAATACACCGGGTGATCCAGAAACATCCGAACCGGCTGCGCAGTGTTTAGCCTGTCCGTGCCCTCGGTGTTCGTTACCGTCTATCACTATCATAGAAAGCCGCGGATGAAACTTGGCAACATTTTTAAAACTACTCTTAAAGGCTTTATCTAGCAATGGTATTAAAGGAGATGATGAAACTGGCCACCGCCGTTGTCTATAGATTTTTGGCACCTCTTTAGGTGACTATTTATCACTCGCCATAGTTCATGCTGTCAATTTTCTGACGGATATTTCGTTTTCATTTTTCCAGAGTGGTGGGTTTGTCTTGTACACTTTATGCTGTTAGTTACCCCAGAGATAGAAATCGCAATAGGTTTGCTCGGGGGGCCGAGGAGGCCACAAAGTTTTACTAATAATTCCGTCCTGAAACACCCTTTCAATTGTGCTCTCGAAAGATTACCTGTGTGAGCTGTTGCAGAGTCTTGTGTAAACAAGGCAAAATCACGCTCCCTGACTGCTAATTCTCTAAAAAAAAAAAAAATAAATAAAAATGGGGGGGGATTGTTTTCACATATGTATGGGCATCACTTGTTGACTCAAAAAAAATTGTGCATATAACTACTTCTCCACTACAACAGGTTTCTCAGAGCTCCAATAACGACTATGCTGTGCACACACATATCCATGAAGGTGGAATCAAGCCTCGTCCGAGAAAATTATTAAATGTGGGTCAATTTCACCATTGTATACACTATTTTGAGTCCACTTACAAAATATGTTAACATACACGAATCATAAATAAATATACGCTGTGCAGTAGAAAACATGGTGAGCCATAATACACTTTGTGACTAAGTGTAGGAAAAAAAATCCGATGTGTTACACTCACATGATTTTTCTCTAGCTACTCTACAAACAGGCTTCTTACAAAAATTATTCTTCTTTCAACACCACGCTAATCGAAATAACATTAGTAGAATTTTATTACTTAATTCTTTATAAGTAGACTGGAACTAAGGGAATGTACCAGGCTAAAGTGGTAGTCAAATGCTTTAAAATCTGTCATTATGCGATTTTCATTGCAAATCGCTTCTTTGCTTGGCCAGGAGTAGAGAAAAGAAAAAGAAAACTGGACACTCCCGCCTGAGAAAGCTGTAAGCACTTCACAACTGAATCTAATAACCAGGAATACCTCGAAAACGGTAAACTCTACGAAAAAATGTATATGACATAACTTGTCCATTTTAACAAGAGTTACATTTTTGTATTGTAAGTTTTTGTCTATCCCTTACGGTTTACTAGTTATGCCAAATTAAGCAAAATTCATATAGAATAAACAGGTCTTTAGAAGCTATTCCCAGAAAATCAAGATATACATTTTATTTGTGATAGAAAGGGCTTTAATATGTGATAGTTTTATCAAAATCGTTAGAGCCATTTTTAAGAAAAATATAATTTACGAAACATTTTCCATGTAAAGGGTAGTTACGCGTAGGGGTATTTTCTTGAAAATCTTCTTGTCGCATCCTTGGAAGATACCAAACTTAGATACTAAGTCTGGCATTTAACCGTCTTTTCGTTTTTGAGCTATGCTGTCCACAGACACACAGACAGACAGACAGGCAGACACACACACACACACCTGTTTCTGAAATTTTTTTGGACTCAGGGGGTGTTAAAACAGGTATTTCCGATGAGGTCTGGACATCGAAGTTTTGGGTGGAATACAATACTTACTTCTCTATCCCTATGTACATTGTACATACAGGGCTAGAGAAAGTAATAACAAAGCACACTGGTAATAATGCAAACACACGATATCACCGTAGCCCAATACTGCACTTTCAGAGCAGAGAAAAACATTCAGCACCGTGTCTTGTGTGAGGCAGCTTTGGTTACCATGTTTCCGTGTGCGCAGTGGAAAAACACCCCGCAGTGGTTCGGATGTATTTAAAAACAGATGGTGTGCTATTTATGGACGCGCTTTAACTGCTGTGGTTCTCAGTGTCCCATTCTAAATTGGGCGTGAAAGATCACTTAATTTTGCTCAGAGGCCTCTCTGTCAGCCGTGAGGTTCTTTTACGTGCCGTAAATCTACGACACGGGAACAACGGCTTTACTTCCCTTCCACGTTAAAGATTTTTACGCCCACAGTTAAACGTTATGGGTTATGCCAAAGTAGTTTTGACAAACACATACACATGCACACAAATATACACCACAGATAGGTAACTTCTCTCTTTATAATATTGACATAGAATACAATTTGTTCCTATTTACATATCCGAATCTAAGCCTATAGCCCTACCTCAATCTGTTTTGCTAACAGGCTAAGATTTTATTCACTTTAATTAAGCCAAATATTTAAAACAATTTTCCGTTCAATGTATACATAAAATATATAAATAAGCATATTGTTTAATTCTACAGCGTAACCTTAAGGAGAATATAAATTAGCTATTTGTGCAGAAATACTTCAACAGTGATAAACTCTTACGTGTTTCAGTCACATGGCATTCTCTATTTGTTCTGAAAACAAACTGTTCATACAAAAGATTATTGTTTTATTAAGTAATATTTATTAAAATAAACATTCCTGGAAATGCCCTCGTTACTTAGATTATTATGAGTAGAAAAGGAATAAGGGAATACACTGACCTAAAACCACAGTCTAATCTTTAAAAAGCTATCGCTGTCCGATTATCATTGAAATCCGGCTCTCTTTCCATGGCCAGGGGTACCAGAGAATATGAAAGGATGAGTGCGTCCGGTTTCAGAAAAGTTTAAACATGTTAAAATTGAAGTGTTCTAACAACAAGTAAAGATTTCAGTGACTGTGTAGTAAAAGAAACTATGTTCTAAATTGTGTGTCAAATTGGTTCAAAGGAAACAATCTCTCAGTAAACCTTGAAAATACAAAAACAATTAAATTTATAACTACTCGCTCACCACAAACACATATAGAAATAGGAATTAATGATACATTGTTAGAATAGCTAAATGAAGCCAAATTTCCAGGCCTTCAGGTAGATAAGCATTTGGACTGGAAGTCACATGTTAGCTACATCACACCTAAACTGAGCTCAGCATGTTATGCTCTCCGTGCACTGGTTAAATTTCACCCAATCCATACACTTAAATTGGTGTATTTTGCCTATTTTAACTCCATCATCGAATATGGAATAATATTCTGGGGTAATTCAATGGATAGTAAATGCATATTCCGGATACAGAAGAAAGCTATACGAATAATCTGTAATGCTTATAGCAGACAGTCATGTAAAGAACTATTTAAATACTTGGGCATACTCACCTTGTGTTTATATATTATCCATTTTAAAATTCTATGCAGTTAATCAACATAGTTTTATAACTAACAAACATGGACATTCATAACATTAATACTAGACAAATGGGATCTATTCATCGTCCCAATCCCAATCTTCGTTGCTTTCAGAAAGGTGTATACTATGAAACAATCAAGATATTTAATGCTCTCCCTAGTAATCTCAAAGAAAATGTTGGGAATTTAAGGGCTTTTAAGGCCTCTCTTAAGGAGTACCTTTGCAATAAATCATTTTACTCTGTAGATGATTATTTAAGTGAGCAATCTGTCTGACAATACTGTCAACAATCATTGTATTTATAAGTATTATAGTGTAATGCATTTTGTGTATATTAGTATGTGTGTTTTATATTCAAATTAAACTGATGAATACTTTGACTTGCACGAATGTGTCAAATGAATTGTTTAGTATTTAGTAATGACACAAGGTCTGTAAAGCCTAATGCTTTGATATTTTACACTGTAGTGCATAATTGTAAATTTTTGCATTGGAAATTCTATTACACATCTGTAAATATGTATTATAATTTATTGACATTTATGAAGAGCAAATAATACAATAATCATATTTTAGTTTTATATAATTACTAGTAGTAACTATTATGTCGATAAATAGAAAACTATCATCTGACATTATATCAGTGTTACATATAGTGAAATTATATTTATTTATACATTTTAACACTAATTTTTATACCCTTCGTTTTTATGTGATTGAAAAAAAAGGAAGTTCATGTGCTTTTATTGAGCACATTAAGTATAGTAGAGGCCTCAAATACAAATAGAGTGATTATATGTTTATTCTCCTGTTTTTGTAACCCAAGCTTTAAACACGAGCTTTATACATTGTTTTTTTCCCATAGTGTATGAACATATACGAAAGAGGGAAAAAAGAAGCATTTGGAAATTATGGAATAATTTGAGCCATATCAGCTAGTGGTTTTTTGGTTTAACAGTATGTTATTCTTTTCGTTTATTTGACTATGTTTTATGAGGGGATTTCAATTGTATACATGTATATATCTTGACAAGTTCTATGTTCAGTGGCTTCCTGGTCTAAACGAACCTACAGAATGCTTTCTAATCTAATCTAATTTGAAACAATTCACGGGTCATATCTCTGAAATGGTCAGCTCTACAAAAAATGCATATTACGTAAATTGTGTGTTTTATCGAGATATACATTTTTGGTATAGTCAGTTTTTGTCTATCTCTTATGGTTTACCATTTACACCAAATTCCGAAAAATTCAGCCAGAATAAAGATGTCTTTAGAGGCTCTTCCCAAAAATTTAATGTAAATATCTTAAATATAAGAGATTTTAATAAAAATCGTAGGAGCCATTTTTGAGAAAATCAAAATTTTCGAAATCTTTCCATGTAAAGGATAATTGTGGTTGGTAGGATTTTCCTGAAAACCTTCGTGTCGCATCTTTGGAAGATACTGAATTTAAATATCAGATGTTTATCAAGTTTTTCGTCTTTGAGCTATGCTGCTCACATATACACACAGCCATTTTTCTAAAAATGTTTTTTTTATGGATTAAGGGGGGTCTCGGTATCGAATTTTGGGTGCAATACAATACCTTCTCTATACTTATGTACATAGTACGTCTGGAGGAAGTTATTAGTACACGGAAGATTTGAAAACGTGGTAAGCACATCAATTTTATTCAAAAGGATAAATAATTAGCTTTTTACACTTTTTCCGATTTGGTGCATGATCAATGTAGTCCATAGTTTCTGAATGTAAGCCAGTGTGGCAGAAAGCAGCATTGGGCCCATTTCACTAATGGCTGGAGTGTCGCACATCATTCATAGAGCACGGGGATACCTGTCAAAGGTTGATTGCTTCGCGGAACGCAGTAATTAACTGCTGGGCCATTACTCCCTGGTCCGGCTTTGATGTTACACAGGATAAATATTGGAACCATCGCGTGCACCTGTACTATGTGACCATCCCATATCTGTTGCTAAAGAGAATGCTAATAGAGTGTGCGTGCGTACGAGTATCCTCCAGTGCTGTCAGCAAAAAATACACTCATATGCATTCATTGTTAATAGCTACTCCTGAAAGTATTGTGAACTTCTATACAACTGCATTATTATTTGAGTTGGAGAAGAGTCAGTATAACAAACGGCAAAGTAGTTATTCAAGCACCCATAGTCAAGAATTCGTTTTACGATAAAATGAAAAAGTACTGAATTTAGAATCAGCAGAATGATTTATATATTTTAAGTACTACATTTATAAAAATAAACAAAAAAACTGATGTGTTCCATTCACATGGTTTCTCTAGTATTATTGTTAATAAGCTCATTCTTCTATTTACTTAATTATAAACGATAAATAAGGGAAAGTGATAGTCAAAAGCTGGTTGCTATGTAACTGAAGTTCCTTAGTTTGTATGGACAGGAGTTGACAACTTTCTGTATGAGAAAAGTGTGTTTTTCAAAGCTGAAATCAAAACAAGGAATATCTAAAAAAACGACCAACTCTACGAAAAAAATGTATAGCATAAACTGTGTGTTCTAATGTGCTCTAAATTTTTTGTGCGGTAGGTTTTCGTCCATCTCTTACGGTTTAGCAGTTATGCAAAATTCCGTGAAATTAAATCCAGAATAAAGTAGTCTTTAGAGGCTATTCCCAGAAAATTCAGGATATACATTTTATTTGTCAGGTATATATCTTTAATATATGATACCTTAATCAAAATTGTTAGAGCCATTTTTAAGAAAATAAACATTTTTGAAAAAGGCTCCATGTAAAGGGTAGTTTCGATTGGGAGGATTTTCTTGAAAATCTTCGCGCGCATCCTTGGAAGATACTGAACTTAAATACCAAGTTTGGTATTCAATAGTCTTTTCGTTTTTGAGTTATGCTGTCCAAGGACACACCAATCAAAAATAAAAAAAATATCACAGTCTGAAGTTTTGGTTTCTTAGGATTGCAGCTATAACTTTCGCGTTGTTACAGAGGGGGGTGGCTCGTCGCTGTTTACTGACAAAACCTCAATTGAGAAGTAATACCGATTTAAGTTACTTCAATATATCTTTGTTTACTCTCAATAATTAGCATACTTAAAGCTACTAACAAAACCCAAAGAAACATAGAAAGAAAAAACAATAACTTTAACACAGTATACAAGAAAATAGGAAGAAGAAGAAATTGTACTTCATCTGGCTTGATGCTACTGCTGTTATCCATTATATTTATCCTTTTTATACCTCATTAGGATTATTTTTCAGCTTATAAAGTTCACAAACTTTCCATACAAAAGTAAATCTGCTGGTTACAACAATTTAAAGACCACTGATTATAGTAAGTAAGTGTCCGAATATCGGAGTATGATCACAAAGTGTGTGGAATATCGAGTTATTTATTACCTTTGCTTAATGAAACATTTAACGTCCGCTTTTCTTATGACTACAATCATTTAAGGAATGTTATAATAATCCACAGAAGAATAATTGTTGCAAACTGATGCAATTAATTTTGATTTTTTGACTATACCGCGTGTCTTCTGTCCGTAAGTATTTTTAACTTCTCTAGCACATATTTAAAATATGCAAGTAAATAGTAGATAGAGAAAGTATTGCATACCAAGATTTCCACCCAAAATACATTTCTGGGGCATCCTAAACCAGAAGAAAAGTGGCTGTGAACAGCATAGTTCAAAAACGAAAAATCGGTTAAATATTAAATTTGCTGTTTACATTTAGTATCTCCCAGAATGCGACAAAAATAATTTCAAGAAAACATGCCCACCAGCTTTTACATGGAAGTTTTTTTTCCAAAAATTTGATTTTGTCAAACGGTTTGGATTAAAATTCCAAATTTTAAATATATTTCATGACAAACGAAATATATATCTTGAATTTTATGAAAATAGTATACCTGTTCACTCTTGAAGTCTTTTGCGTAACTCCTAAATCGAAGGAGGTAGACAAAACTTATTACACAAGAATATAGATAATACTAAAAAACAAAATTTTGGCATATACATTTTTGTAGAGTTAACCGTTTTCAGGATTACATATTATTTGCTTTGAGATTCAAACAGCTTAAACTTTTCTCAAGAGGGAAGTCAACATTCGTTTCAAATTTATTTTGTTTTTCTCCCGTGTATACAAAGAGAACTCAATTTCAATTGTTTCATTAGTGACGTTTTCGAAAGATATGACCATTGCTTTAGCCTAATCGGCTTCTATTTTGAAGGAAACAAGTAACAAGGCCACTTCTCCTATTAGCATGATGTAAATAAAAGAATAACCTTTTGCAAGAAGAGTTTGTTTGAGGCACAGCTAGAAAAAGTCATGTGAGTCGAACTCACAGATTTCTTTTTACTTTATGCAATATGCTAAGTGACTTTCTTATGCGCCTTAGTAAGTGTTCAGTATCTCGATCAAAAATATCGTTCTAGGAGCCGCAGCGGTATTTTAGCCGAGTTTGCAGACTTGCATTCTTTAGCATACATTCATACACATACGCTAAGAAACAACTTATCACATGCAAAAATTCTTATAACAATCTGATGTGTTTCATTCATACGACTTTCTCTATTCTACAACAAATCATTCTTAGAAAAGCTTATTCTTACCTTTACTTCGTACTAATCGAGATAAAAATCAGCAAAAATGGTTCCATTAACATTATGGTTCCTTAAAGCTAAAGAAAATAAGGGAATATCTATATTAAAATCTTTTAAAAGTCGGTCCTAAACGGAGCTCTAGAAATTTCCTTCTCTTTGCACGACTAGGATGAAAAAATTGAATAACGACTTTGTAAGAATTGACCATTTAAAACCAATAAAAAAGAATATCTCGGAATTATAAACAAAATATAAACTTAAAGTGAGTCATTGTAACGGGATCTAAATTTTATATAATAACATACTGTCAGTCTGTTATAGTTTACCAGATAAGCAAACCTCAGAGACTATTGCCAAGAAATTCAATATATAATTTTATTTCACATCTTTAGTATGTGGTATTTTGATTTTTAATCAACATTTTTAGACATTTTTGAGAAAATGTATAATTTAAAAAAATCTGCCATGTAGTCAGTAGTGGAAGTATTTTCCTTTGAATCTTTGTGTTGTATCCTTGTGAGATACTAAATTTAAATAGCAATCTTAATTGTTAACCAACTTTTAGTTTTTAGTTATGCTGTTCACACAAAAACACACATTCAGATAGACACATGCACAAGAAAAGTTTCCTAAAAATGCGTTTCTTTTGTTTCAGAAATCCTCAACACATATATTTTCGGTGAAATCTCGGTTTGAAATTTTTAGGTGGAACACACTATCTTCTCCGTCTATGTAGATTTACCGGTTTGGTATAGCGACACCTCTGTACATTGCGATCTGTCCGATATTATTGTAAGGCGTTTTAATTACTGTATTAATTGTTTTATAGTATATTATTTTATATTATTTTCAATAGCACTGTGCATTAATTGTATGATCTCGTATTGCTTGAAACCAAGTTTTGAAACAGAGTTTTGGTAAAATAACTGCGAAGGTTATTTGTAAAATATCAGTGAAATAACTCATGATTTCTTTTGTATAAGAAATACTCCAAAGGTTCAAAACTGGGGTTTCACTTGAGTTGTAACATTAATTGTTTAAACTGTGATTTGGTTCTCATAAATTTAAATGGTTTTGGTCCTAAATGATGTTAAGGGCCAGTTTTTAGCAGTAGAGATTCGAGACGTCACTTTTGTGATCGAGATTTGAGCTAGACCTTGCGGTCTATCCCATATGGGAGAATCTCTTATTTTACTATCCTTCTATGAAGCAAAGGTCAATCATTCAATCTTTAGCCACCCAAAATGACCCAAACTATCACTTTGGAACAAACTATTCAATTTCTGAGAAATAAACAACTTCAGTAGTTTTATTTTGCAAATGAATAAAATCTTAAGAGTGGAGCGTTGCTTTTAAGTAGGAGTATCTGTACCCTGACAACACGTGGGAGACTCTGGTTTTGAATTCCGTTTGTCTGGCTCCCTAATCTGAGGTTTTTCGTAATTTTCTAGATCAGTAAGTGAATCCTGGAATCCAACGACGTTGATTGGTACCTTGTAGCTGGACGATGAAGCTTGATTTCTTGCCCAATCATACAAAGACTAAGGCCAGACTTTGATCAAAATCCGTAAATCAGAATTTGTGAACCGGAAGTATGCGGCTCAAAATGTACAATTAATATTTTATACTTATTTGTCATTAAATTTAAATGGAAATTGAATAATTAAACACAATTAGAATAGAATCTGTTATCACTACAGGAATGTTATATCAACAATACTTTCGGAGCAGTACCGAAATATCCTTGAAGCAAATCATAGATTTAATCGAATGTAATAGAAAGTACTGTACTTAACGTCTTCCTCGTTTACCATGACTGAGATTACTCCAGATATTCATTCAGTATCATTAATTGAACTTAGATAATGAGCGCTTCTTTTCAAATTCCTTTCGCAGTTATTTAATTTAATGCGTCACCATTGTCACCACCTTTGGTGCCGTATATAGTAGCAGTACTATAATGATATGCCAAATCGTGGTCTTGTCTTTGTAAATTAGAAAACTACAAAGTTATCTGTTCTGTTAGGGCATAACATATAAGTATACGGAATTTCATAGCAACCGATTCAGTGGTACCCGAATCGCTTGATTTTCTCTAGATTCTTCAGAAAATTATTCTTAAAATGATTATTATTCTATCTATTTTACGTTAAATAATATAATAACTTCCAGATATGTTTCTATTGCTTATTTCCTTGTACAGATATGGGAAGTACATTAGGCTTAAGAGTGGTAAAATGCTTAGAGAGTTACTAGCTATACGATGGTGTTTAAATGCAGTATTTGACTGGGAGCTATATAAGTTGATAAGGGTTTTCAACTGTAGAAATTCAGCATTGCAAAATAATGCACTAACCAGGTATACCTCCAAAATGATAAACTGTGCAAAATAAGTGCACGTGATATAAACTGCGTGTTTTAAAAAGATCTACACGTTTTGTGAAATAATATTTTCTCTATCTCTTATAGTTTACCAGTAATGCAAAAGTAATCCAGAATGAAAAGTGCTTCTTCCATAAAATTCAAGAAATGCTTTTCATTTTGACGAAAATATTTTAAAACTTTATTTTAATAGACATCGTAAGCGCCAATTTTGAGAAAAGGACAATTTTCGAAGACGTTTCCATGGTAGTTCAGGTTCGGGGATTGTCATTAAAATCTCGTGTTACCTCCTTGAAAGATGCTGAATATGGAGTCAAGTTTTGTATTTAAGTGACTTTATTTTTTAACTACGCTGTTCACAGACAGACAGACACACACAAGCACGCAACTTTCTCTAAAGATTTTTTATTTGTTTCAGGGGACCTCAAAACATACATTTCCGGTGAAATCACGACAGCAGATATTTTGTTGGAATTTAATACCCTCTTTACTTAATATGTACCTACATAATTCATAGTAGCGGAAGTATAAAAGTGAGACATACATAATACATGTAAATACATACTTGAATTGGCATTTTATGTTGTCTAATACTAGGTAATTATACATCTTAAATTATTTAACCCTACTGAAAATTACTACACTACTTATTTCATTTTTAATTTCTCCTCGCGTACTATATACACACTGTATAGAGAAGATATTGTATTAAACCCAAAAATTGGATACCCAGATTTCATCGAAAGTACATTTTTGAGACCCCTGAATTCAAAAAAACATTTTTAGAAACATGTCCGTGTATGTTTCTGTGTGTGTGCGTCTGTGGGCAGCATAGCTCAAAAACAAAAAGTCTGTTAAATGCCAAACTTGATATGTACGTTCAGTATCTTCTAGGGATTCATCACGAAGATTTTCAAGAAAATCCCCCCACCCCCAACTTCGCTGTACATGGAAAAAATTTCGAAATTTTCGTTTTCTCAAAATTGGCTCTAACAATTTTTATCAAACTCTCTCATAATGAAGATATGTATATGAAAATTAAAATTTAATTCATGAACTTATTGGGAATAGCTCATAAGGCCTAATTACATTTTTTGTGGAGTTGACAGCTTTTTAGACATTCATTGTTATTGGCTTCAGTTTTAAACTACTTAATTTTCTCATACGGAAACTTGTCAACTCCCGGCCACACACTCCCATAGCAGCCATATTTTAAAGCATATTTTGATCGTTGGTTTAGCCTAGTGTATTCACTATTTCCCTGCTACTTACAAGAAAGCAAGTAATAAGACTGATTCTACTAATGTTTAACTCTTAGCATGAAGAAGGTAGAAGAAGACGCAGATTAGCAATAAGTTGTTACAGATATGTAGAGAAAGTCATGTGAATGGAGCACATTAATGATTTAAAGTGAACTGACATGTATTTAACTCCCACAGTTTATTTGGGGTTTGCTCATAACACATTCGTAACATTTAACACCTCTATCGATACAACCTGCGTCAGTTGGAAAACTACGTGTTGATTGGTAGTCATTATTGAGCCAGACTGCGTTAGTTTACGGACTTTGAGCTTTAGTGCCCTATTATTCGCTTTACTGTAGTTTGTGGTCTGTTAAGCAAGCACTGCTAACGCCAAATGGCCCGGGATTAGCGCTTGTGCCTTGTTTAATCGAGTAAAAACCTATTCGCTCGATAAAATAAAACAGGTTAATGAAATCACAAGGTCACCTGTTCACCACAATCCAGCCCTTTGATCTGTTTAAGTTGTCAATTTTTTCACTTTAAAACTAGAATATGTAAAACTGAATAAAAAATATCTCACCAACCTCCGGTCCTATAACAAGCGTAATGTGGCATTTACGAGTTCGATTCCATTTTAGGTTAATTTATTGGGTGAGTACAAAATGGCTCTGCGAAAATCAGAGATTAATAGGATTGGGTTTATAGTGTTGGCAAACAAGGAAGGGGTCGGTAACTATAGCATCACACCTACACGGCAGTAGGAGTTATGTGCTTCCAACATGACAGGATGGGGTCCTTAACAGTTTCAGAATAACCTCAAACCTGGCGCTGGCATGACCCCTCCTTAGTCATCTTTGAGTCCTTGGAGTGACAGAACTCTATCGCAAGAGTTTATGGAGGATATAACATTGAAATTTCATAGATATTCATTGTGATGTTTTAAATGCTTTATTTTGCACAGCAAAGTTAAGCGAGGTCACACCGTGGCCGAATGGTTAGACCACTCGCCTCTCACCTAGACGGTCCGGGTTCGATACCAACCGACCGCATGTGAGATTTGTGATGGAGAAAGCGGTGTAATGGTGCATTTTATCCTGGTTCTCCGCTTCCCTCTGCCATCGTATTCCACCGATGCTCCATCTTCATTCCATGCATCGTCAGTGACATCACCTGCGATCCCATATGAGCTAAACACTATATAGAAAACTAAAAAACAAAAAACATTAAGTTTAGCGACATGAAAGGAAAATTTGAGTTATGAACCCAGATCAGTGGTAGCTTTAAGTCAAATGACTCAATTACATTGACTCTTAGTGTGAGGAAAGAGTAGTTAAACATAAAGAAGCATAAATAAATAAGGATAATACAAACAGCAATAATAATAATAATAATAGTAATAATAGTAATGTGTTTGTGGCATGCGAAAGGGTGGAATTCTTGACTTTTGTGCCTAAAATCATGTTGTTCAGACGGTGGCGAGATTCATTCCCTCCCAAATACTAAGTGCACGCAACAAGATTAACTGTACTCGTAGCCTAGCTCTTTTGTCTCTAAATACTGTTAATTATGTTTCTCGTCGCAGTTAAAACTAAAGTTCTGTTTTGAAACATGAAGGAAAATGAGCGTATTATATTTACATTATACACCCAAGAGCAAAACAAAAAACAAAAAAAGAAAAGATGTGACGATATTAGTAATGGTGTGTTAAGTTGGTATAGCAGCTCCTCTCACATTCTAGCGGACAGGTGAGTGGCATATTATTTTTTGGTGATAGTGGATGTGCAACAAGCAGAAGACATTGTAGATTAATTGTGAAAACATAATCAGTTTAGTTTTATAGGCCGTTCATCGGTAAGATGGAAAAATTAAACTTAGAATGAAAGTGTATGTAACTCGATAATGGTTAACTCAAAAGGAACTGAGGAAGCGTTGGTTTTTGCCAATAATATTTCAGTCATGAACATATTGCAAGCTTCCAACATCACTTTCGTAGCTCAGATAGAAGGGCAGAGGTTTAACAAGCTGAACGTTGATGGTTTGGATCCTGTCTGTGACAGTGTCTTTTATTCCTATTCTACCTCTCTGAAGCTACTTCAGAACTTTAATAAAATGCATTATAGACGTTTTGCAAGAAAATAGATATAGAGAAACTTACCAAACTTTTTAAAGTATTGTGAAATTGCGACGTTTTAAAATTGCTATTTGTTTCTTATGTTTTATGTGTGTATAGCTCGTTTTCTTACCAAAATTCTTTACTTCCTTTTTAATACCAAACACTTCCAGTAACTGCTTTCATGATATTTCTTCCTCCAGTGTGACCCTATTTTTGGAAATACTCCACATAGCTTAGCAGCTCAATTAGGGCAATAGTTATTGTTCCATATCCATTGCTCCTTTGATATGACATATAATAACGGGACTAATGTTCACTAGACAATTTCATCCACATCAAGGTTCCCTTACCCTATCTTTCTTTTTCTCTTGACTTGAACACCAACCTCTGTTGATTAGTTAGGATTTGAGTGTCAGAATTGTTATGTTCAACCAATAGTAGATGTACTCATCTAGCGAGCGTCTTCCAGGCATCATGGTGAAATGCTTCCGTTTCCCTCTTCTTTCACGGTCACTTTATTTAAAGGAATAAAAGACCGGATGGGTGTGCTCCCAACTGTACATCGATTATTACAACGTACTGATAGTCTTTCTCTGAGATAGTAATTTGAAGTATGGTTTGTAATTATGAACACAGATAAGATATCTTCCTAGAGGACACACTTATACACATATACAATATTTATCCTACTTAATGTTTGACAAAATTGTAAGATATATATAGTATTGGTTCTTATATATCATATATGCTGTTAAAAGTAGATATTTATAATAGTAATTGCGGACAGTGTCGGACTGCGCCGTGGCCGAATGGTTAGAACACTCGCTTCTCGCAATAGCGGCCCAGATTCAATTCCAGGCGACCACATGTAGGATTTGTGATGAACAAAGCAGAGCAGGGGCAGTTTTTCTCCAGCTGCTCCGGTTTACCCCGCCATCGCATTCAACCGGTGCTCCATTTTCATTCCATGTTTCGCCTGGGTGCCACAATAGTAAAAGCGGGCGTTAAACTGATATAAAAAGGACAGTGTAATGAACATTACATCAAATTGCTTTATTTGCAACTAATAATTTTATTCAGCTTAATATGTGTGCTGTTAGTTAGTATCCACAGGTGGGCGTGGCACACAGAGGGCATACATATTTATTTTCCCCTAGAGCGCGGGGCGGATGGCGTAACAACGCAGGCCTAGCGTTGGCGAATGTTTTATCGGAACTGAGAATACTCTCTGCAAGGCTAATATCTCAGACTACTTAGGCCAATAGGTCGCATGTTGAGCTGTGAACATGTGGAGCAAAACGGATGCTCTATACTGATAGGGATTGCTCATTTAGCAGCGCAGATATAACCATCAAGTGGTAAAATATATGATTGGGTTGTGAAAAAACTAATAGAATAAGATAAAAATAACTAATACACTGAACTGAATACATTTTAAGGTGCCAATTATCAAAATATTTGTACCTTAACCCCTAACATAGTGTATGTATTGTTTGAAGTCTTTTTTATTTGCTTTGATATTCGAAGATGTTCACCACACTAGTTTTGGTTGAAATTCATATTCATGAATGTAGCAGCAGAAAGCCTTTCTCAGGGACTGAGGCATAAGCTCCAAGGATGCATTGCCTTACGTTAGGAGCAGAGAAACAATGCTTTGAATTGATATTTAGAGTCCTTTTTCTATCAGAAAACAAGCACCCTCATTTCCGTTTGTATTCTATGTATTTACATTAACAAAATCTTGCTTTAAATAACTTTTTCTAATTTTCTATCTAATGTTCTATTTAGATGCTTAGATGTATCTAATGTGTATCCCTCTTAGGAAAGCGTAGCCCACAATAAACATAAGTGTGATTATTGGGTTTGTCCAAGTTTATATACCGTGGTAATATTTTATGTTACCACGACCATCATACCATAAAGCTAACCATTGATGCGTTTAAAGGTTCGTTAATTTCTTTTGGTCAATCAACAAATTGTGATAACCAGTAGTCATTCATTTGCCATTGTTGTCTTGTTTGTGTTTCTTTATCTGCACATTTCAATGATTTATTCCAAGAAATATATTAGGTAGGCAATATTACGGCAGAATTTCTAGAACGTATTAGAAGTTCACAATCCTACTTCGTGCTACTAAATAGAGTAAAATATCTGAATTATGGAGTTCAGCATTATACTGACTTACCTCAATATTAAATAAAAAACAAATCACAGCGGGTAAAGTGCTATTAGCTTTCCTTCAGTTTTTAACCTCAGGATGCATATACAGGGCCTCGGATACCCTTCAAAGTTTTACTTTTTACATATTCTTGTAATTCTTGGTTTGATTTCAAACTCCTTTCCTGTATTCTTCCGCTTGCCCTTTAGCATCCCTTTTATAAAGCCTGAGCTAGGCTATATCGCAGGTTTTTGCAAAATTCAAAATATTTGCCGAAACCCCGTTAATGCATATACAGGGCTGTAGAAGCCCCCTTACAACTATACATATTCTCATTTCATATTGGCTTCTACATTTGTTCAGGACCAGTTATTAATTCAACAATAACTATAGCAGAGGCAATGGTGGTGACTAGTAGTGGCTGGAAGATTACAGTACTTCTAATAGCAGTGCTTCATCAGATTCTGAAAATGACTTTCCACATCAACAACGCAAAGCTGCAGCACATACGTTAGCCGTAATGGAACCATTTGGAATTTAGATCCTCCTGCATCTTCTCGTACGCCTGTTCACAATATTATAAAGAAGGCACCCAGTCCAGCTCGTGGATTGAAAACCTGTTAGCCAAAGGATGCCTGGGACTAGTACATTTCCAAAGAAATCCTAGATGAAGTAATCAACTGCACAAATATAGAAGACAGAAGAGTTGCTGCTTCGCATGGTAAAACATGGAAGAACGTTTCGCTTGTTCAAACGGAGGGTTTTCTTGGCCTTTTACTGCTTGCTGGTGTTGAGAAGAGCTGGGATGCCCATTTAAGAGAGTTATTCTTGGATGAAAAGGCAAATTCTACATATAAAACCACAATATTAGTGAATAGATTTGAGGATATAAGGAAAATGATAAGATTCGATGACTGGCGCAATGTGAAACTCGATCTGTAGACGACAAACTTGCAGCCGTTTATCATATATGTGACTGTTTCATGACAAATGTAGAAATAGTATGATTCCTAAAGATTCATTCACAGTTGAAGAATTACTCCCATTCCATGGAAGATGCAGCTTTATCCAGTATATGCCCTCTAAACCTGCCAAGTATGGCATAAAATATTTTGGTTATGTGATACTACTTGTGCATATGCTTTATGTGGAATTGTGTACACGGGAAGGAAACCACATGAACATGTTCAGAAAAATCTTGGATTGAATGTGGGGAAAGATTTTGCTAAAATCATAGAAGGAACGTCCAGAAATATTACTGCTGATAACTTCTTCACTAGCATTCAGGAGGCAGAAGAGATGCTTCAAAAGCAAATTACAGTGGTGGGGACGATCAAACTAAATAAACCAGAAATCCCCAATGAGTTGAAACCGTCCGCCTCAAGAGCAATGCATTCCTCGTTATTTGCCTTCCGAGATGAAATAACAATGGCCAGTGATGTTCCCAAAAAGAAAAAAATCATTAGTACAATGCATCTCGACAAAATATTGATCAAGCTCATGTCAATAAGTTTGAAACAAATAAATTCAAATCCAAAAAATGAGTGTATGAAGAGAAAAATAATAAAATAAGGATAGGGCTTCATGGGCCCTGCATATGTATTCATGTGTGTTTTAAACACCATGAATCCTAGGGTTAGAGAAAGTGTATGTTTGCTACTTATGATTTAGTGTATTGATGTAAGCCCAAATGAAAAATAAACAAACAAATAAAACAAAAGAGAAAGATTTATTTATACTGGCGGTCATTGGGAGACAGTAATATCCTCTTATGAAATTCCATAAGTGTAAATTTGTGGAAGTTGCTGGCACTGGACATCTCTACGATATCTGCTAGTTTGGCAGCTGCAAATCGTTAGGTTCTTCTTCAGGAAGGTAGCAGAATAATTGTGAGGCAGTTACCAAAAACACGGATGTGAATGTGAGAAGACATTATATTTGCGATAAAACATGTTAATGCACAGGTAATGTAGAAAGGTTATGGCAACCCAATAATTATAAACAGATTCCTGCTGTATTCAACATTGGTATAACTTGCTCATTATAGTGCTTGTGTGCGCAGATGACGTAATATCAGGATTCCAAGTTGCGAAAAGTTGCGGATAGTAGATATTTTATTCTCTCTAAGCAAAGAAAATGCATAAGCTCAGCACAACATTAAATGCAGATTAAGATCAGAATTTCATCATAATTACTGTGACAGTGCCATGTACACTGGTCGTATTAACATTCGCAGAAGCGTTGGTATGCTGCGATGAAGCTGGAATGTGCTAAACACAGGAAATGCGACGCGCCGGTAACCGGAGGTTTAGGAACCGATACGTTGGTACACAGAATTCCAGCACTTCCACAATCTTCCAGAAAATTCTGTGCTGTCATTTCTAGCTATAAAAGGAAGAAAAATTGTAATTCAGTTTAGTGAGTGGTGAGTCGCGAGTCAAAGTGTTAGCGCGTAATGTTTTGCGAGCAGTGGATTGAGAAAGTCGTCCACTGTTTCCGTATCGAAGCCCCGTATGAATAATTTGTAGCAGAGAATTAAAGACTTTAATGTAATCAAGTTTTGAGCCAATAAAGACAGTGGTGTCAGATATGGGACTTTTACGCCAAGATATAGAACATGACGAAAAATTTGTTGGTCCAAATGAAGAGGATGGACAAAGAATTAGAAACTACATTGGATAAACTAGACAAAAAATTGGGACCCAGATGGATGAGAAAAATGAAAACCAGAATGGAGAAAATGAAAATCAGCCGGAATGAAAATTGCAGTGGAGAAGATGAGAAATAAAATAACGATTGTGAATTTGAAAGGAGACATTGGTTTGTTAATTAAGTTTTCTTTAGGAAAACCAATGCTTCAGATTTGAAGGTTGCATGTTTCTCTCTAACATTCCCAACATGTTTATGTGTTTGAGTATGTCTGTTATTAGGTTTATTTTAGATTTATTGAAATTAAGCACATCTTAAATGAATGAAAGGATATATGACTTATTATTATCTTACTGTGCCTACATCCCTCTCTTTGAACCGATCGCAGTCGGTGATTTTGATTAATTCATTCAGCAAATTCTTCGAACAGAACTCAAGGATATGCCAAAAGCAGCTTCTGATCCACTAAAAGAGTGAAGTTATTCGTTACTCTTTAAAAAAACTCATTAAATGCGATGTTTATCTCAACAGCTATTGCACACAAGGCTAAAGCATTACTGCATGCCTACCGGGCTCCTGGTTCTGCTCTATAAAACAGAATTAAACACACAAATAAACAAGAAAATATAATCGCATTATAGGATGACAAACAACAGTTGTGCAGCTACACATGTACGTGCGGACAGGAACTCGCTAGTATCTGCATAAGCAGGCAGCCTAAACAAAGCTTGCGTCACAAGCTGTTTGGATATGCGTTTTCAGTTTTAAGCCGATTTCAAAAGTTACATTACTTCCGCATTTTAGTTTGCTTTTTACCTTATTCGACAAACTTCTCTCCCTAAAACTAGAAAATACCTGAAATTGTTTTTAATTCGTTAATCTTAGGTCTATCTTTGTACTTTAACATAGATTGAATTTCAGATTTATGCCATATTATTCGATATATTTGGTTTTCATTCATATGTGGAAATATTTTCGTAATAATATTCCTCAGGTTTATACAGCCACCAGTTTTCGTTACTTCTGAAAGCGAACAGAATAACATACATTGTATTTTCCGCTATATTGTTACTAAACAGAGAAGTATTTATATTGCACACAGGTATTCAATATCGAAGTTTCACCGGAAATATTTTTTTTTTATCCTTGAAATAATACAATTTAAGATTTTAGAGAACGGCTATGTGTGTATGTGTGTTCGTGCATGTTTGTCTGTCTATGAGTCTATGAACAGCAATCTAATGTACTCCATTCACATGACTGACTCTACATCTCTGTAACAAATTATTGTTAATAAGTTTATTCTTCTCTGTATTATTTGTATTATTTCTATCTATTCCTCTTGCCTCTTTCAGTTTACCAGTTATGCAAAATCCAGAAAAGTCCACCCAGAATAAAGAGGTCTTCAGAGGCTATTCCCAGAAAATTCAACATATACATTTTATTTGTCAGGTAAATATCTTAAATATAAGAGGTTTTAATCAACCGTTATAAACATTTTTAAGAAGACCAAAAATTTTAGACTTTTTTTCCATATAAATGGTAATTGGGGTGTGGGAATTTTCTGGAAAATCTTTGTTTCACATCCTTTGAAGACAATGAACTTAAATATCAAGTTTGGTATGTAACGGACTTTTCGTTTTGAATTATTCTGCCCTAAGGCGCGCGCGCACGTACACACACACACACACACACACACACACAAACACACAGACACACACAGACACACACGAACACACGGACATTTTTAATTGTACTTCTTTGTGTTCAGGGGGTCCAAAAATATGTGTTTCCAGTGAAATCTCGGTGGCGAATTTTTGGGTGTGATACAAGACTTTCTCTATACACTACGTGTGTATGTGTGTGTATTTTTTTTTTTTTTTTTTTGGTCTGTGAACAGGCTAAACAAAGGTAGCTCGCGTGCCGGGTTCGGTCTCCGAACAGTGGATTGCAAATCGTGGTCTAGTGGTTTGAGAATAGCTTCTGCGGTTGAGGATAATCAGCAATGCAGGATAAAATGTACAAAGTTCTGATGACGTTGCTATACTCGATGCCCCAAGCGGCTCAGACTGATAGAGAGCGATCTGCTGTACTGAATTAGGGACAACTATTTCACGTGTACTTGGTGGATCCGCATTTGTCTGACCCATTTTAACCAGACATGCATATAAAGCGCTGAGTTGTAAATGTTACGGAAGTAATGGTGATAGGCAACGGGGACGACTCTCAAGGCGCTGATGTGCAGATAGGAAAAGTAAATAACGAATCTTAATATACGACTCAAGAAAAAGAATCAACTTTGCATTAACTGAACCTTTTATTACTTTCTCTACTGTATTATATACACAGTGTTACAAAAACAATTGTATTTCGCTCAGAAATTCGATGTCGAGATTATACGAAATATATGTTTCAGGTCTCCTGACTCCTGTGAGAAAAGCATATTTAGAAAACGGTCCATGTGTGCCTGTGTCTATTTCTATGAACATAATAACTCAAATACATAAAGTGGGTTAAAACATAACTTGATATTTAAGTTCAGCATCTTCAAAGCATGCGATAAGAAAATCCGCCAACCTAAGCAATCATTTACATAGAACATTTTCAGAAAGTGTTGATCTCGAAAATAGTTCCAGGGATTTAGATTAAAATATTACATATTAAATACATTTTCGTGAAAAATAAAATATATATTGAATTAACTGAGAACAGAGTTTGAAGTTCTCTTTATGATGAGTAACCTGTAAGAAATAAAATAAACTTACTACACAATAATGTTGATTTCGTTAAAACACGCAATTTATGATATAATTCCTTTTATGTATAGCTAATGACATCCGAAATATTTCCCTGCTATTGTTTTCAATTTAAAATGCTTAAACTTTTCTCATTCGGGATGTCCTCATCCGTTTGATATCTCTTTTGTTTTCTCCTGACTATGGAACCAAATTTCAACGTCAATCGCATAGCAGCAGGGCTCAGGAAATCTCACTATCGTTTTAAACTAATGATAAAATTTATCTCGATTAACACGATGTGAATAAAATAATAATGCTTTGCAAGAATATTTTTTGTTTTAAGGAACGGATAGAGAAAATGATGTAAATGAAACACACCAGTCCTTTTATTCTTTGAAACACATTTTGTTCTGGAAGATATAACAGTAACTGTATATTTATATATTATTCTAGACTAAATTAGTATGTGCAGAATTTCTTCAAGAGCGCTTTCTAAATTTTACAATAAAAGTCACATTGTAGCATTCTTTCACTTGAATCCTGAGAAAGCACACAACAATATACGCGAAACGCCGGGAGCAAGGACGCGTACTTCTTTGGAAGCTAAGAATATTTTGCGGTGTTAAGAAAGTAGTGACGTTGGGTGCTATATGCAGCGTTATCTTTTGCACCATATTTGAGACGTCTTATGCGGTGAGCGCAGCTTGAAGGCGTTAGCAAGACTCACTCCACTACCTATGAGTAGACCCACTTACCTGGTAAGGTGAATCTACTATCCTTGAATTTACCTCGGTGTTGCTCACAGCCTGCACGATGATTGACTCACTCGGGGTGCTGCAGCTAATGGGGGTAGTTCAGGGAGTGATCTTATAATGATTAAAACTTATATACTTTCCTGGAGTTTATTCCTTACTAGGAGAAGTGAGATAAACACATTTGCCTTACAATAGTGCTAACTTGTGCACATATTACGAATTCTAACAGTTGACTGATCACACGTTATTACAGTCCCTTCTTCTTCCTTAATTCTGCGTTATACTATATACATTAGTCCGCGTCACTGACTTTAAATTCGTTACACGTTACAGTGTCTAACTTTGTGTGAAGAAGTAAAGTTCAGCCCGACGACCGATAGCATAACAGCGAAAGATAGATCAGCTAGTAACAGACAGCTCGCAACGGACAGATCATTTTCACGGACAGGTCATTTTCACAGACAGATCACGATGTGCCTTCTTGGGCTCTTTATATACAAAAAATACCGCCATGGCGGCCTCTTTCTGATTGGTCAGAAAGGCCGCGCGATTGATGTAAATATTTCTCAAGAGTCAATTTCCTTATCCCACGGTGCACTGCAAACCTCACGTGACATGTCTTGTACAATGAAGAATTACCGTCTTCCGAATTTTACTGTTCACCCCCGTTGTAACTCGATTGTACGTGACTGGACAAAAGAGACCATTCTAACAGAAGCGCTTCTCATCCCCTTTGACTCTCTTGGCGTCAGCTTTCTTCTCCAGCTGAATGTTCTCAGTTAAATACATACATATACACTCTTTTAGCTTTACATTGATAAACAATTAATAACTAATTCAATTAGCTCCGGTTATATTTTGAAATCGACGCCCTAGTTATTACCTCGTTACTTTTAGTGTCTAACGGTTTTTAATGTTTACTTCCATTTACCAATATTAATTCTCTAGAAATGATAAAACGAGTAGGTATATACTTCCGAATTGTTTTTTGCTCTATTTTACTTTCTCTACTTAGAGATGTTGTTTGAAATACCATATACTTGTATTTAGATATAAAAATTAAACAAAATGCATGTTTTGAATTTCCTTTGAGTTACCTGTGTAAACCTCTTCAATTGTAAATTCCGAGAGAAAGACGGTCTTACTACGCAGAACTAATAAATCATGTTAAACAAATACTTTATTTCAAAGACAGCTTTCTTATGGCATTGACATTTTTCAATATATCCGTTCTAGTTGGTTGAATGTCTCAATATTTTGAAATTTATTTATTAAAGTTCTGACGCTTTTATACACTTATCACGGAATTAGCATGGATTTTCAACACGAACAGGTTTCAAACATCTCAGCATGGATTAGGATTTATCTGTCCCCAGTACCTACAGTAAAATGTTTAATGAAATGACTTCTTAATAGTTTCAAGCCAAATGAACCTTATTATTCAGAAGCTCTATAGAAAGAGACTGTACTGGATTGAAAAAATCATGTGAATGTAACACATTTTATATGTAGGGAGAAGTAGCAAAATAATCTTTAACGTAAAATCCAATAATATATCTCTGATTGAAATCTTATAAGCTATTAATGAGAAACAAAATTATTTAAAAATATAATTCCCGTGTACGTATTGCGTCTCATCGTATATTGATTACTTCGATTTGAAATACGGAAATTTCTTTTTTAAATCCGCAAATTAATAAAATGAACAAACCGAAAGTATACCTTAGTGCCATAAGACATGCCTTAATATAATTTGTTATTTTGGTATACACGTAGATTTGTGTTACGCATGCATTGTCAATTAACATTAATTGAAGACACATGTGCACATGTTAAAGTCATTCATAATAATTTATATAAAACAATTTGCATATATAATTCTTTTCATATGCTTTCTTTAAATATTGGACATAACAGTATGTTTGAATCTTTAGGTTATTTCTTAAAAACATCAAGGGTAAGGGTCCAAGTAATGGCAATTGTTTTTGGCAAAGGAGTAACGAAAATAGTTATAACGGCGTGAGTAAAGTCAAAATAGGACTATGCGACATGAACAGGCAGGAAATATAATATAAATGTATAAAAAAATCGCCATTGCAGTTAAAAACGAAATAAAATGTGGGTAGGGTAAAGAAACGTATATGTTAAAATTGGGTATAAAACAAAGGTCAGGAACAGGGTGGATGAAGTGGCAGTTGATGAAGCTGGTAGGCGGATTTGTTCATTATGCGAGTATCAGGAAGACTGGACGCATATTTTGGCAGATTGCGTGCAGATGGAGGATATTAGGAAAAAATTACTGCCGGAAGTATTTTTAGCTTCAAACAGACGAGGGACAGCATTCTGGGATTTGATTCTAATCAGCCAAAACTGGCCAAGCCTAGGCATGTACTTAATGGAAGTTCGTGCACTAAGAGATAAACTATTTGTGTAAATATTGTATAGCCTTATTTGGCGTTTGAGTAATCTATATTTATGAATATGTGGTGTAGTTGTGAATGCAAGTGTGAAATACCCGTGACGTCATTTTCTTCTTATAAAAGCAGGGAGACCAGTGCAATGGTTGTGTTGTGGTTTGAACTATGTCGTGAGGTAACTGAGGTGTTGTCCGGCAGTCGGACGAGAGCTACGACGGCGTGCTGCCATAAACTGTGAACTGTATTACGTCGAATGAACTTAATTGTTTATTTCTAACTAATTGTTCAGGAAATAAATCCTAATGGTGTCAGGAGTGGGATAAAGAAACCAATATGGAAAAGATGCTTCAAAAACTGATGGAGAATATGGCAAAATGCGCAGTGAAATAACCACAAAGAGAGAAGGTGCAGACGGAAATGAAGACTGAACTGAAAAGCGCAATGGAAAATACGGGATCTGGAATAGGAAAGATGGAAAAGAAAATGGAGTCGGCAATGGAAAACATAAAGACAGAATTAACAAACAAAAACCCACGAACGTTCGGCCGGAGTGGAGAAAAACATGGAAGAGCTCGACGAGAGAATGAAGGATCTTGATGAACGCGTTGATGTTCTGGAAGACCTCAGGAACGGTTTAATGTGCTGGAAAGGAAAGTCGTTAGCGGCGGAAGGGAACTAATCACCATGATGGAAAATATGCACGACGGGCGGCTTGAAGATTTGAAGATTGAGGTGCCAGGACGCGACACAACATCCGCGTGCATCAAGCCACCAAGTTCAACGGGACGTCAACTTTTGAAGTCCTCCGTCGTCAGTTCGCCGCTGTCGCTACCCACAATCAATGGTCATCGAAGAAGAAGAAGCAGATAGCAAGCCTACAAAGACGAGCGGCAGAAGTACTGAATGGCATCCCGACGTCGGCGAAGCCCGAAGAGATCTGGGAGGTCCTCGAGAACCTCTTTGGGAACCATCGCTTGACTGCGGCCTTCCGTAGTCAACTTAAGGCGAGGCTGCAGCAGCCAGATGATGCAGGATATCGCCGTAACCATCGAAAAGATTGCGAACCAAGCTCTGGTGAATCTTCCAACTAGTTACGTTTCGCAGGAAACTGCCTGCTCTTTTGTCGACGGTGTGGGTGACGCTGAGATCAACAGCAACTGATGCTTGGCGAGTACAAAACAATCCGCGAGGTGTTAGCGGAAACCCTCAGAATGGAGGTCGCGATAACAACAGCTGCACCCACCTCGAGGATCAGGAGTATTCGTTATGACTGTGAGAAGGATACAACCCAGAGACGACGACGAACTTCAGGTGATGTGTGCTGGGAGTATGGCGAGGGACTGTCCACATCAGAATAACGAGCAGCCGAAGTACGAGTAAGGACGGTGTGACGAGGGGCATGTCGGGTTCATCTTCACCCCCTCCTCGAGTGAAGCTATACACCCTGGGCAGAAGATTGGACGATAGCCTAATCACAGACGGCTGGATACAAGGGAAGTTGCGCTAGATCTCATAGACACAGGTACATCCGGACTGCAATCAGACCCGATGTGGCGAAGGGCTTGTCGACACGAAAACCCACTCGGCCTCACCAACTTGTGACGGCGTCGACTGTGGAGGAGGCCCTGCTGGAGTTGACACTGGGAAACTGTGGGTGTTTGTCGCGATGGTGGCTGAGGATGTGATACTGGGGTTGATGCTCTCAGAGTTGTCGCAATTGGAGATTGGTGTAAGCAAGGCCAGGAAGTGCGCCGCAGATGTAACCAGAACCTTCTGGAATGCGAATCCCGGTGCCTTTCGAGCGTTTCTTTCGAAAAATGTTCAGAAAGGTCATTTTCTACCTATAAAAGCAGGGAGACTCGGTGCAGTGGTTGTGTTGCTATTTGAACTGAGTCGTGAGTGACTGCAGTGTTGTCGCGCAATGGGGCGCGAGCCACGCACGGCGTGCTGCCATTAACTGTGAACTGCCTTACGTCGAGTAAACTTAATGTATATTTGTAACTAATTGTTTAGTCAATGAAGCCATTTGTTACAGTATTTACAGTATTTGTTACAGTTACATTTGCCAGTAAAACGGTTATACGACAATATACCGATATTTGTAATAACAGGCTTTATCTTACTGCATGTTTTTAATATTATCTATCCGCCTTGGGAGTGGTTCCGTATATCAACATTATGCTACTTCACCACTCTGGCGCTAATGAAAATAGTTCATTACTACATTGCGTATATTGACGTTTAATTGATACATTTAAATGATGAAGGGCTGAATAATCACTATAATTCAAATTCCAAAGCATTTGCAAACCAGCTTAAATATTCTAATTATATTTATTGTCACGTGGTAGTCGGTACTTCCCTGACTGCGCTGTTAATTGCAGCGAAGCAATATTCTGGCACACATCCTTTTAGTAATACGTGTGTACGCGTACAGTGCAGACATAATAGCGGAGTGTGCAGATCCTAATAGTACAGTTTTAAGAAACAAAAACATCTGATGTGTGTCATTTACATGGCTTTCTCTATATCTCTGACACAAATTATTGTTAAAAAGCTTATGCTTCTATTTACTTCGGACTATTCAGCAAAAATAGTGTTATTTCTTGCTTCCTTGTAAGTAGAAGCGAAATATGGGAGTACTATTGGTTAAAGTGCTAGTCAAAAGTTGGTTGCTATGTGACAGAAGTTCCTTTGTTTGTATGGACAGGAATTGTTAAATTCTTGTATGAGAAAAGTATAAGTTTTTATAGCTGAAACCATAAAATGATCAACTCCACGAAAAACATGTATATAAGATAAATGGTGTGTTTTAAGAAGCTCTACAGTTTTGTACGGTTTAGCAGTTATGCAAAATTCCGTAAAATTCGTCCAGAATAAAGCATTCAGAGGCTATTCCCAGAAAATTCGAAATATACATTTTATTTGTCAGGTAAGCATCTTTAATATATGATATTTTAATCAAAATCGTTAGAGCCACTTTTAAGAAAATCAAAATTTTCGAAAAAGATTCCATGTAAAGGGTAGTTTGAGGTGGGGGGATTTTTCTTAAAATCTTCGTGTCGCATCCCTGGAACATACTAAACACAAGTTCGTTTTTGAGTTATCGTGTTCACACACGGACACACTGACACACGAACACACTGACACACACGGACCTTTTTGTGAAAATGCTTTTTATGGATAAAGGGGACCCTAAAACATATATTTCCGGTGAAATCTTGGTATCGAATTTTGGGTGGAGTGAAATACCTTCTCTATACACTATGTACATAGTACATACAGAGAAAGTAAAAAGTGAAAAGCTTTAAAAAAGTATGCTTCTATTCTTAAGGAGAGAGTCGCGCCTCTAACAACTCCATATACTGTAAGTTTTCACTCACACAATTTCATCTCATACATTTTCTTCAGCCATTCCCTGGAATAATTTAATTTATTCAGTATGAGCCAAGTGCAACTAATGCCATGAGAGACATCATGATGTTACGATAACGCTGAGACGTAAACTCCGGAGCATGTTAATGATAGAATATGCAGCTCTTAACGATAGCATTGAATAATTTATTCCAATTAAGAAGCTGTGTTGATCGAATAAAAACTACTAACTTCTGATTCAAGCGGACGGTACAAGAGGTCCGGGGAGACAATACATTGAACTTCTATGCAGTTGGAAAGATAGACCAGATTCAAAAATTGCATAGCCGAGATTTGAACAACAGAGCTCTTGGTCTCGTCTAATTGCTCTAACCACTGAGTTACCATGGCAATACGCCGATATAGCATTACATTCTAAGTGACTAGCGTTTCTCCAAGTAAACCACACAATGAGCTGTAATACTTTTGAGATGACATACCCTCCTGGCAGCTTATAATGCCGTAAGCACTGAAGTCCCTGGCTTCGCAGTACTTACTGGTTTGTAAGTTACCATTGAAGTATGTCATCTGAAAATGATTTGAAATGTTCTTCTGCGGTTTACCGGAAAACAACCCGAGTCAGTTGAGGTAGCTCAGTGATTAGAGCAACTGGACGAAGAATTGGAGATCCGTGGCGCTAATCCTGGCTGTGGCATTGAATTTTTTCAACTTGGCTCTATATTTGCAACTTCGTGTCCCTCACACGGATAGTTTTGAAGAAGTAATTAATTCATCTTATGATCGCCATGATAGTGTGAATTTTGATTCAGACTGAGAGTTAAATGAGCCTCTACCGAACGTACATGAAAAGCTGCCAAAACATATCCGTTCTAGGAGAGTCATTTGGCAACAGTTTCAAAAGGAAGGAGAGGCAGCTAAACGTTTCTGTACAGAACAGTGTGCGGTTTAAAATTAAATATTAAATATCACACTCTTGCGGATGATTTTCCGTTCGTTCTGTTGTGCTCGTGACGCACAACACAACCATATTCATTCAAATTCATTCCCTGGATGTTGACAGCAGTGAGTTGTTTTAAGGTTACTAAGTTAGGTCTACGATTTTGATTCTGGATTTTAATAAATACATTCTTATTTCTAATGATGAGGTTTAGATTTCAAATGTTATGACTTCTTTAGTCATCAATCCTTGAATTGAATTGATTCTCTATTCTAGTATTCTTTCTCCCTTTCTGCTTAATTAATCATAGGTTCTGCAGTAGATGTTGTTCTTAAATTGTTCCATTTGTTTTGCTCTTACTCTTCTTTGCTCTTCTCGCTTTCAATTGTACCTTCGATTAAAATTGTAAACATACTTTAGTGTCTTAGCAAGTGATCTATGAATGTTATTCTTATTATTTTATCTAGCCCCATATGTATAATGTACATAGAGATAGAGAAGTATTGTATTCCACCCAAAAATTCTATACCGAGATTTTACCGGAAATATATGTTTTAGGACCCCCTGTATTCAAAAAAAGCATTTTCAGAAAAAGGTCAGTGTGAGTTTGTCCGTGTGTCCGTGTGTCCGTGTGCCTGTGAACACGATAACTCAAAAACGAAAAGTGGCTAAAATACCAAACTTGGTATTTAAGTTTTAATATCTTCCAGGGATGCGACACGAAGATTTTGAGATAAATCCCCCCACCCCAAACTACCCTTTACATGGAACTTTTTTCGAAAATTTTGATTTTCTTAAAAATGGCTCTGATGATTTTTATCAAAATATCATATATTAAAGGTACTTACCTAACAAATAAAATGTATATCTTGAATTTTCTGGGAATAGCTTCTGAAGACCTGTTTATTGCGGATGAATTTTGCTTAATTTGGCATAACTAGTAAACCGTAAGAGAGAGACAAAAACTTACTATACAAAAAATGTAGGTCTTGTTACAATACACAAGTTATGTCATATGCATTTTTCTCGTGGAGCTTACCGTTTTCAAGGTAATCATTGTTATTGGTTTCAGTTGTGAAGTACTTAATACTTTTCTCAGCCGAGAGTGTCCGTTTTCCTTTTGTTCTACTCCTGACCAAGAAAAGAAGCGATTTGTAATGACAATCGCATAACGACAGCTTTTAAAAATTTGACTATTGGTTTAGCCTAGTGTATTCCCTTATTTTCTTCCTACTTATACGGAACTAAATAATAAGAACATTGTGTTAATGAGTACCACGATTAGCAAGGTGCAGAAAGAAGAAGAATCTTATGTATGAAGTTTGTAGAACAGTTAGAGAAAGTCATGTGAGTGTAACACATCAGATTTTTTTTTTACTTATTCGGTTGCAAATTTATCTGTTTGCTTTTCTTCTTCGTTGGAATTTTCTGTAATTTTCTCAATCCAATTAATTTTCAGCATTTTCCCATGATAACATTTTTCACATGCTTCTGTTCTTTTTTCTGGTTTAAGTATTGACAGAGTTTCACATCCATGTAGCACTATACTCCATACCTATGTTTTAACACAGCCCTTTGTTCTCTAAACTAATACAAATGAGTGTAAATAATTTTATTTTTCTTTCTGAAAGCAAATTTTATTTATAATATTCTGTTACTATTTTCTCTTTTATTCTTTCCATCGGCGCCTATTTTACTACCTAGATACTAAAATTCCTCATTTTCATTTAATAGTTTTCCTTTAATCTATAATTTGTGTTTTATAATTTAATTTTTTCTAAAAGTCAAAATCTTTGGTGGCTCTGCTGCTATAATTAAAGTGGAGCATATCACAATAGGGTTAATTTAAACTACTTAAAATAAAAGAAAGAAATCTGACGTGTTCCATGCAAAAGACTTACTCTAACTCTTATGCCAAAAAATGTTCTTACAAAGGCTTACTCTTCCATCTAATTCATGTCAATCGAGATAAACTTTAGCATAAAACATCTCATTACATATTTCCTTTCAAGAATAAGGGAAATAAAGGGCCACACAAGGCTAAGCAATATCAAATGCTATAAAACGTGTGCTAGGCGATGACGTTAAATTTTTGTTATTCTCTCATGCAAAGGAATAAAATAAAAGTAAAACGAATAACAACTTAGTATTTGAGAAAATTACAAGTATTTTAAAATTGAAGAGAGTAACAAGGAATAGCTCGGATATGGTTAACCCGACATGATATATCTGATATAAAATGTGTCGTATTCTCAGAAGACGCTTAACTTAAATATCATATTTGGTATTTAACTGACTTTTCTTTTTTGAGTTATGGTATTAAGAGACACACTTACTACACACGTAGTATCTTCTCTTTGTACTATGTATTGTGTAGAAGTAGAGAAAATAAAAATCATAGAACATATTAACCTCTTTGCTTAATATTGACCCGAGAGTTAGGCGAATACTGCCAGTGAGAGTCCGTATTTAAGACTGTTACGCAATGCAAAAAGAACCAGAATGTGGTGAATACTGATTGTCAGTTTTCTCCAGATCAATCTCAGTCTGGCATCCTTTACCTTTAAGTAACTAATTCCGCTCATCCTCACCGTCCACAAAACTTTGGAGATAAAAAGTATGCAAACAGTTGCTGGTTTCATACAATCACGCAGGAGCTAAAAACAGCGATAATCTATACAACCAACTAAGGGAACTTAAGGAGTTTGCTTACCACAGTCCACTTCTGAATAGTTATCATGCATTTCCCTCTTAGCAAACCACTGTTCTCTCTCTATTTTCACCTGTTTTAGTTGTTCTCTTTATTTAGCCCGAGGAAGGAAGGATTTTGGGAATGGGGCCGGTGTAGTTTTAAACAAGCCACAGGGATGGAGGAAAACGCCTAACCCTTGTCCCTTTTCTTGTTAAGCAGCTTAGACCCCGCACAACCGAGCCAAGGTCCCTCGCACTGCTCTGTTAAGTCTTTTATAGGGATTTCCTCTGCGGTAACCCAGCAGTCATGGAATGCACAAAGAGGTCTGGCGATTATGTCGACACGACTTCATGATAATTACACTGTGCAAAGAGGTGGAGAGTGAACCGTTTGTTTACATCATCGTTTTGCCAAATTGTTGGCTCTACTGCGGTTTACAAAGATGGCCGTGTCATTAGTGTCTCCGGAGGTTGCAGTGCCTGGCACAACGAGGGGATGAGTGACGGTTTGTTGTTCGCAATGACAATGCTTTTGCATTAGTGTGTTTAGCATGATACACAAAGATGTCTCATTTGGGTTTTAAAGACATGCCAATAACGTTCATTTTGGGCTCTTCAGAATTCATCAAACTTCTTCCTCATGATCTTTCTTCTTTGAAAATAAATAGTATCGTTAAACTTCTTCACTAGAATGTAATTAATATTAAAACTCTACATCGAGATCATAGAAGTGAATGCATATTCGGTTTAAGAGGACTCAGAAGTGCTGTGTAAATGATTATGCTAAAAACATTTTTTCTGTGCTAAAACTGCACCATACGTTAAAGCACAGGTTTGTAATATCTGATTCACCTATGGTGGATGTAACACTTACTTTGAACGTCAGTTTTACAGCATTTGGCCGGTTAAATGCCTTTCTATGTTAGACTTTAAAGTCACTCAGGTTTATTTTATTTTTTCCCCAAATCCGAAATTTATTTTCCCCAACAAAAATGCAGTTAGAGATCTGAAAAATGTTTACAATACGCTGTAGAATATGGGTAACAGAATACATGGTGGAAATTTGCTATTGGCTTTATATTAGTTTTAAAAAAATGATTAGTATAATATGGGCTGGTTTCGCAGTTTCTTCTCCTTGTGAATTAATGCTTACTTTCTCTACATAGTACATGGTACAAAGGTATAAGGTATTGCACTCAACCCAAAAATTGCTCACTAAGAGATCACCACAAATTCACGTTTTAGGGTCCTCTGTATCCTTAAAAAAGCATTTTTAGAAAAAAGATCCGTGTGTGTCGCCCGTATGTCCGTATCTGGGAACACGATAACTCAAAAACGAAAATTACGTAAAGTACCAAACTTGCTATTTAAGTTAATATCTTCCAAGGATGCGAAACGAAGATTTTGAGGAAAATCCTCCCACCCCAAACTAATCTTTCATGGAGATGATTTTCTCAAAAATAACTCAAACGGTTTTGATTAAAATACTATGTCTCAAAGATATTTACATGAGAAATAAAATTTATATTCTTGAATTTCCTGGAAATAATCTGGATGAATGTTGCTGAAGTTTGTAAGAGATAGACAAACATCGACTACACAAAAAATGTGTAACTTGTTAATTTTTTTCACATACATTTTTGTCGTGTAGTTGACGAATTTGAGACATTCCTTGATATTGGTTTCAGTTTTAAAGTGATTTTCTCTTACAGGAATTTATGAACTCCTGGTAATGCAAGGAAACGAATTTCAAGTACATGACAACCAGCTTTTAAAAGATTTGACTATCGTTTTAGCCTTTCTAGTTTCCCTTCTACTTAAATAAGACTATTTCTGCTATCGTTTATGTCGATTAGCATGAAGTAGATAGAAGAAGCACTTTAATAAAAACTTGTTACCGATATGCAGAGAACGTTATATGAGTGGACATATCAGATTTATTTTAAATATCTACTTTAAGAAAATTTAAACCAGACAATTTGTTAAACATATATTAAGGAAGTAGTTTTTAAAACTAGTGCATGTTATGCATTACCTGTAAGATAAAGATTTTGATTTTAGTTAAAAAATCAGAATAAATTAATTATGCAATATATATATATATATAATTAAGAAATATATTTGAATGAAACTTGGTAAGAGTACTTCTTTTGTTACTAGTAATGTCTCTATAAAATATTAAAGTGTAGCTTTATTAGTTTAGGAAATCAATTTTATTACTTCGGTGTATCCTTAAACCAAAAATTAAGCTTGCTTGTATGTTAGCATTTTAGAATTGTCTTTAGAGCTCATTGCCACTAAATGCATTCTCTATTCCATAACTGATTCTGATAACACCTTATAAAATAAGCAGGCATATTACTTTCTCTACCACGTAATATGTACTTAGTATGTAGAGGTGTTGCATTGTAACCAAAATTTAGATTTAGTTTTCGAACCGGAGATAACCATTTTGAGGTCCCTATTCCAAAATAAAAGTATTTTAAGAATAAGATGTGTGTGTGTGTGTCTGAAGAGCCTAACTCAAAATGAAAAGCCTTTCAAGTATGCGACACGAAGACTTTCAAGAAACTCATTCCAATTCAAACTAACCTTTACAGGGAAAACTTTTTGAAAATCATAATTTTCTCAAAAATAGTCTTAACAATTGTTATTAAAATTGCAGTATGTTTAAGATAGTGTCATTGCAAATAAAATCTATATCTTGAATTTTATGGGAATAACCTCTGAAGCTCTGTTAATTTTGAATGATGTTTTCATAGCTTATAAAGTGTAAAGGACAGAGCAAAACCTCCTACACAAAAATATAGGTCTCGGTGAAACATACACTTTACGTCCAATGCAATTTTATGTGTAGTTAATAATTTCTGAGATATTTCTTAATGTTGGTTTTAATTACGCAATACTGAATTGGATTGCCTTTTTTCTAGTCATAGAAAGATAACGGCATCTCAAGCAATCATATTGCGACCGTTTTAAAAAAATCTGATGTGATCCATTCATATGACTTTCTCTACATCTCTGCAACAAATTATTGTTAAAAGGCTAATGCTTCTATTTACTTCATGCAATCGAGAAAAAAAAATCGCAGAAATAGTCCCATTACTTGCTTACTTGTAAGTAGAACTGAAATAAGAGAGTATCATAGGATAAAGTAATAGTCAAAAGATGGTTGCTATGTGACTGAAGTTCCTTTGTTTGTACAGACAGGAGTTGACCAATTCCTGTATGAGAAAAGAATAAGTTTTTCAAAGCGGAAACTAATAACAAGGAATATCTTAAAAACGATCAACTCCATTTATGAATGTATATAAAGTATATTGTGAGTTTTAATGCGCTCTACATTTTCTTTATGGCAAGCTTTTGTCCATCTCTTACGGTTTAGCAGTTATGTAAAATTCGGCAAAATTCATCCAGAATAAAGAGATCTTCAGAAACTATTCCCAGAAAATTCAAGATATACATTTATTTGGACTGCAAATAGGTTTAATATACATGATTTTAATCAAAATCGTTTGAGCCATTTTAAGAAAATCAAAATTTTCGAAAATGTTTTCATGTTATGTTTGTAGCAGGGGGATACTATATCTAAATGCCAAATTTGGTATTTGAGGTATTTTAGTTTTTGAGCTATGTTGTCCACAGATAAACACACACACAGACACACACACACGAACCTTTCTCTAAAATGTTTTTTTTTATTCCTAAAATATGTATTTCCGGCGAAATCTCGGTATCGAATTTTGGGTGGAATATAATAATTCCTCTATACACTATATACAGAGTACGTGTAGAGAAATTAAATATATATATATATATATATATACATAGAACTATCGATTAGCTTATTGTATTTCCTTACTGCGCTTGTATAATTATGTCACTCCTGCTAATGTTTATCTCAGTGCGCGTAAAGTAGAGAGAAGAAAAGAGTTAGTAGCGGCATAAGTAAAAAAAGTTAGATAACTGTAGTACATCAGTTGTTTTTATCTGCTTCAAATTGGTCGAAATACATATTTTCAGATATCGCATTTTTTGTAGAATAAAAAAACAAAAACAAGATCGATGGTCAGTTGTTTAAAAGCAACTCGCTATGCTTAAAAACTGAATGTTCCTTCCGTGATATCGCAACAATTTAGCGAATAGCGATAAGACATTGAAGAGATACTATATCTCTAAATTGTGGAAGTAAACTTGGATATATGTTCTGTGTTTTAAGAAGATCTAAATACTTTTGCAGTACATTTTGTCTATCACTTAATATGTAAATATAAAACAAATTTCAACTTAATGGTAGTTTCGGATGAGGGGTACACACATACCCATATAATCGGTTTTCTGAAAATACTTTTATATTCGGGGCATTTTTAATCAGATGTGTATTTCCGGTGAAATTCCATATGGAATTTTTGGGCGCAGTGCAATACTTTATCCATCACCATGGCAGAGAAAGTACATACGGAAAGCCTAAGTGCTGTAAATGTACTAAGAAATGTTATACATTTTATCCTTGGGTTAAGGAGTTAACACTGTAAGTGGATGTATACAGGCTGTTGGAGAGTAAGTGCAAATAATTTGATATTTAGTAGAGAAGAATCCGTAAATCACATACGCGTTGCTTATTTTTCCGCTTACAATAGTATTGTCATAAGCGAGGCACAAATTTCAGGGCAAATTGTGCTTTGAACGGCCCTGCGCTATGTCTTTGCCGTATTTAAACACATCATACCACCTATAGTGGGGCAAGGCAGGGCAGAATTGGGTTAACCGAGTGAGTAAACAACCCAAAGTCTTAGATAGGGAATAATAGCCAACCTAAAACACCGTGGAATTTTTTTCATGGCATAACTTTAGAAAATAGAGAAAAAGCTGCAAATACACCGTCCTCAAACGCTGATTAGAATGTTTTCAATAATACACTTCCACCTGATATGTTAAATGCATAATTTGTTTAGCATTGTGTGGGCAGGAGAAAGAATGTTTAACTTACGTTGTCATGATATAAAAAGTATTCCTCTACACTATATAGATATTCTAATCTTTCGTTAGATCTAACCCTTATAAGCGTGGAGTGTTGTATAGCAAGTTATTTTTTTTTTCATTTTGTTTACTTACTGCTTTTCAGTGGTCTGCATTGTTATGGCATTTAATTGGTTTATTCTCATGAACACTTTTAAGCGTTCGATGTTGAACAGCTTCTAGCAATCTATAGTTGCATTCGATTAATGTAAATGTTTGGTAATACCAGGTATCACAAACATTTTCACAAAAAGGTTTAATATTAACTAAACACTAGAGTATTAAAGACTGTCACCACTTTAATTTCAGTTCGCATTTTATAAGCCAATTTAGCTTAAATGAATTTCTGTAAATTAACTAATTTCCTCCCTCAGATATTTTAATACTCCGTCTCTGTTCTTATGAAATCTCCGATGTGATAAAAATTAAATTTTTAGAGAAAAGAAATTCTTCTTCAATGCATTATGGTAGTTTTGAATTTTTAGTAAATAAAATCATATATAGTAATATCATTTATGCTCAGCTGTGAATTTATTAAAGGTTACCTGCTTGAATTTAAATAATAACTGTTAGATAAGAGGAGATATCAAATTACATATATGGAATACATAGGAGGTACATAGTAAATAGAAGAGAGTAAAAATCAAAAACTGATATTATTTATTCGAGGAAATGTTATAGGTTAGCACCACAAATTCCTTAACATTGTCCATAAAATACTCCAGGACGACTACATCAAAAGTTTTCTTGATTTAATCGTCCTGGAGTAGCATCATGTTTCCGAAAAGCTATGAATACATTGTATTACTATTTATATATTGCATTGATATTATTAATTAGAATGTTTATTTATCGATTACATATCTTATTACCCATTTCATACGTCTTGAATAGGGACATGATTTTGTAATAAATACATTTTAAAGTAACAGAAGCTCTTCAGACAAGTGAAATGTGAAAATGACAATCCTACTTCCTAACCAAGATAATAGGCCCTAAACTTGTGACCACAAATTTAAAAGGAAGAACAGTGCTTTATTTTTGGCTCGTGGCCGGCTGGTCTGTGGAATGCAGCTGCATGAGCACAGTGCTTCTGCCCAGTACTGAATCCCGCTTTTCTCCACGTCGTGTGGTCACAGAGAAAACACTGGCTGTGATAGCACAACAGTTAGAACATTGCCCAAGAATATCTTCTACTAGGTTATCACAGGAAACGGGCGTTTTACAATTCTCGGCTTAGAGAGTCACTAAACTTTTGAAATGAATACCTTATAAGAGAAGGAACTGCAACCACGTGATACTGTGAGTAGAGTAAATGTCTGCAATTGGGTGTGAGACGGATTATCGCCAAGATAAATAAGCGTATATCCAAAAGTTGTAATTGATTAAATTGTTTAGGTTAATTAGTAAGTAAGATATATTGTATATTGGATGTTCAGAGAGATTGTTCCTGGAAAGCGTTTCTAACTTCAACCCCAGAGTTCTCAAGCGACGAATTCAGTTGTTTACGCTGTTTCTTTGTATATTGCAAGAGGAGTCACGTCTCCGTAAGAGAAACTGAAGGTGACACATAAACCGGGGAACCACGAGGAAATTTAGGTCATGAATCACGTGAAAGACGCATTGACCAATTACAATCAATCACGTCAAGGCAGAAGCGCACCCCAAGCCACTTTCGGCACCAAAAATGAGCCAATGAGATTACGAGTTGGGAGTTTTGCGCGTGGGCAGCACTTGTTATAAATATAGAGTATTCGCCGCAATTTTCAGGAACTTGAGATGTTTTTTTATTCCATATATGTAATTTGATATCTCCTCTTATCTAACAGTTATTATTTAAATTCAAGCAGGTAACCTTTAATAAATTCACAGCTGAGCATAAATGATATTACTATATATGATTTTATTTACTAAAAAACAAGGGCAAACCTGCGAAACCAAAAAACAAGAGAACGCGCGAGTTAGCCGAGTTATTACAGTGAGTGAGGCAGTTGAGATGTAACTCCAAGGGGAAACCTGCGACACCCAAAACAAGAGAACGCGCGAATTAGCCGAGGTATTATAGTGATTGAGGCAGTTGAGATGTAATCCCAAGGAGAACCTGCCACACCCAAAACAAGAAGTATGCGTGAATTAGTAGAGTTATTATAGTGATTGAGGCAGTTGGAATGTAACTACACGTAGAATCTGTGATGCTCGAAACAGGAATCCTCGTAAATATAGTAAAGTTATTACAGTGATTCACGCAATTGAAATAGATGTCACGTGTAAGGAAGCCGCGGCGAAAATTTAAAGTGTCTACAATTATTCTGCACGTATTCTGCAGCCCTGCCCCACCAGGTACGTCCACCAGTTCCCACCTCAGGTGTCGGGTAAAGTTAATGATGGCTCTAAGGTCTCTAAATTAACTTTTTCAAAGACGAAGAAAGTTTTTATTTAAATGGCCAGGTATCGACACAAAATATCAGATATTGGAGTGCAGAAGCATAACCAGTGAATTGGTGGTTGGTGTGCTGTGAATATTTGTTGCATTATAGGGCCTATATTCTCTGAGGATATATTTAATGGACAGAAGTAGAGGGTTATAATAATAAAACCATTCCTGGAATGGTGTGACATTAAGTGCACACAGGCATAGATTCAACAAGACTATGAGCTGATCTGTCTTTGAAATTAATTGAGGAACTTTTTGAGGATAGGGTCATCAGTAAAGGACTATGACCATCGCGTTTCCCAGACCTTACGGTATGCGATTTTTATTTGTGACGGTGCTTAATAAATAATGTATTGGAACAACCCGCATGCGTTGGAAGACCTGAAAGACAATATCAGAAGCGAAATTACTGCAATTTCAGAGGAAGAATTCATGCGTGTTAATGGTAATTTTCTTAAAATGTGCGAGAGGTGCGTGGCAGTACAAGGACATCATTTCCAATCCCTTCTATGATAAAAGATATGTGGTTATTGTATAAATGTATGCATGTAAATCTGTACGCTTGAATTGTACGCACGCTATGTGCTTGAGTTCAGGCTCTGTGAATATTTAACTCGGCCGGCAGTAGTGTGCGTCTTGCATCACCTAACTTCCGCCGCCAGCCGGCCATGAGTCAAAAATAAGATACTGAACAATGATTATTAATTATATCAACACTGTTAAATTGCACAACGTAATTAATACATAAAACGGTTTGTTTAATGATACTTCTAGTATTATAAATATTCATCTTAAGCTACGCCTTCACGCATTTCTTTTACCTTAGGTCTGTAATGAAATGGTCAGTGTGTGTAGCTCAGTTAGATGCTGGTCTTCTGGACTCAAGGTTGCCTATTAAAACTCCATCCAGACTAATAGTTTTTAAGTGTGCATACCGGCATAGCATTGAATCCTTCTAACTGACTCGCATTTTTCCCGGTAAACCACAAGGTGTTCCCAAATTATTTTGAGATGACAACCTCAATGGCGATTTAGAATGTTGTAAGTACTTAAATCCCGGGATTCATAGTATACTCAACTATTATGATCAATTGATATTGGATTAATTGCTTTTTTTCACGCAAGCCGTGTGTAGGACAGGACACTAGGTAGAACTCTACCTATCCAACTCGTGCTATGGTAGCTTAGAGGCAGAGCAACCGGCTAGAGATCGGGAAATCCGTGGTTCAAATCCCGGCTACGGCATTGAATTTTTCAGTATGACTCTACCTATACAACTCCTATCCTACACGCGGCTTGTGTGAAAAAAAAATTAATCCAACACCTGCTATGTACATCTTTCCATTTATAAATTAAAACTTCGTATGCCAGATCATTGAAATATTGCATTTGTTATAAGATGTTATTATCCAGAACAATCTTAAAATTGTATTTTTTACATTTCAAGTGAAACATATATTTGTTTATTTCTGCAGATTCTCTTTTGTATTTTGTATAATTACAAAACCATCTGCATTAAAACATTTGGATTCATTCTCTCTATTAATATTAGTGCACACCCCTGGGATCTTTGTAGGATGTCATTAGATAGATATTAATTGACACTGGGAATTAAATGTTGGCTCAAAAGGTAAAAAGAGTCTAAAATTGATTTTTTTATTACGAGACAAATAGTTGCCGAAATGTTTGAGGGTCTATAGAGAATCAAGATAAAGCTTTCTTTCTCTAGTTTCAAACTCTATAGTCATTTAAAGATCTTAGAATGCAGCTTTTTCCCAGGAAATTATTTCATTAAGGAGTGCTTTACTTAAAACTAAATGCTGAAATTTGCAAAAAAATTTTCACGCCTCTGAGGTTTTAAGTACAATTAAAATTTCCCAGACTGTCCAGAAGTATCTATTGCAATTTTAAAAAGAAAAAAACTTGTCCTAAAAATATGTGTATATGTCTATATGTTTATGAGAGCATTATTTGTTCTAAAATGTTTAAAAATTATAATGATTTAAGTATCATAATTATTAAGGTATCCTAATTTGTGTGTTTTTAAAACTCCATTTCAGAAAATTGCAAGCAATGTTCACAAATATTGTGACATGAGGAACATTTCACTATACAATATATTTGCATTACAAAATGTATGATATAATTTATACTTTGCAAGGTATTTATTAAATTTGAATGCAATTTTGTAATCATATTAACCTAACGATAATGTAATGACAGTAAAGCTTTTTGAAAAATGTATACAGAAATATATAAATTTGAAATTTCACTCTGTGTCCATTGTAGACAGTAGTGTTAGGAGATATTCTTGTCTGATCTCTTGATTAGTTAACGTATTTTTCGCTTTAAATTTGAGCCTAAACTATGTGTGTAAATGAAAAATAAGTGTAAGATCAAAATGAATATCACATAAGCTTCAATGAGTCTTCTATTTAATATATTTGTAGAAGTAAGCACAGGAAAAGCATAAAGTTTTTAAAGCAATAAAAACCTCCTACTCCTATCTGTTTTGTCTTGTAGCGAATTCGTTTAATGTATTACATAATAGTTACAGCCACAGCATACTAATTGCATTTTAAAGATGCTTAAACTAATAAAGGTAAAAGTGCGTTATCACGACTAAAGGCACACTGCCACATCAAATTCTGACATCCCCCTCTCTGGGAACGTGGAGTGCTTCCAAGAAGCTGGACGTATGTTAAAGTTGGGAACTTCTGGACTCGGTTAATGTACGGTAGTAGTTAGAGTGGAGAGGTCTGTCTTGCTTCTTTTGACGTAATAGCGGCACCACTGTCAAGCAGTGCGGGAAATGTAAATGTACATGAGAACATTGCCTGCATTCACATGTATTGCAATAATCAAATGTTTATAACATTAAGTTGACCCAACTTAATTAGAAAATTTCTTCTTCTTCTTCTTCTTCTTATTAACACTATCATCATTATAACCTCTTCCCCCTTATTTCTCAAGCTCTTGCAGAAATTATTTATATAAAAGCTTAATTTTCTACCCATCTTTGATATATTTAGTAAAAGTCAAGTGCTTTGATCACCTTAAGGAAATATTATTATGTGTATTAATTCATATTAATATTAAGCATATTATAATTATTGTTATTATGATTATTATTATTATTATTATTATTATTATTATTATTATATTCTGATGCTTATTCCATTAAGGGTGTAAACCGTAAAATATTAATGATAGTTTTGGTTTGGAAAATATTAATTAAGCTCCTCTAAATAATCTTATTAAACACACGGGGTTAAAATATGAGTAGGTACATCCTATGGGTAATATAAATACTCTCTTTTAATAGAAATGAAAATATGTGTAATATACAACAATACTCTTTCATTTTGGATAGAAATGGTCACGAGATATACATAAATCATGGAAAAGAATAAAATACACGTAACACATGAATACTACATATGTGTGTTATAGTGAAAACTAATTCTCTTGATATTTACTCTGTTTTTCATATTAGTTTTCGAAAAATCTCACAATGTAACATTTCTGTCCTTTATTAACATTATTACACCACTTGCATTGTATCCAGTCATTAGTCTTAAGGAAAAAATATGCCCACAAAAAATCCACCCTCCATCTACAATAGTTTTATTTTAGCACACTATTTAAACTAATCCTTGCTCTTTTTTTCTGGGAGGTGTTTCCTGGCAATCTCGACTGTATTTTTGTGTGGTCTATCTGTGAGAATTGTAGACCTTCCTGTGGACCTTGAATCTTTAGCTAGAATAGGAATCAAGTCTCGGAATGTCGGGGAGTATTGTGGAGTTGTTTCTTTCTGTTTATATATTCCTGGTTCGGATTAGAATGAGGCAGGGGTTAGTGATGGGACAAGCGAGCAGTCCGTTTTATTGGAATGCTTCAAGGATGATGGTTTTAAAGAAGTGTCAGAGGAGATGGAACAGAGAGGAGTTAAGAGTTTAGCGATTGCTGCACTCCAGAATAGCTGGATCGTAAACTCTGCAGCAATGAAATCCTCTCCTGAAAATCATGTAGATTGAAAGAATGTATAACCAGGCTTCCTGTGACCCCACTGCCTTCTGAGTTGTAGCACCATTTCCAAAAGCAACGGTAAATAGTTCAGAAATTTCAATTGACAGTTTTAACAGGTTGCTGAGCTAACACAGTCACCACTGCTTGGTCATAGAAGATATTCTTACTCTTGAAAACGGATGCCTATGTTAAGGACGAGAGAGAAGTATTACATATTCTCTTGTGCCTTGAGGAACGCGATATAAATGTAGACGCCATAAAAAGTGAAGAAATTCACAATTTAGAAAGGTAGGGCATTTTGGGTTCATATAACACTTGCTTTTTCATCTATCTTGTTTCTTGTGATGATATGCTAACCTCAGAACTTTTACGTAGGATGAAATGAGAATGTTTATAATTATTTGAACTTAATTAAGATTAATCCAATGATACAATCCCTGCTGCTAATTGAAACCACAAGAAAAATGTTACTGCGTCTGTTTCGAACATATGTGTTCAAAAGTTGATAGATACGTCCCTTTGTGAGTCTTTTGTTGTCTACAAGTGCTTCCAGTGCGATTTATAGATGTCACTGAACATTATTTATCAATATGTAGCGTCTATCTGCTACAAGAAATACCTCAGCAGTTATTCTTATACTATCAAAGCTGCTAATATTCGTTTGACTTACCCTATAAGACAGATATGATTTCAATCCATCTTTCATGCAACTTGAAGATTTCACATAGACGGCTGAGAGAACCTTAAATCAATAAAATCTGTTTTTTGTTTTTATGGGTTATTTACATAAGATCAGGAGCAAGAATATAATAGAATCATTTAATGCTTCATAATATTTGTAATAAAATGAAATATATTCAAGTAGCAAATAATCCGAAAAGATTAAGATTACAAACGCCTTATATTTTATGGTGTGCGTATTTTAACGAACTGTATGCGTCTTGCATTTTATAAATCGTTTTGGAAAATAATTAATTTACAAAATTTATGAGAATACATTAAACAACAAACATTAATACTTGTAATTTTGTCTGTGCAATCAAATAAATAAGAATTATTTTATGCTTGCTTTTAACTTTTTTTTTCGTAGCTTAACGTCCTTTAAACAGATTGGTAATATCGAGCGATGAATGAAGTCAGTGAAATGATACTCAAAAATGGCTTCAGAGTCTATGGAGCTTAAAGTACTCGACATTCGTCTTCTCAGGATAAGGGAAGGCCCCGAAGAAAACCTTATCCGGGTAACTCACACTAACCGAGATTCGAATTTGCGTCCTTATGAATTTGAGGTAGACACGCTACTCTCACACTATCATGGTGGAAAACATGTGTTTTAATTTAATTATGTTTTGAGTGAAAAGAATTAAATATAATTCGTATTAATATGTTTATTTGTAAATGCATTTGATTATCTGCCTCAAGAAGTCAAATATTATTCAATGTTTGCTTATAAATTTGAAAATAATGTTATAGAAAGTTAGGATTAACATTTTATGAAAATAAGTAGTAGATATTTGTATTAATATTCGTAATTTAAAATAAAATCGTGTAAATAACTCGATGTTTGCTTGCAAATTTTGAAAGTTGAGTCAGACTTAGAAAAATTAATTTCATATTTGCCAATGCTCACCTGCTGAGATATCATGCCATGACTCCTATAAGCAATTTAAACCTTCTTATTCGATTTCAGTATCCTGAAGATCTAACGTATGCCAGACAAATCTCCAATAGCCGACTTGCAAATATGACGTTGCTATTGCTTTAAATTTCTCGGTTGTAGAATCAATCATATACGGTTAATTTACCCCTAGTGCTTTCATAGTTCTAGTGAGAAAGACATTCGGTGTAATTAGTGTTTATTCCAAAGTGTGTGTCATATGCTGTATGTCACCTGTCTAGTTACGTCACATAGAAATCAATCCGCCTAGTGATCTGCAGAGGCACGTGACTTATGTGTCAGAAAAGTTGCCTATGAAGAAGGGCGCGTCAGGCAGTTTGCCAAGCAACGACCTGAAAGTGAGTACCTGCCACGTCGTTGCAACACATAACGGTCTGTCCTCTACCAAAACCTTTTTTCAGAATGTTTTGTTTGGACGATAAAGAAGTCCCGTGAAAGCTACAAGCACGGTACTTGTTATCACCGCTTGTGCATGCATTTGTCAATAGAGTGCGATGTGGCATCGCTCCGCGGATGTAAGCAAAACATATCTAAGGGGCATGTTCAATAGTGTTTAATGTCTATTCTTAATGCACACGCTATCAGTTGATATAGCTGATGATGAAATTAGATGATAATTGGGGAAGGAAGTTAAAGACAAAGATAAACCACTTTCCAGCCATTTAGCACTTTGAGAACTGACGTAAATCTGAATAAAGCTTCAGGACAGTCCTTACAAGTTTGATTTTAAGCTGAGGTGCCTGTAAAATTTAAATAAAAATTGTGAAAAATTCAAAATTATTTTTTCATAATCAACTAATATGACTTAAGAAAATGTATTATTTTTGTCACTCGGAAAACCTTTAACTACCAGCTAACTGAAGCTATAGTTAGTATGTGCAAGCTTGTTAATGTATAGATTCTTAAACGCTTATTTTCTTGTAAATATTTACTGTATAACTGGATTTTATGGGAATATTTATAAAAATGTATTACGTGGGTCTATTGTACTAGGATAATGAACTTAAATAATATTATTATTTATATTAGCATGTGATATGAAATTTTAACACTGGCAGAAATATATTATTATATGTATAATACATATCATTTCAATAACAAAGTCAGACACTGTTTTTCCATATTCTTAAATTTCACAGATATACAACCTTAAAAACTTGAACTATGCGTTTCAGTGGATTGACTTTAATATGGGTATGTAACAGCATTAACATTAAAATCCTTGCTGTATACGCTTCGGATTGAATGTTGTGCTTGGTCATACATCTATACGTGCATCCAAGGTCGCGGGTTCATACCCGACGGAGAGCGATGGAGTTTTCTCGACCGTAGAAATGCTTAGCATGGCTACCTCCGGAAGAGAAGTAAAGCTGCTGGTCCCACGTCGTAGATTTACGGCACGTAAATGAACCTTAAACCTGATAAAGGAATCGCCCTCCGTGATATAATGGTTACCACGCTAAGTTCATATAACCAAGATCACGGGTTCAAACCCGCCAAAGGACGATGGATCAAGCATAGTTTCCTTCGGAAGGGAAGTAAAGCCGTAGGCCTCGCTCATATAAATTTACGGCACGTAAAAACCTCAAGCATGAAAAAAGGATTTTGAACAAAATTAAGCGGTCTTTCACGTCCAGTAGAGAATGGGACGCTGATTACCATAACAATTAAAGAGCGTCCATAAACAAAACTCCGTTTCTATTGGTTATTGGTTATTGGTTTCAATTTTGCATATATAATTTTTTCAAACGAAAAGCCCTCGTTCGTTTCTAATCTCGTTTTTTTTTACTCTTGGTCATGCAAAGAGGACCGAATTTCGATTGCATCACATATCGACCTTTTGCATTAAAAAAAATTGGACTAACGCTTAGTCAAGTGGAGTCCCTTATTTTCGTTCTACTCTAAGGAAGAAAATACTAGGACCAGTTCAGTTAATGTTTGTTTTGATTAGTATCAACTCAGATTATCCAGATGCTTATACCTCATGAAATATTGTATCATCAATAGGATCAGTAATTTCATTTATTGCAGATGTTATATTTATTCTCATCTTATGAGAAAGTATAATTTCTAGACGACCTGTTCTATATTCATCACAAATAAATAGATCAATTGAATGAATATATAATCTTTGATAAAAGAGTAATCTTTTGTAACAGGGAATTGTTTGCAGAATAGGCACAGAACGCCATGTGAATGAAACGCGTCAAAATTATCTATATGTGAAGTACATTGGGATCTTTCCCTAAGAGCTAAAAATCGCTACGAAAAATGTAATTGAATATATTGAAGTATTAGTGTAGTGTACCGGAGGGATTCCGCACCTCAGCCAGTGGTTAGGCTTTTTTTACGTCATATACGGCGGAAAGAGACAATGAGATGAGATCAATAATACAGGACAGCCGGAACCAGACCACGACAGGGAGCCATCGTCGAGAGTTCGTAACAGTTCCCAAGCAGTTCTTCATCTCCACGCGGTGAGCGCCATGAACCCCTGAGCATACCGACGACCCCGCAGCGCCATCCTGATGCTAAGTTTCCAAAGCGAAATTATCTCCATGAGAGGGCGCCAACACCGCAGTCCTTGCCAACATTTATAACCCTGAAAGAAAGATCAAACGGATGAACTGGAAATGTAATGGAGGATCAGGGAATTCGCGGAGTGAAAAATCCTCTCCTAGTGACCTGGGAAAGCCCCCGGAAAAATCCATGGTTGAGAGAGATTTACCGCGGGGAGCCGAACCCACAACCTCCCGAATACTAGTCGAAGAAGAAGCGCCTGAGCCATCTGATTCATTACATTGACGCAATGAAACACGTTAAGAACTAACTATGCATATCTTATTTTGCAATGTTTAACAACACCGGTTTGAAAATGAAACACTTTATTTTCATCGCATCTCGCTCTCTCTCTCTCTCTCTCTCTCTCTCTCTCTCTCTCTCTCTCAAGGGCTCATGTATGTTTCTATGGTTGCAGTCAGCAAAGAAGGAAATGTACATACATGGAGAGTTTAACTACACACATTCGTTTGATACAGAGAGCGGAAGTTATTTCTAAATTTCATACAGGTAAATTAACTTTCCGAAACGCAGTGGTGCATCGGACTCTTCAAACTTCATCCATAATATATTACGTATGCTGGAAAATATACCATACCTCAAACATATAAAAGCTCTTGCCCTACTGAACAGAAAAACCTTCCTTTTTCACATCTGTTCTGAGTAAATATAAATACATAGTTCAAACACGGTCAGAATGGATTTTTTAAAGCAATGCTTTGCCTTTGGAGTTAGCACAGCCGACGTTTTACAATCATGTTTAGTTTTGTGGAATGTAGCAACGCTCCTGCCATTATTCACAGCACTTGGCACGGTAGTTATGGCCATAGTTATGATTTCTGTTGTCACAACGGTTGGGACAATGAAATTTTTCTGCCACCAACGAAAATGACAGCGAATCCACTGTCCGGAATAGATTTGCTATGGGTTGGGAAGTTTGAAGCCCGCGAGCGTTTCTCTTTCTCTACTCCGCTCACTCTCTCTCTAATGAAACATGATGATGTCGTTAGCGCGGGGTCCGTCTTTTGTGTGCGTGCGCGTGTGTGAATTGGTACGATGAGTAGAATGGGGTCGTAAAATATTTTGCCATTTTACGGCCATGCAAGCCGTTCTTTGCTTTTACCCCTCTGCTCCACCTTCAGATCCACACAACGAGTAACAACGACCTTTTTTCCCTGTGCTGTTGTTTCATTTTGTCTATTTTTTATCTGCTCTTTAGAATTCCCTGTTTTTGTTGTTTAATGAGCGCATGATACAGCTTGGTTAGTTGCTTTGTTTAAGCGATGGTTGTTTTGCATGCGCCGTTTGTTTACACATTTTTATTTATATGAATTTGTATCATAGCTTAATCATTGACAAACGTCGGAAACCTGCAGCTCAAAGGCAATTGATATCATTTGCATACATTCAAATTCATCTCTCTCTCTCGTTCACTCGCTCACATTCTCCCTTACTATAATTTATCTTCTTTTACAAACTGATGTGCATTTCAATTTTCTTTTATTAGTTTTAGTCAATAAATGTATTTGGGAAAACATGTGAAAAGTTACGCTTTTGTTTTAGTTCATATTAGACCTTCTTGCTAAACAATTCTTTTAATATCCTAAATTTTAAATGGTACATTTATATTATTTAATGGTTTCTCTACCATTTAGCTTTAACTTTAAATTCCACATTCCTTAATGACTTTTTTTAAATAGTTCTATTATTCAAAAAGCCTCTTGAACCACATTTTAAACTAATTATCTGGAAATGTTAAGGATATCTTCAGGAATATTAAATAAATATTGTTAAAATAATATTCATTGATTTAGTTAAGATAATTATTTTGTGTGCACCACATTTAAGAAGTCGATAATTTCAATAAAATGTATACAAATAATTTTTTTCTCTTAAAGCAATGTAAAGGAATGCATTCTTTAATTTTGTCCAGTAAGCTCAAATTAACGACTTGGGAGCAATAAGTTTATCATAGTGTTCAATAATAACTTCGCATTAGATACTGTATAAAAATTATTAATTAAGAATAAAAATTAATACCGTAACAACACTTTTGGTATCTCATTAAAATTATATATTCTGGCTATATGGTAAATTTGGATTTTCACGAATTCTTTCCTTTAAGATCCCTTACATTCCAATAGTAATAAAGGAAAGCATATTTAAAAAGGAAACTTAAGTCGTACCTAATGTAGTTGAACCTAATCTGTGTAAGCATAGCCGTTTCAAAACGTGGTGAAAAAAACTTTTGGCTGGGTATATAATTATAATCGTTTAAGACAATACGCCTTTAATTTCTTTTAACTTAGATTATCCATTTCAAAAAGTGATCCGTGATCTCCCTTGGATTCTGATCCACTTTTTTCCATCAGGGTTCATAAAATAAGAATAAATTTTATGTTTTGCATAGTTTTTCTCAAATTACACTTGGCATGTCATAAACAGGCTGAATTATTCCTCTCTAAATATATTTTTGTATATATTCTATCCAAATAGCGTCACCTAAATATTGTCAAAACAGAAATTACTAAGAAAAACTGTAATAATCATCTAGGAAAGCTCCTAATTTTGCGGCTCGTGAATAATCCGCAACGTACTGCTTTAGCAGACGGTATGTTTAAATGCAACCAGGCAAAATATCGCAACAATAAAAACAAATGCCACCCACTTCATTTTAATTGCAATTCAATTTATAGCATAAATTTGGAAGTAGATTATCTTTAATATCTAGGATTTGGACCAGAGAGACGAGATGTTACTACCCATACATGATGTTTAATACTTAATAGTAACCTCCATTTATAGCACGCACGATGACTCTTTGGTACGCTTTTACTTTTCTAGAACGTATGCACACGGCACATATGTTTTGAAACCCACTGAATCAAAATTATGCATTTTTTTTAGAAACATATCCGTGCGAGCAGGCGTATTGCGTGTGAGTGTGTGTGTGTGTGTGTGTGGGTGTGAGTGTGAGTGAGGGGTTGCAGCATAGCTCAAAAACGAAAAGTCAGTTAAATACCAAATTTGATATTTGTTTACTATCTTGAAGGATCCGATATGAAGAGTTTGAAGAAAATTCCCCACCTTCAACTACCTTTTCCTAAAATTTTGATTTTCTCAAAAATGGCTAAAACAATTTTGATTTAGGAGCTATAATTTATGACAAACGAAATTTATATCTTGAATTTCTGAGAATGGCCTCTTTCAATTTATATACCTATTGTATAGCTCGAAAACTGTGGGAGATGGACAAACCTTACAACTCAAAAAATATAGATCTCATTAAAGCACACACTTTATGGCATATTAATTTTATAGAGTTAACTGTTTCCGAGATTTTGCTTGTTATTGGTTTCAAATTTTAACCGCTTAAACTTTTCTTAAATCGGGAGTATCGCTTGTTTACCTTTCGGGAACGTAAACCTTGTTTTAAATGCTTCACATTGCGATAAGGTTTAAAAGATTTAACTTTCTCTGTAGCCCTATTTCCCTACTACTTACAAGGAAGCAAGTAATAATACTATTTTTGCAAACGTTTATGTCGATTAGTATGAAATAGATAATAGAATATTATTTTGTAAGGAAAGTTTCTTTGTAGTTCAGCTAGAATTATGTGTATATAGATCAATAAGTTATAAGTAATTATTACAAAAATATTTTAGTATTAAATTAAATTATAAGTAAAATTGTAACAAATAATGTGAAATATCTAAAACAATAAAATTTATAACAATTTTTACTCTTCCTAAACCATAACATAATTTACATCCTCTATAAACCATACGCGTGGTTTCTAAAGATGGATACGAAAAGCTTTATGATATTCGGTGTGATTGTGTGATGTTCAATACGTCTGTTAACTGAATATTTCGCCCTCCATTTCACAAACATACCTGTGATTTTTGCTCGAGATACTTACTTGACTGCGATCGAGGGCTTTATGTCACCGCATTGCTTCAGTATTTTAAGAATAAGGTACTAGATGTGTGAAGACATAGATAAGATGATAGAAATAAATTGGAACTTTAAAATATACGAATATCAGAAGAATCGTGATGTCGCCATCAGTCTCCATTCGGAAGGAATCTGGTGCGTCGCGCCGTTGTTTACTGTTTATTGCGATGTCTCACCTTCCAGCTTCACTGCCGCATACTATATGAGTACGATCACATGCCGGACCGCTTTGTCACAGTATGGCACGTTAAGACCTATGCCATATCCAAAACCTGGTATATGGCACAAGTTCTATCCATGCCTGAGAAATATACACAATTGACGGAACCAGCTATCGACTACTACATTTGGGGCCGCGCCGTGACCGAGTGGTTAGACCACTTACCTCTCGGCTAGATGGCCGCATGTGAGATTTGTGGTGGACAAAGCGGCGCTGGGACGCGTAGTTACCTTTATAAAGTGTCCCAAAATCGATAACCGCCGGAAAGGGTTTGTAGACGCATAGGATATTGCATATTAGAGCGCCTTGCAACATCCACCGCAGGAGCGTGGCATTGTTTCAACCAGTTTTCGTCACGTGGTGAATTATTTGAGAAATTTACTTGCTTCCCTGAAAGATGCATATGATGTATGAGGTAACTATATAACCATCTATTCACACAAAAAGTAAAATATCCGGAATGCAGGAAAACTATTAGAATAAAAACTGATATAATAACTTGGAAGGCCTTCATTACAACTGAATGGAAGATGAAGTCTTACGAAATTGTCAATGAACTTAACCCACCAGAGAAAAGAAATATCGGCATAATATAGCGTAGAGTTCATTGTACCAGATTTATGGGCGTCTTAGCATACCGAGGTATCCATTGTGTGGAAGTACAGCAGCTATGGAACTGGACAATCAAAATTGTTACCTACACACATACGCACTCATCTATACGGCTGTTGCAACGTATTGGTGCACACCATGGATTTCTTCTAACATGGCCTACAATGAGGTACCAGTATTTTTACTTTCTCTTTACTCACTATGTACATAGTGTATAGAGAATGTATTGCACTCCACCAAAAAATTCGATACCGAGATTTCACCGGAAATATATGTTTTAGGGTCCCCTGTATCCAAAAAAAGTATTTTCAGAAAAAGGTCCTTGTGTGTGTGTGTGTGTGTCCGTGTGTCCATGTGTCCGTGTGCCCGTGTGTCCGTGTGTCAGTGTCCCTGTGAACACGATAACTCAAAAACGAAAAGTCGGTAAAATACTAAACTTGGTATTTAAGTTCAGTATCTTCCAGGGATGCGACACGAAGATTTTGAGAAAAATCCCCCCACCCCAAACTAACCTTTACATGGAACTTTTTTCGAAAATTTTTATTTTCAAAAAAATGGCTCTAACGATTTTGATTAAAATATATTATATTAAAGTTATTTAACTGACAAATAAAATGTATATCTTGAATTTTCTGGGAATAGCCTCTGAAGGCTACTTTATTCTGGGTCAATTTTACGGAATTTTGCATAACTGCTAAACCGTAAGAGATGGACAAAAACTTACCACATAACAAATTTAGAGCACCTTAAAATACACAATATATGTTATAAACATTTTTAGTGGCGTTGATAGTTTTTGAGATATTCCTTGTTTTTGGTTTCGGCTGCATAAAGCTTGTATTTTTCTCATACAGGACTTTGTGAAGTCGTGTCCATACAAACGAAGGAACTTCAGTCACATAGCAACCAGTTTTTGACTATCACTTTAACCTATGGCACCCCCTTATTTCGCTTCTACTAACAAGGAAGCAACTAATAACACTATTGCTGCTACTTTTTTTTCGATTGGATGAAGTAAAAAGAAAAGTTTGTTGAAGAGATGTAGAGAAAGTCATTTGAATGGAACACATCAGACTTTTTGATAACAGAGGCAACCAATATCCTAGTCTCCTTCAAAAAGTTGTAACGAAAAAGAGGCATCAGTTGGCCACACTAATGTCTCGTATAAGGAAGCGATGCTCAACACAGATTGACGTCCCAGACGAGAGAGAGGGCGCTGGGATCTATTTACTGTCTTTGAATTTCATTTGATTCATGTTTTATGCTTCTGTTATGTAGAAGTAAGAATATTTATTAAGTTTATAATGTAACATTTGTGTGTTATGGTTTGGGTGACCGTAAATGCTGTCTAAAAATACTTGAATTTAAAATGCTACATATCTATTTTACATATTTTCAAAACATTGGAAATGCATACACCAACACACACCACACACACATAGTAAGGTTTGAATGACACGAAAATGGCAGCAGATTGGACACCTTTCTGAAATATAACTTTTAACCTAAACCCATGCAGATGGTATAGCAAACGCTAGGCCCGTGTTCAAGCAAACGAATACGTATACCAGATATGCAAGTAAACACATTACGAACCATGTATGAGGTAACTTGTTCAGGTATCCATGGAAGTGATATTTTGGGATGGGAGAGGGTAGAGAATACAAATAAAATATAATGTAATTTCTGGAAACGTATTCTGGGTTTGGAGAGGGGTCCTGCTTCTAACTTATAACTACGGTGTTCTTTGTCAGGTGTTATGCTGGGAAGATGAGGTATATCGTAAAATAACTGTAGTTAGATACTGGCTGCAAAAAATTAAAGGTAACCAAACAACTCTGAGAGAAAAAAAAAATATATAGGTATATATGCGATATAAACAGCCAGGAAATAAAATCGGAATGTAGGAAAATTGTCTGCAAAATGAAATAAAAATTAGGCGAGGTAAAGGATCATATACTTTAATTGGATATGAAACAAAGGAAGGCAATAGCATGTTTCAGATTGGGAGGGTGGAAAACTCGTATGGTAGCTAATGAAGCTCATTCAAACATACATTAAAATATATAAAATATCAAACACATTTTATACATATATTCATTCAGAATTTCTGTGGGAGGAAACAAAGCTCATGGTCATGTGACTACACATTTAATTAAATAGGCAATACAAATTAAATATAATGCAATAAATTATATGAAGATTATTTTTTAAATTCAAGAAAGTGTGAGGATCTGGTTAAAGTTAATAAATTCACTACGGAATTTTAAAGCCAATAACTAAATTGCAAGGACGTTGTCCATTATAACTTGAAGATGAAGACTGCATTTGTTAAAACCTAATGGCGAGATATATAGACATCATTTGAAATGTTAGAATTCATTATGTTCCCGGTAAAAGATAGAGCTTTGCCTCTCCACTCGGGTGTGTACAACGCTACAAATGATTGCGCGAGTCATTCATAGGTCAGATAGATAGATCAATATTAACCTGAGGTAACAAACACATTGTATATTTAAAACAGGGGGCAGCCCAACAAAAATCAACTTTGGCTGACATGTACACAAAACGGGCCACCATAGCGTTTTGACAGCAATATTGAAACTGCACTTTTATGTGACCGCTTCTCACACAGAGTATTGTGAGAAAGAGTAGAAATTTGTATATACGCATGAGAGTTCAGTAAACGGATGAATGAATGAATGAATTATTCGCATACTTTGCGCATTAAATTTTATACATATTCTTTATACAATTCCTTCAGTTGCTGTATTTTCTCTTGGTCCACACACATTTTAATAAGGTGATATTTGATGCACAGTAGATTTTAGCTTAGCTTCATGTTTTTGTTTATTCTGAACCATCTTTCCTTTATTCTTTCCATGAACTCCCCTACCATTTTATATCTCCTTCTTTTTTAAATTTATTATCCTTATTTTTAGCATTTCTGTACTTATTTTACAATTCCATGTGTATACTGTTCCTTCTATAACTTCATTTCTTCAAATTCCACCATAGAATGTAAATCATAACGTATCTATTCCCACACAAAAAGGGCAATTATCTATATTCATTCCTTTTCTGCCGCTTATTCTAGTTCATGCCCAACGTTCTCTTTCTAGTCAAATGCATACTTCTATGCTTTTTATTTATCTGTATAGTATAAAATGTTTACTTTCTCTAGCATTTAAGTACCTGCAGTAAGCATAATAGATAGAGAAGAAGGTACTGTAATCCTCAAAAAAATTCTATATCTAAATTATGTTCTGAGGTCTTCTGAGTCCGAAAACAACATTTTTAGGAACATATCCATCTGTGTCTGTGTGTGTGCATGTGTCTGAGACTGTGAACAGCATAGCCCACAAACGAAAAGATCCTTAAATATCAAAATTAATATATATGTTTAGTATCCTCCAAGGATACGACAAGATTTTAAAAAATAATTCTTCCACCACAAACTACCCTTCACATGGAAAAATGTTTGAACATTTTGTTTTTCTCAAAAATTTCTCTAATGATTTTAATTAAAATACCGTATATTAAAGATATTTACATGCAAATAAAATCTATATTTTGAATCTGGCCTTTGAAAACCTGTTTATTCTGGATGAGTTTTACAGAATTTTGCATAACTGTTAAACCGTAACAGAAAGACAAAGACTTAATACACAAAAATCTAGATCTCATTACAACACATAAATTATGTTCTAGTTTTTATTCTAGAGTTGATCTTTTTCGAGATATTCTGTGACATTGGTTTCAGATTTAAACTACCTAATTTTTTTTCAAACGGAACGATGCAAAGCAAACCGAACCTGAATTCTTTCACCATAGACAGCATTTAAAAGATTTGACTATCGCTTTAGTACAATGTATTTCTGCTTACAAAGTATTAAGTAATAAGACAATTCTGCTAAAGTTTATCTTGATTAACATGATGAAGACAAAAGAATAATCTTTTGTATGAATAGTTTTATTCGGAACAGCAATAGAAAGTTATTTGAATGGAACACATCGTAGTTTTCTTATCTCTATGACGTTGGATTAATTCTTGTTTTCTATTACCCTATTCTGTTCCTCTAACTTCTCTATTCCTCCCTTCCCATATATTGTATGTTTCAGTCCAAAGTCCTCCTCAAATTCTGAGCCTAATTTGTCTCAGCACTGGTTTTCTCCTCCATTATTAAGCAATGTATATTTTGACAACTTTATTATCTTAGTCTATGCCAGTATTTCAGCAAGCTTTCCACTATAATTTCTTAGCAACCCACTTTTCCCATTTCCAGCATTACGATGCTTATGGGAAATTCACTAAATGGCGACGGTAGAAAACTCTGTGAATGGGAGATCGAAAGCATTACTTACAGAGTAACTAATTTACCAGTCAATCAGAACGACTACTCAATTAAGTATTATTTGCGTTGGTAGTGCCTAGAGAAGCCTTCAGCATGAAGGGCGAATCGTTGATTTTGCCAAATATAAGGCTGCCATAAACGGTGAATTAACTCAAAAGTTGTTGCTTTTTACTTTCTCTACACGTACTATGTAGGTACACAGTGTATAGAGAAGGTATTGCATTCCACCCAAAAATTTGATACCGAGATTTCACCCGGAAATAATGTTTTGGGTCAACCTGAATAAAAAAGAAAGCATTTTTGGAAAAAGGTCCGTGTGTTCGTGTTTCTGTGTGTCTGTGGACAGCATAGCTCAAAAACGAAAAGTCCTTAAATACTAAACTTGGTATTGAAGTTCAGTATCTTCCAAGGATGCGACACGAACATTTTCACGGAAATCTCCCCACCCCCAACTACCTTTTAAATGGAAAAATTTTCGAAAATTTTTATTTTCTCGAAAATGGCTCTAACGATTTTGATTAAAATATCGTAAATTAAAGATCTTTACCTGACAAACAAAATGTATATATTGAATTTTCTGGGAATAGCCTCTGAAGGCTACTTTATGGTGGATGAATTTTACTGAATGTTGCATAACTGGCAAACCGTAAGAGATAGGCAAAGCTTACTACACAATAAATGTCATATACATTTTTTTACGTGGAGCTGTTCGCTTTTGAGATATTCGCTGTTTTTTAGCTTTGAAAAACTTATACTTTTCTCATGCGGAATTTGTCAACTCCTGTCCATACAAACACAGGAACTTCAGTCATATAGCAACCAGCTTTTGACTGTCAGTTTAACCTTTGGTGCTCCCTTATTTCACTTATACTTACAAGGAAGACTATTTCTGCTAATTTTTCTCGGTTAGAGTGAAGTAAATAGAAGTTTTTAACAATAATTTGTTGCGGAGATGTAGATAAAGTCATGTGAATGGAAGACATATTTTTATTAATGCTATATACAACGAGGTACACTTTTGACAGAAAACGTATTGCATGTATTAAAAATCTGATGTGTACCATTCACATGACTTTCTCCATATCCCTGCAACAAATTATTCTTAAAAAGCTTATACTCCTATTTACTTTATGCTTATCGGAAAAAAATACCAGAAATAGTCTAATTACTCGCTTCCTTGTAAGTAGAAGCGAAATAAGGGACAACTGTAGGTTAAAGTGATAGTCAAAAGCTGGTTGCTATGTCAATGAAGTTCCTTTGTCTATATGGATAGGAGTTGACAAGTTCCTGTATGAGAAAAGTATACGTTTTTCATAGCAGAAGCCAAAAATAAGGAATGTCACAAAAACGACGAACTCCACGAAAAAAATGTATATAACATGAATTGTGTGCTTTAATGTGCTCTACATTTTTTTTGTGTAGTAGGTTTTTGTCCATCTCTTACGGTTTAGCAGTTACTCAAAATTTCGTAAAATTCATCCAGAATAAACTACTCTTCAGAGGCTATTCCCAGAAAATTCAAGAAATACATTTTATTTGTCAGGTAAATATCTCTAATATACGAAATTTTAATCAAAATCGTTAGAGCCATTTTTGAGAAAATCAAAATTTTCGAAAAAATTTCCATGTAAAGGGTAGTTGCGGGTGGGGGGATTTTTCTCAAAATCTTCGTTTCGCATCCCTGGAAGTACTAAACTTAAATACCAAGTTTGGTATTTTACCGACTTTTCGTTTTTGAGTTATCGTGTTCACAGACACACGGCCACACGGACACACGGACACACGGACCTTTTTGTGAGAATGCTTTTTTTGGATATTGGGGACCCTAAAACATATATCGGTATCGAATTTTTTGGTGGAGTGCAATACTTTCTCTATTCACTATGTACATAGTGCGTATGGAGAAAGTAAAAATTGCATTTACTTTAAACAAGGCTTGAATAATTACTCATGAGAATAAAACAGGTAATAACTAAAATCTCTGATGGAAAACTAAGAATATTTAAAGACATTTGAGTATTTTATAATATCAAAAGTCAGGCTGCAGAAGAATAAAGTCAAAGGTAATTTATTTAATATAAGACTCCCATTCTTCTTCTTATCATTATTATAATTGTTATTATTATTATCACATATATTATTGTTATTATTGTTACTATTATTATTAAATTAAAAAAACTCATAGGTGTACGTAAGCACTTTGAAACTTTTTTTGGTTTTCCTTTTGGCCCAAAGGTGTTTAATTCTTTAACTGAGGGAAATTTCCGCTCTTCTATCCAAGTTGTAGTGCTATAATTTTATTTTATAGCTTGGTTCGGTAATAAAACCTTGTTGTTGGTAAGTGCCGGACGCCCTTTTTTGGTCTGATTAAATACATTTTATAATCCCTTTATATTTTATAAGTTTATATTGATTTATAATTAAGAATTTAGTAATTTTTCCACTAATTTTTTTTAATAAATTTTGATATTTTTGTTGTTGAGGGTGTTTAAGTTATGTAATTGGTTGTGCTTACTTATCATATGGATTGGTAACCCAAAGCATACCTCTGGGCTTCGCACCTGGTAGATAATGTTTGCGCGCTTCTAGCTGCTCCACCATCCGTAGTGATATGCCAAAGTGTACTAGTTTTTGAAGGTCTCATCTCTAGAGATTGGTTTTGGGCTCCACAGCGCATATAGTTACGAACACACCGAGCAGTCAGCAGTATAAAGAAAGGGTAGTGGGGAAGCTTTTAGAGCGTAAACATGGATTCGTAAAGTAACATAATAAAACAATTATCTTATAACATGATTAGTAAATAAAATATCTTGCACTTTTATAAAAGGTATAAAACAAAATTCACAATACTCAAAATTCAGGATAATAATGCGCAGGGCTTTGAAAATACAATAAACATAAATCAGCTAAACTCACTCAGAATTCATTGCAGTGAATTGCAAGATACATCTTTACTGTATCGAAAGAAACGTCTCTCCTCCTGTCACTCAAAGTATGTTTGAATCATCCACAAGTTTGTTCAAAGTTTGAAAGCTTATCCTTTCATATTTTCGACATTTTAAATCTGCGTTCTCTTGCAGTGTTCGCTGGATTATCGACTAGCAGAAACTGAAGGAGGCCAGGCGCTGAGCAATGCTATATAGTGCATACGTTTCTAAATGTGTGAAGAGACCACGCCTACTCTATCACTAGCCATATATACTTTGTGTGCACCGAACCTCAATCCGGTAATTTCGCGATCCTAGACCGAGGTATACACATTCATCACACCATACTTTCCACTTAACTCCGCGTAATCGAATTGTTTGCTATAATTTTAGATTGAGAGCGAAACTTTGGGTCATAGTGTTACCTACATATCTAATCCGCAATATTCCTTGAGGGAAACAACGAAAAAACCGCAATCAGATTAGTCGCTATATAGGATTAATCCCAGGACCTTTCGAATGGGGGCCACGGCCTCCTGAGCTATCCCGCTTGAATCTGTCCATGTTGTTCTTTTTTGTTCTTCGGTTTATCTTCTTTGTCATTTTGATACTTATAAAACTTGGTTTAGAATATAGGTATCTTTTTCACTCCACCAATCCATTTCATTATGTCTATTTTTTCTTTTGGGATAGTGGTTAACGTCCGCTTTTATAAAATATGGCACTGCAGGCGATGACACTGATGGTACATGGAGTGAATATGAAGCAGCGGTGGAATGTGATAGCAGAGAAAACCGGAGCATCCGGAGAAAACCCACCCCTCGGTCACTTTGTTCACCACAAATCTCGCATACGGTTGCATGGGGTTGAATGAGAGCCACCTTGGTGAGAGGTGAGTGGTCTAACCACTCAGCCAATGCGCAGCCCTTCTTGTGTTCTAGTGTGCTTCATAGAATTAATCTATTTGGTTTGTGAATCTTTTAGATTCCATTCACCTGATACTTGGATAAAATGTTATCCTTCGTTTTCAGATTTTGTAGTGAATGTCCGTACATATTTTTGTTTAACTTTCGCTTCTGAGTCTATGACTTGGGCAACTAGTTTTGTTTTCTTCATTTTTTCAATATTATTTTTCTTCTGATTTTCTCCTTGATGTTCGAGGCTCAATAGATTATATTTGGTTGTTAAATGCCATTGTTTTCCTCGTTAACTTGAGAAATGTATAAATAGTTACGGATATTATTTACAAAATCTATTATGAGAATATACTAGTACGGAAATATAGTATTTTGGCGAGAGTCCGAGTTGAGTCGGCCAACTCGTAAGGTTTACGATGACCAAAAGATGAAGACAAAACACTTACATCATATGTAATAACGTTTATATCAACAATGTTTTGTAAATAAGCTTGTAAAATCGTCTGCATTCTGAATTAATATTTTACAGTATTGTGCAAATGGTAAACTATTATATCAATTATCTGTCTCTCTTTTTCTTTGTTTCTTTGTTTCTTTCTTTCTCTGTGCACCCTCCTCTTATGCAAGAACTGGCACACTCCAAACAAAGTCAGCGCCTGAGGTCAGATGCTTGTTGAGGAGCAGACAGAATCTGGTATAGAGAGAAATCAGTATGGGTGATCAGCCGATGCCTAGTATGAACATGAGAACGCGGATGTTATGAAATTAAAATAAAGTGGCTGAAATAAAAAATAATTATTGAGCAAATGACCGAGGAAGCCTGAAAAAATCCAAATATTGCTTCATTTGCCAAAAATCCCACATGATGTCCCCCGAGATCGAACTCGGATCGCCGAGGTGAGAGCCAAGAGATCTAAATACCGGCCACTGCGCAGTCAGGGAAACAAAATCACCACAAGAAGAAAGTAATATAATTAAAACACAATTTGAAATGTTATTTCTGAGCATAAAGTATTGCAGAATTATTATTTGTTTAAATATTCCCATAAATTTAAATTTTCCAAATAGATTTATATTTGGCGATGTCATGTAAAATATCTGAGAGGTACATAATTTAGAGTCGTTCTACCATGTACCATAGAAGCTAACTAGATCAGAGTGCGGCACGGAAGCCGAAAATTTTTAGCTCAAGCCAATGAGACATTACATTTTTACTTTCTGCATACGCACTATGTACATTGTATATTCACAGATAGTGAAAAAAATGTTCTCCATTGTTACTTAGGCTGTCCCAAAAGTACCCGACAAAGCATATAGATAGCAGTTGTTATTTCAAACAACAACAATGATATAAACTACCCACCTTAGAAAACTTAAGTTTGAAGTTTGACGATTTTACATTGTTTAGCATTTGTTTGGCAGCCATCATTAGTGAATGCTCTCAGCAAATTTGTAAACATGGAAAAAACTGGTCATCGTTATGTTATACAATACTTTCATTTGAAAGATCTTAGTCCAACTAATATTAAAGCTGAGCTGGAATATACTTTGGGGGAATCGGCTCCTTCTTGGTGGTAGATTTTATGCGCGGCTATACGATCTGCCAAGACGAACATCGTGGTCGACCAAATGAAGTTACTAGTCCAGAAATTGTGAAGAAAATCCAGAAAATAGTATGTCGACTGAAAGTGCGCGAGCTAGCGGACATTGCAGACATTTCAAAGAGTTCTGTACATCGCATACTGGCTGAAAATTGGAATATGAGGAAGTTGTGTGCAAGGTGGATGGCGCATTTGCTCATAATAGAGCAAAAACAACGCCGTGAGGATGTTTCCGTCCAGTGTTTGGCAATGTTTCGCTGGAATAAAGCTGAGATTTTGTCGACTCACAACCATGAATGAAACTTGAATCCATCACTCCACATTTGATACGAAGGAACAATCAAAACAGTGGATTGGAAGGGGAGAATCGAAGGGCGAAGACAGTTTCATTTGCAGGCAAGGTCATAGTGTGAGTTTTCTGGGGCGCACTCGGAATAATTTTCATTGACTATCTCAGCAAAGGAAAAGTAATCAATGACGAATATTATGCGAACTTGTTACAGCGTTTGAGTGATGAGCAAAAACGGCGCAATTAGCGAAGAAGAAAGTTTTGTTTTATCAAGATATGCAGCCGTTCACACGTCCATTATCGCCATGGCCAAAATTAACGAGTTAAAGTTCGAATTGCTTCTTCATGCACCCTATTGGCCAGATTTAGCCCCCTCTGATTCTTTTCTGTTCCAAGCCTGATGAAATGACTTAATATTTGCCAACAATGAAGAGGTGAAGTCTATAGTTGGTGGCATAGTTTTCTCTGAACAGGATATTGAAGCTTTTGAACATCGCTGGGAAAAGTGTATCGAGCTGAAAGGAGACTATGTAGAGAAATAAATATGTCTTTTCCCAAAATGTTTGTGCTTTCTTTGTTAGGTCGGGCACTTCTGGAACAGCCCTCGTACCGCCTCCTTGAGCTCCGTTATCATCGTAGGATTGAATTTGAACTTCTACGATAATGCAATGTTAGGATTCTTGGAGGGGACTGGGCACCGTGGATATTGTACCTACGTCTCAAGAAAGGATTTCACTGATAGGGAGGGATGAAGTGAGAGAATGCACCAGGAGCGACGGCATAGAAATGAAAGTGTCCTTAGAATTTCCAGCCAAGCACTCCGAAAATGGAACCGGCAGATCAGGACCCCACCCCATATAAAGGGCACCCCCCCCCCCCAGGTTCAGGCCTGAAGTCGGAGGACTGAGCTTTAACTTTAAACATATTTTTTTGCTACCACGCCGCACAGAGCACCATCGGCGACATTTGCAACAATGATAGAAACCAAGTGGGTGAAGGTTGAATAAAATGACAATAGATACTATGTGGGGCGGCAGAAAATTCGGGGAATGGAAGAAACCTACCCAATATTCATCTGGAAACACGTGGAAACCCCGAGAAAGCACATGGGTCAGTTAGGCTGGTCACGGGCAGTGACTCGGCGACCTCCGAATGCAGGCCAGATACGAAACTGCCTGAGCCATCTCACTCAATATGCGAATCGACATTTGTTTCCCATTACTTAGGAGAACCGAAAATTACTATTATTATATGTAAAACAAATAATAATTAAGCTTATCACCTAAAGCCTTTTCGTACCTCCCGAAGGTAGCTCACATCCCATCAGTAGGGTGTGTAAAATAATTTGGAAAGAGTCCTAATGAACGTTTTAAGTCAAAGTTTGTGATTGGAACGTTTTTAGAAACACCTCCATAAGTCAAACAAAGCTACACTTTATATCTTTAAATTGTCGAGTTGTTTATAGTATTTTCTATTTAGATCCACTATCTCTATTTCGCTTTCAGCTTCTCATTAGCATTTTGGAATATAACGACAAGAAATAAAAGTGTTTAGCGATAAATTGGTTAATATTTTCATTATTTTACTGACTCTTGTTTTGTTGACTAACTACTAGCAGTTCTTTGCAATTCATCGTTGAACAGGAAAGCTTCAGGACTTGAGTTTTCTTAAGAACCTTTTAAGCAGTCTCTAGCGCAAGAAATATAGATCATTGTGTAGTGCTTACATAGCCTTTTGGGAATATTTAGTACACTGGGAACATAAAAACAAAAGGAGATGTTTTTAAAAACACCTTAGGGGATACTGTGTTTCGTCTTCAAGACTCCGCAAAGAAGCAGAAGACTTGTGCAACAGGTGGGCATTTCTGCTTACACAGTGCTCAAAAAAAGTCCCAACTTAAACATTTAGATGTATTGATTTGACATGCACATAATTCTTGAAAATCTTCTAAATTCTGCACGCATAATGTGAGTATTTCTTGATTAATATTTATAATTATTCTTATAATTATATTGTAATATTGTTATATTATAATTCTCTTGTTATCTTGTGAGGTCGAAGTGCTGGCTTTTCAATCCGAGTTTCGGAATTATTTCCCGGCTGGTATGGGAAAATTTTCTTTCGTTCAAATCACTCCAGCATATGCAGTGTCTTCACGTAGAAGTGAAGTGTTTCATAATGAAAAAATCTGATGCGTTCCATTCACATGACTTTCTCTATATCTCTGTAACAAATTATTGTTAATAAGCTTATTCTTTTATTTATTTCATGCTAAACGAGAAAAATTAACAGAAATAGTCTTATTTCTTGCTTTACTGTAAGTAGAAGCGAAATAAGGGAGTAGCATAGGTTAAAGTGAAAGCTAAAAGCTGGTTGCTATGTGACTGAAGTTCGTTTGTTTGTATGGACAGGAGTTGGGAAATTCCTATATGAGAAAAGAGTAAGTTTTTCAAAGCTGAAAAACTAGAGGCTATACATTTTATTTGTTAGGTAAATATCTTTAATATACTATATTTTAATCAAAATCGTTACAGCCATTTTTTCGAAAAAATTTCAATGTAAAGGGTAGTTGGGAGTGGGGGGATTTTCTTGAAAATCTTCTTGTCGCAGCCTTGGAAGATACCAAACCTAAATACTAAGTTTGTTTTTTAACGGACTTTTCGTTTTTAAGCTATGTTGCCCAAAGACACACACACATACATACACACAGACACACACACAGACAGACAGAAAGACAGACACACACGGACATTTTTCTAAAAATGCTTTTTTTGGATGCAGGAGGTCTTAAAACATGTATTTCGGTGAAATGTTCGTATCGAATTTTTGGGTGCATTACAATATCTTCTCTATACACTATGCACATAGCACGTATAGAGAAAGTAAAAACACAAATCTTTGCCAAAACCCAACGTAAGAAATTTAAAATCCTATTTCGTTGCTAGTATGCTGTTCATTTCATCTACCTTGTATGTTCACTGTTCCAGCTACAGTTCTTAATAAATACATCCATCACTCACTTCAGTACCTGTAACTCCTATCAAAACTTGATGCTTTTCAACTTTCAGAATAGTGTTAGTTCTGTACTTATTTTAATTGGAGTAATCGTATCAGAAGGGGAAGCAAAGTATGAAATCTATAAAAAAAAAAAAAAAAAAAAAAAGTCGTGTTAGTTACACTATTTATAACTCAAGAACGGCTGAACCGATTTGGCTGAAAATCGATGGGAAGGTAGCTTAGAACCAGGAGACGGACATAGGATCCTTTTTTTTTAGGTCGCACCGTGGCCGACTGGTTAGACCACTCGCCTCTCATCTAGACGGCCTGGGTTCGATCCCCCCTCCAAAAAGGATACTTTATCCCTTTCCGTGGGACGTGACATAAAACGTGGTATAACAAAACGCAACAGAGACAAAAACGCATTGTTGTCTATGGTGTTTGTTTGGAGTTTCTATTAGCTTATTGTGCCGATATTATCATTAACAATGCCGCGACCAAGACAATCGAATCCTTCCCGACAAAGCCGTAATGCAACTAGGATTCCAAACACTGCGAATGAAATTGCGCGAGAAGAGCAACTATCCAATTAAAATTTTAAACTCCTTGGATGTGCCTTGCTTACCACCGCACAATTTACAACTAAAGGTTAGCTCCGTAGTAATCATGCTTCGAAACATAAAACAACCAAAACTGTGCATCGGAAGGCGTTTGGTGGTAAGTAAATTGATGAACAATGTGATTTACGCGACGATACTCAAAGGAAAATTCGAAGGTGAGGAAGTTCTCATTTCGAGGATCCCGATGATACCAACCGATTTGCCGTTTGAGTTTAAACGACTTCAATTTCCGATCCGTCTTGCATTCGCTATGATCATTAACAAATTAGAAGACCAATCTTTGAACATTTGTGGTCTGAATCTAGAAAATCCATGTTTTTCCCATGGTCAACTATATGCAGCAGGTTCACAGGTCGGAAGACCATCTGCATTATTTGTCCTTGCGCCTCATAATAAAACAAGAAATGTCGTCTATCACAAGGTGCTTCACTGAAGAGTGCAACCCATGTACCAAAATACATGGCCAATAAATAATCATTAAAATACTTGATTTGTACTTTCTCTATACGTGTTACATATATAGTGTGTAGAGAAGGCATTGCACTCCACCAACAAAATTAATACCGAAATTTCACCGGAAATTTTAGGGTCCCCTGTATCCAAAAAATGTATTTTCAGAAAAAGGTCCGTGTGTGTGTCCGTGTATCCGTGAACACCATAACTCAAAAACGAAAAGTCAGTAAAATACCAAACTTGGTATTTAAGTTAAGTATCTTCCAGGGATGCGACACGAAGATTTTGAGAAAAATACCCCACCCCAAACTACCCTTTATATGGAACTTTTTTTCGAAAATTTTGATTTTCTAAAACATGGCTCTAACGATTTTGATTAAAATACGATATATTAAAGATATTTAGCTGACAAATAAAATGTATATTTTGAGTTTTCTGGGAATAGCCTCTGAATACTACTTTATTCTGGGTCAATTTTACGGAATTTTGCATAGCTGTTTAAGCCGTAAGAGGTGGACAAAAGCTTATCACACAACAAATGTAGAGCACCTTAAAACACAATTTACGTTACATAATTTTTTTCGTAGAGTTGATTGTTTTTTAGATATTTGTTGTTTTTGGTTTCAGCTATAAAAACTTATACTTTTCTCATACAGGACTTTGTGAACTCGTGTCCATACAAACAAAGGAACTTCAGTCGCAGAGCAACCAGCTTTTGAGTATCACTTTAACCTGTGGTACCCCCTTATTTCGCTTCTACTAACAAGGAAGCAAGTAATAAGACTATTTCTGCTAATTTTTCCTCCATTAGATGAAGTAAATAGAATAATTTATTGCAGTGATATAGAGAAAGTCATGTGAATGGAACACATCAGATTTTTACCTTCTCTAGCCCCGTATGTTGAATGTACATAGCGATAGAGAACTATTGTATTCCACCCAAAAATTCGATACCAAGATTTCACCGGAAATACATGTTTTAGGACCCTGTGTATCCAAAAAGGTATTTTGAGAAAAAGGTCCGTGTGTGTGTGTGTCCGTGTGTCTGTGAACACGATATTCAAAAAGGAAAATTAGCTAAAATACCAAACTTGGTATTTAAGTTTAGTATCATCCAGGGATGCGACACGAAGATTTTGAGAAAAATCCCCCCACCTCAAACTACCGTTTACATGGAACTTTTTTCGAAAATTTAGATTTTCCTAAAAATGGCTCTAACGATTTTGATTAAAATATTGTATATTAAAGACATTTACCTGAAAAATAAAATGTATATCTTGAATTTTCTGGGGAATGGCTTCTAAAGACCTGTTTATTCCGGATGAATTTTGCTTAATTTGGCATAACTAGTAAACCGTAAGTGATAGCCAAAAATTTATTTTACAATAAATGTTAAAGTACACAACTTACTTCATATACCTTTTTTTTGTGGAGCTTACCGTTTTCGAGGTATTCATTGTTATTAATTTCAGTTGTGAATTACTTATACTTTTCTCAGACGGGAGTGTCCATTTTTCTTTTGTCTACTCCTGGCCAAGAAAAGATGCGATTTGTAATGACAATCGCATAACGACAGCTTTTAAAACATTTGACAATCGGTTTAGCATATTATAATCCCTTATTTTCTTCCTACTTATAAGGAACTAAGTAATAAGAACATTGTACTAATGAGTACCTGAATTAACAAGGTGTAGAAAGAAGAATAATATTATGTAAGAAGTTTGTAGAACAACTAGAAAAAGTCATGCGAATGGAACACATCAGATTTTTTTGTATTTATATTTATTATCCCAATAAAAAATTGAACTTAATAAAACCCAAAATCTGCTCATTTATTGCTTCTAAGGCGGAATAAAGTTCGCCGGGTCAGCTAGTAAATGCATAAATGCTAGAAAAACTAATATGATAAAGGCTCTAAACTTGAGAAACAACTGTGATTAAAGGTAGCCTTTAATTTCGTGGTAACCATTTTGGTTAACTAAACTTGGAAAATTCGCAAGGTGGGTTTTTAGAATAGATTTAATTATACAATATCTTCTTCAGAAGCACAATTGTTTCCACGTCAGTATTTTAAATGCAACAACGTAGAACAGTTTGAATAAAAGTGTAAATTATTTTTCTACATTTCCCATATTTACAATGTTTTGTTCTTTATTTATTATATGAAACAATGAGGGTTACATACAATGTATTGATGTATCTAACAGTCATTAAGAACAAAACTAAACATTTCCGCCACTGTGATATGGGAATAGCGTGTCTGTCTCACATTCAAGAGATCTTGAGATTGAAACTCAGAGTGAGTTTCCCGGTTAAGATTTTATGGGGGTTTTCCTTAATCTGAGAAGTCGAATGTCGGGTTACTAAGCTCCATGGACACCGGGCTGATTTGAGTATTATTTCACCCATTCCATTCATCATCCGATATGACCCTAAAGTTTAGTGCCGCAAGGATGTTGGACCAAAAAGTTACGAATATCCAAAGGAATAAACAAAACCTATCAGGTCTTCCATAGAAATTCTACAATTATACAGAAATGACTGTAAGAAGTATATATATATACATATATACACACATATTAGTTTTTTTATGCGTATTATACATCATGTATATATATATATATTATTCCAACCAAAAATTGGATACGAGATTTCACTGGAAATATATTTCTTGAAGTCCCCTGAGTACAAAAAAAAAAAAAAAATTGTAAAAAGATCTGTGTGTGTCTGTGGACAGCATAACTCAAAAACTAAAAGCTCGTTGAAGACAAAATTTGGTATTTAAGTGTCAAGTGTCTTTCAAGGATGCGACACGAAGATTTTCAAGAAAATCTCACAAACCCAAACTATCCTTTACGGAAAAGGTTTTGAAATATTTGTTTTTCTCAAAAATAGCTCCATTGATTTTGATTAAAACACCGTATATTAATGCCATTTACATCGCAAATAAGATGTATATTTTGAAATCTCTCGGAATAGCTTCTAAAGACCTGTTCATTCTGGATGTATTTTACTGAATTTTGCATAAATACTCTTCTTAAAACACACAATTTGTCATATACATTTTTGTTGTGGACTTGACCGTTTTAGAGATATTTCTTGATTTTGGTTTCAGTTTAAACTTCGCATCTTCTCAAACGGGATCACCTTTCGTTTCATCTTTCTTTTATTTTTCTGGGAATGTAAAGCGAACCGAACTGCAATTGTTCCCATATCGATTGCCTGTTAAATAATTTGACTATCGTTTAACGGACATATTCTCTCGTTGGCTTATAAGAAACTAAGTGGTAAGACCAATTGTGTTAATGTTTTTCTTGTGTATGCACACATAAGACTTTTTAAAAATAGAAGTTCTGCAATTTTAAACGTTTTCCATACAGTGTATTTTAATACAAGGTAAAATTAAAATAGGCGTTTTAATATTATGAAAGTACTATTTATACATTAAAGTAAAGTTTACAAAAACGTTATCAGCGAAAAGTAAAAGGCTGTGGATTAAAACTTACCGTTGTATCTAAAGTTCATGTATATATGCATTTATTCAGTATTTGACTAAGCTGTTTGCAAACATTTAGTCAAATAAACATGTTAATAGCGCATATTGTCTTTATTCTGTGCTTCTGTGCCATGTAACATTCATGTAACTCACATATCTCTCTTTCTGTAATTCTTCAGACATGGAGCTATAGAAGACAGTTGCAACACGCCAACAGAATGGCTTCTAACCTCTGTGGTAACTATCCTAACCTTACTCCTCTGACCCCCAAGAGACAATAAAATTGCTGCAGCACACTAGTTGTTGCTCCCTCAGCATAGTTAGAAATGTTTTACGTTACACGTAGAACTATAAGCTCCATTCAGAATGCAACAAAGAACAGTCGCAGCATCAGGGCAACACTTTGCACCAATGTTATTTAATGGCAGTATTCACAAAGAGTTACGCATCGCGCTACGTAAGTCAAGAGTTTGCAAATTCCAAATGTTATGCTTGTGTTGCATACATAGATAAAGCATTGTGTCTTTGATTCTCCTTACTTTGAAGCCACAGTGATTGCAATTCGTGATTTTGTAATGGTTCTCTTCCATTAGACCATGAGTTGTCATTTTAAATGCTTATCTGATATTTAATTAATTATGCGTATGACGTATTTATTTAAAAGATTTATGCATTTTGGTGTCATTGGGTATTCATTTTTACTTTCTCAACACGTACTATGTACATAGTGTGTAGAGGTGGTATTGCATTCCACCCAAAAATTTAATACCGAAATTTCATCGGAAATACATATATTGGGTCCCCCTGAATCCCAAAAAAATATTTTTACAAAAAGGTCCATATGTGTGTGCGTGAGTGTGTCTGTGTGTGTGCGTGTGTGTCTGTGGACAGCATAGCTCAAAAACGAAAAGACCGTTAAATACCAAAACTGGCATTTAAGTTTGGTATCTTCCAAGGATGTGACACGAAGATTTTCAAGAAAATCCCCCCACCCCAACTACCCTTTACATGGAACTTTTTTTCGAAAATTTTGTGTTTCTTAAAAATTTTACGGAATTTTGCATAACTACTAAACCGTAAGAGATGGACAAAAACTTACCACATAAAAATGTAGAACACATTAAAACACACAATTTGTGTCATATTTTTCGTGGAGTTGATTGTTTTTGAGTTATTCCTTGTTTTTGGTTTCAGCTTTGGAAAACCTATATTTCTCTCATACAGGAATATGTCAACTCCTGTCCATACAAACAAAGGAACTTCAGTCACATAGTGACCAGCTTTTGATTATCATTTTAGTCTATAGTACTCCCTTATTTCTGTTCTATTTACAAGGAAGCAAGTAATAAGACTATTTCTACTATTTTGTTCTCGATTAGCATGAAGTAGATAGAAGCTTAAGGTTTTTAACCATAAATTGTTGCAGAGATGTAGAGAAAGTCATGTGAATGGAACACATCAGATTTTTAAACTTGTGGCACACCTAGAAACTTTCTGCATACGATCCAGAATCCCATGCCAAATTCTTGCAATACTTATAGGTTACTTGTAATGAACTTCCCTTACGCCTATACTGCATTATGTTAGTGCTACGTCTTCATTGTGAATAGGGTTTATGGCAATATCGTACCTCCGAGCAATCCGCCGGAGGCTTCAACTGTAGGCCTAAAGTCTAATATACATAATACACGAAGAAAGGAGCAATATCAGCTAAAAGCTTAATTGGAAAGGTCATAGGGCACAGCCGGGATATTTCGCTCATTTTAATTTTATATAATATGACGTAATACTTTTTTAAAAAAAAAAAACTGCCAATATTATGGGAGTCTGGCATTTTAATTATTAATGTATTCCAATATATAAAATGTGGAAATTCCTTTACACGAACGAAGTGTTAATAAAACAGTTGAAAATGCAAATATATCAGATTACAAAAATGGTGGGGCTATTCTGCCCATTCAAGAGGCCATTCCGTACAGTATGTTTCAGTGTCAAGATAACAAAAATCATTTACTAAAAATGAACATTTTTTGTCATTTTGCATCTACACACACACACACACACACACACACACACACACACACACACACACACACACACACACACACACACACTTTGTGAAACCAAGTACTACATTGCTGACCGATTCTAAAGAATAAAAATTCAGAGTGCAAAATCCAAAATAAGTGTTTCTATCATCATCAACATCATCATAATTATCATCTTCTTCAATTCAAATTGACTGTAAGTTATCACTCGATCGACTCAACTGACGACGATGTTTCTTATCAGCACTACCTTGTTTTATTTTCCATTTTTATGTGCGCTTGACTTTAGACGCTTCATAGAATATGTCTGAAGTCTAAGGCATTGGTTCTGTAACTTGATTTTTACTTTTTCGACATTTATGCTGGGCCGAGAACGATTCCATTGAATGGAAGAACGCAGGAAGATAAACTTGGTGAAGGAGACTGATTTGGCTGTGAAGTAAGGGATCTCTGATACTGAACATGATGCCAAACTGGAAACGTCTGGAAATGAACCGAGGGAAGAAATTTATCTTCTGGAATAGCTAAAAGCTTTGTTGCTCTTGGTTTTTATCTTTTGTATGTACGGACCATGAAACGAATCAATAAGAAATGGTTTCTAACATTTTTCGCTAAAACATCAATTTAAGGAAATACTTTTACCGAGTAGATGTAGCCTCGTATTTACGAAATGACGAAATAGTCCCATATATAGGCATTTCTAAAATTACGCCAAGTAAGACCTTTGTGGAAAAAGCCAGTAACATTTATTGATACGCAATGCTACCTAACCTCATTTTCTTATACGGATTACAATAACGTTATTCGTCTGTCAGGAACTAGCGCGCTGTTGCCACATTTTTATTTCAGGCTGATTAGCTCCGGGATCGGAATAGCCCCACTGTACTCTAGCGAATTAATATACCTGAACATACTACATCTATTTACTAAGCAATGCTGGAACAGTAGGAGGAGCCAATTCGCATATATAAATAACTTTTCAAATGGAGATTAGACGGTTCTCAGGAGGTAAATTATAAAATAATTGTCACATTGAAAATTAATTAAAATTACTGAATTTAGCCTGAATATAGAAAAACGAGAATTTTATCAGGAGCGGAACACAGCAAGCAGGCTCGCTTATTTGTGCTTCTACGTAACCATCTAGAAAGGAGAGATGAGAGGAAACAACCGAAGGGCGATCTCATAAGTTTGACATCGGCACAAGCAATAAAGGGCCTCAACGTTTCCAGATCGAACGCACACGATATAATCCATCCGCACGCAAAAGCCCGTTCTTCCTGCAGTCCCTCGAACGCGTCCCTGTCGAAGAGCCAGAAGGCAACGACCCTAACAGAGTGGTTCCGCAACGAATTCAGGAAAATCATCAATAAAGCGCACATCCACCGCCCAGCCACAAACCACCGAACACCATCAACTGTCCAACAACACTGAAACATGATAAGGAGGTGACGGAACTAATGACCTTAAAAATGGCAAACAACACCTATAAAATGTCCCACAAATTCTCTTAAAATGACCTAAAAATTAAAACATGACCTATGAAAATTCTAAATTAACACCATTAAAATTAATGTTATGTCTAATGATGTTTTGTGAATAGTTGTATTGTTGAAACTAAATTCCTCTTTGTATGAGAGCCTCTTATTACAGCAGATAATCTGTTAACTAAGTCATTCTATAAAATAATATTAGGTAATTGTACCTTAGTTAGCATACAATACACCATCATAGACACCATCAAGTTTTTAAAAGTCATGGATCTGCGGTTGTCAGCTAATACTGGATTACACTGGAATAAATTTCTTTCTATGTCTACGGATGTAATGGGGACATATTTGAAAAACACACTGGTCACTGGCATTTAAATCCTCTTTCAAAATGTCAACCCTGAAGTGTGTTCATTGTCCAAAATTTCACCTTTTACATTTTGTATGCTTTCCTGACTAACTCTATTGACTTGTCCAACGACATGCCACTTTCTGCTATGCTAGTTATGGTTTTCGGCAAAAAATAAAAATGTGATATAATGCACACAGTTAAGGGTCAGAAAACAGATCCTGTGCACTTTTAATTGCCATATCTTCTCCTCTATTAAAGCAATTCACCACTTCACTTACTATCTGAAAATCGGATAGGTACAGTCAGACTGTAAAATTCAATGCCATAGCCGGGATTAAAACTACGGTTCTCCCGGTCTCTAGCCAGTATCTCTTCCACTGAGCTAGCATGGCAACATGCCGGCATAGCATTGAATTTCTCAACTGGTAAACCACAAGGTGATTTTAAATTATTTTCATATGACAAACCTAATGGCGCCTTACAATGTTGGGAGTGCTTTAAGTCCAGGATTCGCCATTGGGATTATCTGAAAATAATTTGAGATCACCTTGTGCTTTATCGGGAAACATGCGATTCAGTTGAGAAACATTCAGTGCTAGGCCGGCATGTTACCATGGTAGCTCAGTGGAAGAGCAATCGGCTGAGGACCGGGAGATCCGTGCTTCAAATCTCGGCTACGGCATTGAATTTTTAAGTCTGACTTTACCTATCCAACTCCTGTTCTACACACGGCTTGTGTGAAAAAAAAAAAAAAGAAAGAAGAAAAACAATTGGAAATGAGCATTCACAAAGACTTGCTTTACTACAGAAACTACTCTGTCCAATTGTGCAAATTTTGATCTTACACAACTCGATGTAAAGCGTGAGCGAGACAAGTAACATGCATCATCTTACAGTAAAATTACTTGATCAGAATTCCTGTCTTTATTATGTAAAGTGCCGCATCTGTTACATGTTGTATACCATTAGGTCAGAGTAAATACATGCTTTTATTGAAAAGTTTGTATATCTGAGTGCAATTGGGCACTTCCAAAACCCCTGAGATTAGAAGAAGAATTTGCCCGGCATTATCTGTTTCTAGGGACTATCATTATATTAGCTACGTACCGACCTTACACATCAGCACTCATCAATCGATACTAAAATCTTTATCCATTCACCTTTTGTAATTTGTTTCAAGTTATAACACTTTATTGAGTAGTCTTTACGCAACGTGGATTCAATTGGAATCATGTGACCAGTGCGCACATCACTTAAGTTAGAATTGCCTAGTTTTCCTAGTGGATATTCGCATTCACAAACACTTCACATAATTCTTTATAAAATGAAGAAGACGTGCTATTTGACGCGGAAGCAGTTTCTTTTAGCAATAGTTGAGACACTTTTCTTTTATTTGCATTTTCGACAGCTCGTAAATGTTTTTGTCGCCCGATAGGTTGTTGCACGGTAAACCGTTTAACTGCAGCGACTTTAATTTCGCATAATTTAAAAAATAAGACAAATATATTGCTATAGAATTAAACTGCATTTAAATAACCCTTGATCGTTTGTTTTCTTTCAGTTAACCGTATTGTTATTTGCTCTTGAGCCAAAACTAATGTAAATTTCTAACATAATAACGGCACAAGCAACCACTCCATCGTTTGCCTCCATTCATGAAAGATAATTTAACGTACCGACTTGACTATAGGAAAACATATTTTGCATAAACTCTTATTGAATTTGGTTATTCGGATAAGTGTAAATATGATACGGACGTATTCAGTGCACGAGAGAGCTGATTACTATAATACATTTTTATAAAGGAGACAGACGACTTAGTTTTCATTCTGTGACTCTTACATTTCTCTGACTCTTATACTCTGAGGATTTTGGCGCCATGAAGTACAGCACAATTTACAATATTATTTTAATTTGCGAAACATCATCATACCATCATCTACGTGCCATTATGTAGACCAGACAAGCCAATATACTAAGGCACATTTCTTAAGTAGCTCGACTGAGCAAGATGGCTCCGTGGTAACGCTTGAGGCTCGCATTCGCGTCCGACCTTCTTGACCCATAGGTTTTTTCGGAGGTTTTCCCGGGTCACTAGGCGAAGCTGAGAGGCTTCTTTCATCCCCCGAATTTCCCTTCATTTCGTTCTATTTTCATCTTTCAGTCTGGTGTTTCTTGGTAATATTGTCGGCAGCTTCGCTGCCACGAGGTGGTGATATTTTGCTTTTTAACTGCTATTCTCTCCGCTGAGGGAAATGGCGATCGTCTGACCTCGCGGGGAACCAATGTCGAAAACCGAGTGGGCTGGTGATACCTAGCAGAGGTTGTATAGGGCCAACCTCGGCCGCGCACTTGCTCGGCACATCTGGTGTCTAGCGCTTCCACCCGGGGGTCTGACATACAATAGCAACACAGTGTTGAGTGTGTAATCCCTTCCACTCAGTAGTCCAGTTCATAAGTAAGTAGCTCGTCCTTGCGGATATTTCTTAATCGTCCACAACTTGTTAGTTTGTAAGCATCATGTAGTTTCTTTGATTGCAAACACTCTTATCATCTCCTAACCTTGTTTGCTTAACTTAAGGTTGACTCCCTTCCGCTTCGTCTCCCCAGGAGATCTATTCCTCTAGTTTTTTTTTTTCTTTTTTTTTTGTAGCTTCATCGGACGATAAATGAAATTGGTGAAATGATGCTCAAAAGATCTCGAGGTACATCGAGCTTAAAGTTGCTCGACATTCGTCTTCTCAGGATAAGGGAAAACCCCGAAAAAAAACCTTATCGGGTAACTCACACTAAGAGAGATTCGAACTCACGACCACCATACTACCCAGGGGGGCTTCCCCAAGTATTAACGGCTGGGTTAAGAGGGGCGAGCAACTCCTGAACTCTGCAATATAATGAGCAGAGGGGAATATTTGTGGCATCGGGATAGCAATCCTGGCACTTAGTAGCGGTTTCTACTTGTCAGTTTGGTCATCAGGTAACTTACGAGGTTGCACATTCTCCTCCTAGACCCCTGCATATGACTACTGCCCATACCCAGTAATGGGAATGCAGCTCTCGTCCTTATAAACAAAGACAGCAATGCCACCACAATGAAATGACTGTAATTGTAGGCAGACACTACTGAAAACTATTGAATGCCCTCTGCTCCTTATTCCGCCCCGTTTTGCGAAAATCAGTAATTTATAAACTGAGGTCCAGTATGTTCATATCTATCATATTTATTAATGTATTGCTTACAAATTATTTTTACTTCGTCTAAAATAATATGTTTTTTGTTTAGCTTTTACAGGTATGGAATATAAACCGGTTTTATAAACTGGAAAATAAAAGACCAATATGTAATGAAAGAAAGAAATAAGAAATTTATTTGAAAGAATTATAAGTGTGACATTTTAAGGATTTAATATACACGGTTATTCAAAAAGAAAGAACATGTTTCAACCTTTTATTGCTTCCAAACTACAAAAGATAGAAGCATGATTCCAACGTCCTTGGAGAGAGAAAAGTTTACAATTGAAATAGCGCGGGGAGTAGAAGTTCCAATCACGGCCGCATTGGCGCTGTTGTTTTTTGTTGTATGTCTGTAGTGAAATGGCGGCAACACCTCAAGAGAAATCATTTTGTGTGCTGCAATTAGCAAAGCTAGAGTCCATTGTTGCAGTTCAACGAAAGAACCCCAAAGAATTCCACATCACGAGCAAGCAACCAACGGTATGGCGAGTTCTAAAACATCGTCTCCACCTGAAGTCATACAAACTGCATTGAATCCTGACGACCTCAACAAACGGTACGAATTGTACGTTGACGTTAAAAGATGTGGAAGAAGACAATTTTACTCAACGATTAATGTTTTCCAATAATTTTTTTCATGCAAGATGGTGCCCCTCTCATTTCTCTTACCATGTTCGACGTTATTTGAATAACACGTTTGCAGGACGTTGGATTGCGAGAGGAGGAGCAGATTAACTTTATCGCCGGTGGCCTCCCAGGTCTGCAGATCTCAATCCATGTGATTTTTATCTATGGGGTTACGTAACAGACCGTGTTTTTATCCCTCCTATGTCTGGCACTCTTGAAGATCTACGACATCGAATTATTGAAGCTGTAAATTCTATAAGTGGAGACCAGCTGATTCGTGTGTGGCAAGAAATATGCCACCGTTTTGACATATGTCGTGTAACACACGGTGCTCATATTCAATGAATATTATAAAAATGTACACTTTTCTATCTCCATGAACGTTGAAATTATGTTTCTATCTTTTGTAGTTTGGAAGCAATAAATATTTGAAATCTGTTCTTTCTTTTTGTATAATCCTGTGTATATATATAGGGAAAGAAATGGGTTAGCATAAGAAAACGTAACTGGCTGATATTTTGCTGCCAGAAAGCGTATTTATGAAGGACAGGTGGGAGCACAAACGCTAAAGGAAATTTAATGCATGGATGATCAAAAATGTATCCAGCCGTAAGGAATGGGCTTATTGTATTCCAGAACAAATGAAAATTGCAAGTGTTTACCGTTAGGTTTCTCTGTGAAAACTGTGAAAAGATAGCTAACATGGGGAAGTCATAAGATTTGGCCGGACCAACGAAACCGAAATATTTGAAATATTGGGGAAATAGTGTACGTTTGGTTAATAAATTTCGAGATCAGAGAACTAACCATAACAATTAACAGAACGTTTAAGTAAGCAAGTAAGGCGTGCTTTCCGCTAATCACGGATAACTGAAGAAAATATCTGAAAATGTAGCGTTCATTTATGAAATTACAATTCAGCGTTCCAGAAAGCTACAATTTAGATGAACTCGAACTACGATGCCATCCAAGACACAAGATTACTGCAATTTTCAATAAGATTAATTGTAATTCTTATAATACTTTGGGAATATAATATGAATATCGGAAGTTTTTATTTATAATTCTTTCTCGAATAAATACTGTAGATATCTCTGTCGCGCCACAATCTGATATTTTGATTTCTTTTTCGAAAAGGTACTGTATTTGTCATCGTCTCTGCATCTGTCAACACGCCGCAATCTGATATCAATGTAAACTGGTAGCTTGCACAAGTTGACATAGGTGATTATCGACCACTGATTAAAGCGAGTAATTATTGTAATTTCTGATGTTACAAGCAGGTGCGCTCGTGAGCTTACGCTCTTTACTCAGCTGTGCTTTGGATCTATCCAGCATGAATATTATTCCTATCTTAGGCATTGCTGTTCTCAGATGCTGTTAAGAACTTGAAGGCAGACAAAAACTGACATGTTACAATTCTCCACCCACTAGGATTTATTTTGGTTTGTTTATACAGGCTGGTATTTTAACATTTAGTTCTTTTTCTTTTTCAAGATTAAGCGCTTGACCTGTTTCCGATGCTAATACTCAATAAAATCCTTTAAAAATGTTGATCAGTCCATCTTTCTCGAAGTGTGCCAAAATGTGGGTCCTTTGGCTTATAAAATACAGACAAATTAACATTTTCATCACATTCTGCTTCTACTATATTTATTGCCCAAAACTGGGATCGAATATTTTAGTTTCTCACTCTGCCTCTTCTTGTTTTACCAACCATGGATCGTTAAGTTCCTACGTGTGCTGCTTCCAAGTCTTTTTCATCTTTGCTCTTAAGGTCATGTTTTGTTTCCGTATTTCAGAACAGATTTATACATTATGTAGTCTTTGTTTTATTGCTGGCTTCATGTTGTTACCTAATATGTTATACATCCTTATTCTTGTTAATTAATGCTAACTACATTTTCTACATTTTATGATATGACAATTAGTTGCCTGTTCCGCCCTAAAAATTTTCTAGTCATCGTTTCTTGGGTTTTCCTACATATCTCTTTCCTTTAGGAACATAGTTCATTATTTGTTTTGTGATTCGAGGGTCTAGCATTCTTTCAGCGTGTTCTTTCCACAGCGTTTAAATGCTTTAACTCTAGATAGGTGGCTCTTGGGCCTCTTACATTAGTCATTGTGGAGTCAATTGTGATTCCAGAAATAAAATGCTTGTTGTAGGTAAGCTGCATAAATATTGTTAAATTAATGCGTGCATCTACCAAGCAACCGCATAAATTACGAAACTCTCCAATAATGGTGCAAAAGCCAAAGTAGAAAGTATGGCAGAATATTTAAATATATATGGTAATGCCCTATTTTTTCAAGTTTATATCGCATAGCTTAATGGTATAAACATCTCCATAGGATCCTGCTAAAATTACATATGATTGCACAGAATATATTATGCACTAAGTGAATAATTAATCATGCAGTTGTACGCTAACGTTTTGCATAAGTCCCTAAATGGGGCCAAACGTGATGAGCCTTTTCCTCTCTTCCCTCTCACGTTTTAATACTGAATTTGAGGCAAGAATTTGAATATTTGGATATATCTCTTCTACTTTTTGTTCATTTTCAGCTTTCGATCTCAGTATATCAAGTTCATATTTAGTTTTATTGCCTTCACCACCCAATATTTCTTCTTCGACTTGTTTATATTAGGACTTGTCTTCTTCGTGTTGTCTGATATTCCTTCAATTCGTTATGACATACAAAAATAACACTACATTAAGAACTAAAAATTGTATACAGTACAAGGTTGTCCAAAAAGATGTTACCTCTTGGATGGGATTTACATAAATTACATAATTTCAAATGTTCTTTTGTTGTAGACTAGATATGGCCCCCGGCTTCCTTTGGAAGAGAGAAGGAAAGTAGCAGCTTGGATGGAAGTGTTGCGGTCGCCCTCAATAGTAAGGATCAAATTCAGCAATGGTTTGATAAGGACCCTCCAAGCCGTTTAGCTATCCGTCGACTGCATGAGAAATGTGTACGCACCGTGTCTGTGACTGTAAAGGAACGAGTGCACGTCCAAGAAGTATTCAAACTGAAGACAAGATCATAAATGTTCAAGGCACATTGATTAGGAGCCTAGGAAAGTCAGGTGCGGGATTAGCTTTGGAAACGGGAATCGCGCAGACAAGTGTTTTAAGAGTTTTCCACCTCGATCTGGGCATGAAACAGTACCACATTCAACTGATAAAGGCCCTTTCTGACGCTGATGAAACTTGCTCATGTACGAGCTTCAGAGGTGTTATTAGAGATGGTGCACATACACCCTAATGTTGTGTTCTTTATACCGGATGAAGCCACGTTTCATGTCAGCGGCAACATGAATAAGCACAATTGTATTATTTGGAGTAAAGACAATCTATATGAGTTCAGAGATCACACTTGATGCACTCCGAAGGTTAATGTATTGTGTGGCATTCCAAAGTTTGGAATACTTGGTCCATATTTTTTTAGTGATCAGACTGTATCAGGAGCTTCTGACCTAAATATGTTGCAAAATGTAATTGATAATGTTTCCCTCCGTATCTTAACAACAGGTTACTTCCAGCAAGATGGTGCACCACCACATTTTCCCTTAACAGTTCGGCATTACCTGGACGAAACATTTGGTACACGCAGGATTGGAAGAGGAGGGCCTTTGGCTTGGTGAAATAAACGGGTGTTTGCTACAAAATCTACTCACATTAATGACCCTAAAGTACGCATAACAACAATCGTCCGCTCTCTACCTACAGAAATGTGTGAATGAGCTATGGCCTTTGTGGTTCAAAAACTTGAAACATGCATTGCTAACGAAGGGTTTAGGTCAAAGGAGTGCGCTAGCTTCATTTGGACTTATGTACAAAGTGTGTTATTGTGTGATTTTCAAATAACAGTCACTCCTATCTAAGTGATAACATCTTTTTGGACAACCCTTCATAACCATATACTTGCAAAGATCAGCTAAAAATATAATTTAACTATAGAAACAGCATATTGGATGCGGCATACGGCATGCAACGCGAGAGATGGCGTGGGGTATTTTCTGTCATCCTTTCTATCGAGGAACACAACTTCCATAGCTTTCTAGGAATGTACTACCTGTACTCCAGTACCTAATGATCTCTACCAAAGACCAATTCAGCGAAACGGAACGTAGAACATATAGAGTGGGTATTGAAGGTTATTACAAAACTTCCAAATAAAAACTGGAGTTAGAAAGTTTACCATGCCACCTCTCTAGGGTTAAGCTTTCATTAATGTTAAATATACTTATTCTTCTTTAATACCTTCATTTTTAGTACAATCGTTTTTGTATATACTTTTACACTCTTTAAAACTTCATTTCTAAAGCCTATATAATGTTTTCTGTTTTTAATTAGTTATCAAGCTTCACTTTCATATGTTAGAATAGGTACAAAACAAATTTTGTACAATTTTAACTTTGTCTCTTTCTACCGGAATATTCCATTAATCGTTCACTAAATTTTACTGTCAATATCATATTCTCTATTATACCAATATCACATCCTAAATGAAATTCCTCACTTTCTCGATTATTGCTTAAGATATATTATAATAATTATTTTTGTTCTCATTGGATCAATCCAACAAAAAAATCTGATGGCTTTCTCTACATCTCTGCAAAAAATATTGTTATAAAGTTTATGCTTCTATTTACTTCATGCTAATCAAGAAAAAAAAAAAAGCCTAGCAGAAATAGTCTTATTACTTGCTTACTTGAAAGTAGAAGCGAAATAAGGGAGTACCATAGGTTAAAGTGATAGTCGAAAGCTGGTTGCTATGTGACTGACGTTCCTTTGTTTGTATGTACAGGAGTTGACGAATTCCTGTATGAGAAAAGTATACTTTTTTCATAGCTGAAACCAAAAACAAGGAATATCTCAGAAACAATCAACTCCACGAAGAATATGTATTTAACATATTTTGTGTGTTTTAAAGAGGTCTACATTTGTTGTGTGGTAAGTTTTTGTCCATCTCTTACGGTTTAGCAGCTATGCAAAATTCCGTAAAATTGACCCAGAATAAAGTAGTCTTCAGAGGCTATTCCCAGAAAATTCAAAATATAGTATTTATTTGTGAAGTAAATATCTTTAATATACGAAATTTTAATCAAAATCCTTATAGCCATTTTTTATAAAATCAAAATTTTCGAAAAAAGTTCCATGTAAAGAGTAGTTTAGGGTGAGGCGATTTTTCTCAAAATCTTCGTGTCGCATCCCTGGAAGATACTAAACTTAAATACCAAGTTTGGTATTTAAGTTATCGTGTTCACAGACACACGGACACACTGACACACCGACACACACACACACGGACCTTTTTCTGTAAATATTGTTTTTGGATACAGGGGACCCTAAAACATATATTTCCTGTGAAATCTCGGTATCGAATTTTTTGGTGGAGTGCAATACCTTCTCTATACACTATGTACATAGTACGTGTAGAGAAAGTAATAAATATAACAACGCTGTTAATCTATCCATTTTAAGTTGTTAAATTTATTTATGCTTATTTCTAAGCCAGCAATCGTCTTCTTAGAACTAATTTTACACCTAGAGATATAAATGTGACAGCTGTTGAATTATGGTGTCATAAATGTCTAATTTATACCATTTTGATACCGTCCATGGATAGCCATATCTGTAGTGTTCCATCCGATATTTTAATGTACTAGTTTTTTAATATTTGGTTTAGAATAGTAGTTAATCATTGCCATTTACATTCTGACTTGGTTGATAAAAGTTGGTCATATACAAACAGCATTGTTGTAATGTCATTTTGTTAAGTAACTGTCCTTTGTTTTTTTTTGTTTTTTTGTGCTAACTATTCTTCTGTTATATTAAACGGTTTAATTTTATATCTACTATACTCGAGATAAACATTTGCAGAAATCTTTCCTTAGTCATTTCATTGTAAGTGCAAAGAAAATATAAACTCTAATCACCGACTTCTGCTTTGATCACAAGTAAGTATTGAATGAGCATATAACTTTTCTCAGGTATAACCACTTATAATGCATCAACTTTAAACACGACATAATTAATTATTTTATTCAAATATGATGGAATCGTTTACAGTAGGAATTATATTTTCAAATATTAGCTAAAAAATTTTAAGACTAATTTCAACAATTAGTTGTTGTTAATGATTAAGCTAGATGTTATCTCCATAGTTAGATCTATAGGAACTTTTTAATGGATGAGTTAGAATTATTTTGATGGATCCTAATATTTAGCTGTAGCTATGTCTTCTTAAAGAGGTAGCACTAAACATCTGTAAAATCTGAACTGATAGTTTAGCATTTTGAAATAAAAAAGTATAATTCGAAGAAACAGATGGCAATTCTGAGAAAACTCATGTCCAAAAGTTCATTATGCTATATTCACATGCCTTTCAATAATTTAAAACTATTTTAAGAAAAGCCATTTAAATTTCTAATCTTTTCTAACTTGAACATGCCCGTGTTTAAACATTTCAGTACTTTATTGCACATGCCGTTCAAGGTAAAGACAGTGGAAATCAAATCGACAGGCACAATTTTTATATGCAGCTCGCTAAATACTGCTTTTGAAATTCATATGCTTTCCACGACATGCCAAGAAACAACAGCAGTACCTTAAGGATGCAAAAGAGAATTCAAAAATTCAAACCAATAATAACAGAAGTTAGAAGAATTAATTTTGCTATAGAAATCTATTTGAAATATATTGCGTGTTATACCGATAGATAAAAATTGTATGAAGAACCTTATTGCCTTAAAGACTATTAATTGTAAAAAATTGTACAAAATTCCTTCCAACTGAAGAGAACTTCACAGCCTGTCTGCAAAAAATTAAAGATATATAATTTATCCGTCATGTAAATCTATTAAAAAAATGGCGTGTTATTTATGGACGCTCTTTAACTACTGTGGTTCTCAGCGTTTCATTCTAAATTGGGCGTGAAAGTCCGCTTAGTTTTGCTCCGAGGCCTCTCTATCAGGCATGAGGTTCTTTTACGTGCCGTAAATCTACGACACGGGACCAACGGCTTTACTTCCCTTCCGAAGGAAGCCATGCTAAGGATTTTTACACCCGAAAAAATCCATCGTCCTCCCCCGGGTTTGAACCTACGACCTTGGATATATGAAGTTAGCATGGTAACTATTACACCACGGAGGGCGACAAGTCTACTAAATGTGTTGTAAAGTTAATAATATTTTATGGAACTGAAATTGTTCAAATAATTTTACATATAAAAGAACGATTAGGATGAGGGAATTGTTTTGAAAATCTTCGTTTTGTATCTTTGGAACTGAAATTTCCATTTTGTTATCTATCATACTTTTAGTTTTTGAATTTGCTGGTCATACACATAAATACAAATATTCTCTCTCTCTCTCTCTCTCTCTCTCTCTCTCTCTCAGACCATAAGCCCTTGGACCTATTACTAAGCTATATTTGTACTTAGGGGGCTATAAAGCACGCGTTTCTGCTGAAATATCCAAATTAAATTTTTGGAAATAGAGAAAATGTGGGGTCAGTTTTCTCTCTTATACTGGGTCTTGCGTAACGGAGCCAATGTGAGCATTCTCTGCCTTTGTTTACAGCAAGTTTGTTCCTTATTTCAAGAGGAGTACAGCAACTCAAGAGGCTTTCCCAGGGATGACTTAAATACCATCTTCTCTCGCCATAGTTATGCTAGCTGGCCAAATTTGACTGATACTATCTCGATAACATAAAGTTATTCATATTTACCTTTGACCCTTCAGTGGACCCAAACGTCGTGACACTCGGAGTGAAATTGGCCAAGTCTAAAACCATTTTACTGCAGTGGAGTAGCGCTGTGAAAACTATGAAAGGTAATCTTGTTACCATATTCGCAATAAAATACAAAATATAATTCATATACGGTATAATGTACAATCAGGCCATACATCAGCAGATGCCCAGCGGAGCGAAGGTCCAAACGTCGGGTGAATTCACTCCTCTTATGCCACCTACTATAGGACTGGAATTTACATTCTGCGTACTACAGGGAACCACATCTAACTGGTTGATCTTTGAGTAAACAGAGAAAGCAACCTTGCTCGTTGCTCGTATCACCTACCGTCAATGCGTGGCCTTCAAATGCCCGAAAATGTGTTCAGTGCCTGACAATCATAGATTAATGTATTCTATGTAAGTTTATTATTGGTAGAATAATTTCTGTTGTTCTAAATTGATATTTATATTTCTGGTATAAACAGTAATATATGCTTAAGTATGTTAGTCGTAACATAAACAATTGCAAAAATAATGACAAGTATTATAGTATTACATAATAAAACAACAAGCTCCTTAATTGAATAATAAGTTTAATCACATTATAAAGCTAACCGTATGAGAATTAATTTTAACGAAAATATTTCACATTTAAAGTAGCAAGTATATTGGTAATTAATTGTTGTCTAACACAATTCAAGCAAACTACATCGCCTTTTAATACTTGGAACACTACAAAATGAATTAAACAATATCAGTGTGTACTCTTTTCTATAAACAAGAAACATTCCTCCCAGCAAATACAAATGTAGGAATCAATAACTTGCATGTTGGATTGGTTTCTATAATTATAAACTGACACACAATAGTGTGTAAGGAATGAAAGATCGATTAGTGTTGTCATATTGGAATGGAATATATTATACATTGTATCTACTTAAAAATCAGGAACAGCTGGACACCAGTTATTTCTATTGTTGTTTCCCAGTAATAGCAGTTGTATATGCAATTATCTAAAAATCTTAACTATACCTGTTAATTTTGAAAATGATATTTGTTGGCAGGTAGCCCAACTACCACGTAATTGAACTGTGCAAGTATCCTTTCGTACGGGCTATTTCACGTTAAAGCCGGTCAGTTCTTTTGCCATTGAAGAACTGACAGGATTTAATTTTAAACAGCTCCGTGAAGTTCTGAAACTCTTTCAACTCACAAAGAGATATTTATACACATCAAATACGGTGCAATTGTTCCACGTGGTATATTAAATTGTTATTTTGTTTAGTTTTAAATTAATATTTTTATTTTTATTCACTAATTATACCTAAGTAAAATCTACACAACTATGCAAAATGAAAGAAGTGTAAATAAATTATACTTTGAGATGAACGTGGGTAAAAAGGGTACTAGAGAAGCGTGTTACGGATTTTATTTTATATTTATTTTGTCAAAAGCCCTTATGTAGCTAATATCTCTTGTGTACTTGCACACAAAAGCAAACCAATTGAAGATACGTGTTCTCCTGTACAAACACCGACCGTGAAAGCCTCAATGTTTTTTTTTTTATAATTAAATATTTTTGGATTAAAGACCCAAAAGTTCATATATGGGGTTGAACCCCAAGGTTAGTAGAGAACATACTGATGTGCGAGGCGTTCGATTTCCAGTTGAGGTAAAATGTTTCTTTAACCAAGTTAACTCCTTTGCCTTCCCAGAGTATGAATAGGAGTGAAACTGTTTGTGATCTAATGAGTAAAACCTAAAGAAATAATAGTAACCTAGCAATAACAGTACACAAGTAAACATCACTGAAGCAGAGCAACATGTTCCAAAGGGACATTCCGCCAATATGAGCGTGCAGTAAATGGAATAATTAAACAAAAATGTCTGGTGTTTCACTCACATGACCTTTTCTGCATACTATTGTTACAAAGGAGTATTCCTTTATCTACATCGTCCTAATCAAGAAGAACGTTAGCATTAATGTACCTAGTACTTTACAAGTAAAAGGGAAACAAGGAAATACACTAGGCTAAAGCGACAGTCAAAGGTTTTAAACGTTGTCGTTATGCGTTTGTGAGGCAGCACTAAAGACTGCAGGAAGGTGTAAAAATTAACAAGCCAGATAATATAAATAAATGCATGTAGTATAGCAATAAGAGGATGTTACCTTAAGTTTAGTTATGAGAGAGAAGATTACATATCATAAAAGATAAATATTTCGCAAATTTTTTATGGACAGTAGCCAGGGAGCTGGGGGAAGCGTATAAAATAATGTCCTTGAGATAAAAAGTCTGCGCAAGTCTTAGAACGGGTAATAAGATAATAAAATGTGAAAGTTATAAGGGAGATATAAGGATAGTTTTTATTGGCGAATTTTCAGTTCAGTTCATCCTCAATTACTGTACAACACAGTTTGTCCTCATTTACATTTCGTTTTTATTTACTGTAGAGTACATTCAGTTGTCATATTCTCTACAATCTTGTGGATTAGTAAATTAAGAAACGTGATACGCGAAATCTAGGTTTCACGTGTAAGTGAACGCGTAATACAATTTCAGCCATGATCGTATAGAAAAATAATATAACGTGTAAATAAATTATGAGATCTCTTTGTTACAATTTAAATACATTGCTTAAACTAAAAGTTACAAATGTATCATTTATGAAATACCGTAGACGGCTGTTAATAAATACTTGCACGACCGAAGAAACCAATTAGCCGGAGCAAATTCAATTATATATAAAAACACAGTTTTACAACATAAAATAACCAGAGATAATGAAGGATAGGGGGAACGCTGCATTTGTCATTGAAATTTGATTTTCTTTCCAAGCCCAGAAGTAAAAAGGAAAAGAGATAGAATTTAAAATGATCTCCCATTTGAGAAAAATAGAAATAACTTAAAATTTAAACCAATAACCACTTATACCCCGGAAACGGTTAACTCTTCAAAAATATACACAGCAAATTCTGTGTGCTAACGAAAGGTACATTTTTGTTTAGTAATTCTTTGTCTATCTCTTACGGATACCCAGTTATGCAAAACTTATCTGGAATGAAGAGGTCTTCAGAGACTATTTCCAGAAAATTAAAGATATGCATTTTAGTTTTAATCTAAGTATGTTTCATATGCGATATTTTAATCAAAATCATTAGCACCATTTTTGAGCAAAACTAAACTTTAAAAAAAAAATGTCATGCAAAGATAAACTTGGAATGGGGAGATTTTATTGAAAGTCTACTTAGGGCATATTTTAAATATGCTAAATTTAAATGTCAATTTTGATATTTCTACTATGTTTTCGCGTGCGCGTGAATGGACAAATTTTCTAAAGATGTTTTTTTTTTTGTTTCAAAAGACGACAAAATAAATAAATTATTTATAAATATATGTATTTGGAAATTTTTGGTATCGAATTTTTGGGTGGAGCACAATATCTTCTCAATAGAGAAAGTAAAAATACTTTATAATTACATTTCTGAGAACTATGATCTAGACTTTTGACCTTGCCACAGAATAATAATATCCAATTGCATTAATGCCCATAACATAGCACATTTGGTCCCTTTACATTGAACTACTTTTCTCTGTTTGATCCCGGCATTGGAATCGGACAACTGTGTCACGTATAGCGCGCGAAACTGAGCCTTACGGTTTCGGTGGTACTAATGGAGGGGTTGACCACATAATGAGAGTTAAGACCGACTCACACCCTCGGCTGTGAGATTCTGATGGGGAGGGTACGTCAACGAGGCCACATTAGCATTGCCCTGCACTCGACATGGAGCAAGTTCGACACCAGGATTGCTTTGCACTGGCTTGGCTTAAATAGAAGATACCACAGCCCTGCCAACGTGTACTGCATGCTGTAAATTATCCCCAGTATGCGTTCTGTACATGAAGTGAACATGATGATGCTCCACTATAATCAGCAACATCTTGTTTTAATTTTAAATATATGTCACATTTGTTCGTGTATATTTTATGCGCATTCTGTGCTTCTCATTTTTAAGAGTTTTAATCAATATGGTCTGAAAGAATTAATATATTACAACATAATCGAAGTGTGCTTGTCCAGAAATGTTACTAATTATTGTTTAGTTAATTATTTTCCTTAATTACATTCATGAATTAATAATAATTATTAAATTAGGAATTAAGTAATAATACTACTACTAATAATAATATTAAACGGACATTTTAATGATAGAAAATGCAATATACATAGAATATACATATGTATATTAAAGGAAATAGAGCAACAACATCCTATAATAGTCGCCCTGATTTTTTCATGGTGTTTAAAGGCAATACTCCAGTGAGTTATAATTGTTTTAAAGTTTAAAATTATTTCAATAATCAAACAATTGCATTGAATTTCAACAAAGATATACGTTTTGAGGTACCATGTGCTCCAAATGCATTTTTAAAAAAAGGTCGGGGTATGTGTGTATGTATGTATGTCCGTGTGTCTATGAATACCAAAACTGGTATTTAAGTTTAGCATCTTTCAATAATGTGTCACGAAGATTTTAAGGAAAATACCCCGCTCAAACTAACCTTTTTATAGATTTTTTTTTGTTGAAAATGTTGACTATCTATAAAATGGCTCTGTAGATTTTGATTAAAATAACATATCTATAAGATACTTTCATCAAACTAAATGAGTATTTTAATTTTTACGGGAACAGCCTCTAAATCTGTCTTCATTCTGGGTGAGCTATGCATAAATTGTGAGAGATAGAAAAGAACTGTCTATACAAAAAATGTAGATTGCTTTAATATCATTGTCAGTGTTCCTAAACTTTTTAATAATACATTTTCAATTTAAACAATAATTGACTTTTTTTTGTAGTGTTTAACGCCCGCTTTTACTGCTCTGGCACCGCAGGCGATGACACTGATGATACATGTAGATGGAGCCCCGGTAGAATGAGATGGCGGGGGAAACCGGAGAAAACCCGCCCCTGCGCCGCTTTGTAAGCCACAAATCTCACATGCGGTCGCTTGGTGAGAGGCGAATGGTCTGACCACTCGGTCACGGCGCGGCCATAATAGTTGACAGATTTATATTTATGTATTATACAGGAAATATTGTGTTTAGGCAAAACAGTTAACCTTTCATTATTCTGAACTAAAACAGCGCAAAGAAAAACGTGTAATATGAAGAGAACGAAAATAAAACAAATATAAATCATAGAACAAGTATTCCTGATCCTGTGTGGTAAGTAGACAAACAATTAAATAAACAGGATATTCTTTATATAATACCGCTCGACCCAGATAACATGCTCCAACACGTTATTCCTGCAGCAATGCCGCCAGCGAGAAGACGTTACTATGGCAGACGCCGAAATATCGATACTATAACACATGCAATTGAAAACAATTTGCAAACTGATCGATACCACTGTATTAAGCTATGGACAGTTCATGATTCTGGCACATTACTAGGCTGGAAGCCCCATTGATTGTTTGCTTAATGAATTGTTTAAAACTGGTGTTCCCTATACAAACCTAAAGGCCCATTTTGTCCCTTAAACTAAGAAATCTATGAAGTTTCTGGTATAATGCTGTAAACCAAGCTCCTAGTTTCAGTATTTTTAATATCCTCTGGCTCCATACAAGAAAATTACAGAAAAAATCTGATGTGTTCCATTCACATGACTTTCTCTACACGTCTAAAACAAATTATTGTTGAAAAGCTTATGCTTCTATTTGCTTCGTGCTAATTGAGAAATATTAGTAGAAATATTTTTATTACTTCCTTCCTTATAAGAAGCACATTAGGAAGTAAGGAAGGTACATTAGGTTAAAGTGATATTCAAAAGCTGGTTGCTATGTGACTTAAGTTCCTTTGTTTGTATGGACAGGAGTTGACAAGTTCCTGTACGAGAAAGGTACAAGTTTTACAAAGCTGAAACCAATAACAAGGAATATCTTAAAAACGATCAACGCCACGAAAAAAAATTATATAACATAAATTGTGTGTTTTAATGTGCTCTACATTTTTTGTGTGGTACACTTTTGTCCATCTCTTACGGTTTAGCAGCTATGCGACGTTTCGTAAAATTTATCCAGAATAAAGAAGTCTTTAGAGGCTATTCCCAGAAAATTCAAGATGTAATTATTGTTTGTCAGATAAATATCTTTAATATACGACATTTTAATCAAAATTGTTACAACTATTTTTAAGAAAATAAAAATTTTCTAAAAACATTCCATGTAAAGGGTAGTTGGGGATGGAGGGATTTTCTTGAAAATCTTCGTGTCGCATCCTTGTAAGAAACCAAACTTAAATACGAGGTTTGGTATTCAAATGCCTTTTTGTTTTTGAGCTAAGCTACCCACAGACACACACACACATACACAAACATACACACATACACATAGACAGACATACACACACACACACACAGGGACATTTTTCTAAAAATGCTTTTTTTCGGATTCAGGGAGTCTCAAAACATGTATTTCCGGTGAAAGCTCGGTATCGGATTGTTGGGTGCAATACAATACTTTATCTATACACCATGTACATAGTACGTATAGAAAAAGTAAAATTATCTCTATGCCATTCACTTCAGAGGAGACACATCGAGGATGCATCCGCCTCTCCAAGCTTCCTATACATATAATGGGCTGTCAAACACATCCATAATGTGCAAATGTCTCTTAAGAGAATTGTGGCTGGTGTGCTGACCTATCACAACCCTTATTCGCCCCCTACTGAGGGCTATAACAACCTTCTTACGAGTATGTCCTTGCAGGGCCCAAAGATTAACTCAGTTTCTCCGTGCCTGAACCAGAAGTCCTCCACAGCCAAGTACAAATTGCTAGTCCAAAGAGCTTACAAGGAAATTCGCTTACTTAAAACGTTTATGTCAGCATTCGAATGGTGTTGGAAGTGTAAGAATAGGACCTCCAAACTATACGTATACTTTACTCATTACACTACTACACGTCTGCTACCGTGAACAGTTGCGAATGGAAGGTAATTCGACGTGGGCCTCAAAATTAAAGAAAGGGTTGGAAACCATTGGGATGGGAGACATTTGGATGGCGGGGCAGGAAAACAGGCGAAGTATTTGGAGAAAATTAAGAAACGTCTCTGTGATATTGACAGACAGCAAATAATTGCGCAATGCACAGAGAAGTTGTCATTAGTAGTACAGTCTGGGCTGAAATCGGAGTGGGGTATGGAGCAATACATCAAAACAGGTACCAAACTCATTAGAGAGGGGCTCGCATGGATTAGACTAGGAGCATGGAGGAGCACGAAAATTTCTGACGAGAATGGTACGAGAATCTGTCCCATTTGGGAGGAGGAAGAGTCGTGGACTCATATCTTGGCAAGATGTAGGGGTACGAAGGAATGGCGGGAAAAATATTTGCCGCGATTTTTTACCACTGCGCATGTAGGGATAGAAACATGTTGGACGCTACTGGCAGGCACGGAAAACATGGACGGGCTAGGTAAATTTATACTTAAGACAAGACAGCTGAGATCTGAGGAGGCTGCCAATAGAGAAGGGGAGGGGGGAATAAGATCAAATAAACAAAAGTGACTACAATGTTCTACATACTGTCATACTTAGGTCACTGTTGTGCTAGGGTTGTATATATTATGTGTATATATGTCTTTTAAGTGTAATTACCTATTATAAGAGGGTGCATTTATGAAAGTGTACTCTGTTCTGTAAATTTAAATTGCTATATTTGAATATCTTTGTGTCTTTATTTTCGGATACACTCTTAATTTTTATTGTTGTTTAATATTGCTTTTGACTGTGTATTTCCTTTGTCTTTTTATTTTCATGTTTACTCTTTTAATTCTTTGTTGTGGTTGTTGTTTTAATATTGCTTGTAATGTGTATTAGAAAAGCACGTACGGTCTGTGGACCCGTGCGACTGTTGAAATTCTATGTATGATATTGCTATGTTAATAAATACACTTATTCATTCATTCACTCATAGTAATTAGAGGAATTAATTATTGTGTTGCATCTAACAGTTAGATGTTAGGTTTGACTAGAAAACAGGTCTTGGGACTTTCAGAGTCCAGAAAATAACTTTTTTTTTAAAAATATCAGCGTGTTCTCGTTCTTTGTTACCTCAATTCTGGAAAATAACCAGAAAATAAGAAGTGGCGTCTTTCAGGAATGCGACATGAATTTTCCACTGAAATACGCCTCCCTCAACTTATTTTTTATATGTTCAAATTTTTGTTAGATCAGATTTACTCAAAAATTTCTCTAGCTGTTTTGGTTAAAATTCTGTTTGTTTAACCTATATCCATACCACATTAAATATACAGGTGTTTCAAAAATACGGGGCATAATTTCAGGTATGTATTTCCCACATGAAGACAATCAAAATAGTTCATTACAACATGTGTCTGAAAATGCTTCATTTCCGAGTTATGGCCTTTACGACATTGAAAGTCCCACCTGTAGACAATCAAAATAGTTCATGTCCGGAAATGCTTCATTTCCGAGTTATGGCCTTCACAACATTGGAATTCACAAGAACGTTTTTCTTTCCGCAGGTCTTTGCCGTCAAAGGAGACATTAGGAGGGCGCTCTGATAGTTCATTCTGAGGAAGGTTACATTCAGTGTTCTTTAGGCGTTAAGACTGTGCGAAATGTATTCAAATCAAGAGCTGGCAGAGATACACTTCATGTACGGTAAGGCGGACGGCAATGCTGCGCTAGCTCGTCGTTTGTACCTGGAGAGGTACCCACAGCGACAATGTCCAGATCGGAAGACATTTGTACATCTCCATTCCCGTCTGTGCGAGTATGGAACATTCACCTCTCCTGGTTTGGGAAGGGGACGACCAAAATCTACAACTCCAGAAGTGCAGGAGGAGATTCTGGAGCCTGTGGACAGGACTCCTTCTATCAGCACACGACGGTTAGCGTTGCAAGTCAATGTTCCTCATACGAATGTCTGGAGACTGTTGAACGAGTATCAATTGTATCCTTATCATTTGCAACGTGTACAGACCCTGTCACCAGCAGATTACCCTGCACGAGTTAGGTTCTGTCAGTGGTTCTTGCAGCAGTGTGGTGTAAATCCGAACTTTTCTGCCGTCGTATTATTTACAGATGAAACACAGTTCACAAGAGATGGCATAACAAATTTCCACAATCAGCATGTATGGTCGCATAAAAACCCACGTGCAACTGTTGTATCTCATCACCAGGTGCGGATCTCCCTCAATATGTGGGCCGGTATCATTGGTGATCGATTAGTTGGACCCCATGTACTTGTAAACATACTTACGGGGCAGGCGTACACAAACTTCCTGGAAAACACCATACCTGACGTTTTCGAAGACACTCCACTGATCAATCATCAACACATTCACTTCTTGCATGATGGCGCTCCTGCACACTTCAGTCTTACGGCTCGCCGGTCTTGGATCGAAGGTTTCCTGATCGATGGATAGGTAGAGGTGGCCCAATTGCTTGGCCTCTACGCTCACCTGATCTGAACCCTCTCGATTTCTACTTGTGGGGCCATTTAAAGTCATTGGTTAATTCGTCTCCGGTGCCGGATTTGGAATCCCTTCGGAATCGAATTGTGGCAAGTTGTGAGGACATACGCAATACTCCTGGAGTTTGGGATCGTGTTCGCAGGTCAATGAGACATCGACGTGAGGTGGACATTTTGAACATCTTCTGTAAGAAGATGTTCAAAGAAAAGCGTTCCAGTGAATTTCAATGTTGTGAAGGTCATAACTCGGAAATGAAGCATTTCCGGACACATGCTATGATGAACTAATTTGATTGTCTACATGTGGGAAATACAAACCTGAAATTATGCCCCGTATTTTTGAAACATCGTGTATATATATTTAATTTCTGAGAGCAGATAGTATAATATTCCTCTTTCTAAATTAATATTTAATATTTGAAGATCAAAAAGGATATAGAAAATTTAGTCGATTTAAAAATATTTATGAAATTAACTATTTACGAGACACTTTTTTATTGTTTAAATTGTCATTGTTCAAACTTTTCACTTGCAAAGACTTATGTTTTTCATTTATATGTAAAGAGAACAGAATTTTAGAATCATTACATTACGACTCGTTTTTAGATATCTGACAATCGCTTAATTCTATTTGTATCTAAAACGAAATATGTAATGAAACTATTTCTGCTATGTTTATCTCAGTTAACATGAAATAGATTTAAGAATAATCTTTGTAAAAATAGCTTGCTGAACAATGTATAGAGAAAGCCATGTGAGAGTAAAACATTGTTTGTTTTTTAGGTTGTGATTCTTTTCCACTTTTAAGCCAACTAAGTGTTTGTGTGTGTGTTTGCTGAAGCTCCACTAAGGTTTTATCATTATTATTATTATTATTATTATTATTATTATTATTATTATTATTATTATTATCATTACTACTATTTTTATTATTACTGTAATTATTACTGTTATTAAAATGGGTAACAAGTTTTAGAATCATATTTACGTGGTGGCATTTTATCCTAGAATATTCAATAAAACTTGAAAATATTTCATCTTGATATCTCTGTCAAATATCGATCAATGTTGAGCTGCATAAGCGCTGGGCTCATTTGAATATCATTTCACCAATTTCATTCATCGCACGGAATGAAATCACAGCTTTGGCACAAGAAGCAAGTATTCCACCAATTACACCACAATAAATGTAGATTTCTCTATGTGTATTTATGTGTGTTGTTTGTGAAAGAGGATATGTGTGTAAGAGAGAGAGAGAGAGTAACAATGGGGTGGAGAGAGAGAGAGAGAGAGAGAGAGAGAGAGAGAGAGAGAGAGAGAGAGAGAGAATGTGTCTGTCAAACTGTGTGAACAACACTATTCCTGTATTTACTTATTTTAGATTACTAAAACTGTAAACTACAAACGTTTGGACTCTTCCAGCTCCTGGCTTAGGTGTTAAGAAGACATTTGTTGACAAAATGCTTGATGAGTTTCCTAAGAATAACCTTGGACCGTTTAAAGACACCTCCATATTTTAATTTAATATCAATGTTACAAAGCAAAACACATATAAGTAATAGAATGTTTCAAGACCTATATATTGCGTATTCATTACTACAATACTCTTCACTTGACAAAGTTAATGCGTGTGAACAAAACCGAACTAGCGAGTGAAAAGTTCATAAGGAAAGGAAAAGAATATCGAGCATGCATCAACATTTAATCCTGCATATACGCACCATCTTGTTTAACCCAAGTTCTAAAGTAATTTTCCAAAGTATCAAAGCTAGAGGATTAGTTTTAGGACAGCATTACAGGTAACAAAATAAGTGTTCATACCAAGTTTCATTCAAATACATCTTTTGACTACAGGTCAAAATCGACATAACTAGCTAAAATCTAAGTACGTCTGCTTCTTAAAATATGGAGATGTATTTTAAATTAGGTTTTTAAAGTATTTGTAGCAAAATGCTCGTTTGATTTTTTCCTAAATGAATAGTATTTTTAAAAAGATTTTTACATCTCAAAGTGTAAAAAACTGCAAAAACAGCACATAAATATAGAAATTAATTTTTAACTTAATCAATTGACCGGTTACAAATATATAAAGAAACTTTTATTACACACATTCTGCAATGCTTTGAGAAAACATTTCAGAGCTCTAGCTTTGTTTTTGTGGAGAAGATAATTTTGAAAGTGAAATTTGAAACTAAGAAAGATGATTACAGTTTGACACAGAGAGCCATTTAGTTAGTGCAACGCTTCAAAATGACTTAAAAAGCTTGTGCTCCATTGGTCCTGGAAGAATAATGCATCGCAGATATGTATTAAAAATCTAATGTGTACCATTCATATGACTTTCTCTACATCCATGCAACAAATTATTGTTAAAAAGCTTATTGTTCTATTTACTTAATGCTAATCGAAAAAATAGCAGAAATAGTCTTATTACTTGCGTCCTTGTAAGTAGAAGCAAAATAAGAGAGTACCATAGATTAAAGAAATAATCAAAAGCTGGTTACTATGTGACTGAAGTTCTTTGTTTTTATGGACAGGAGTTGACAAAGTCTGTGTGAGAAAAGTATAATTTTTAAAGCTGAAGCCAAAAACAAGGAATATCTCAAAAACGATCAACTCCTTGAAAAAAAAATGCATATAGCATAGATTGTGTGTTTAAAGTGCACTGGAAGTTTTGTGTGGTAAGCTTTTCCATCTCTTACGGTTTAGCAGTTATGCAAAATTCCGTAAAATTCGTCCAGAATAAAGTAGTCTTCAGAGACTATTCCCAGAAAATTCAAGATATACATTTTATTTGTCAGGTAAATATATTTAATACATGCTATTTTAATCAAATCGTTAGGGCCATTTTTGAGAAAATCAAAATTTCCGAAAAAAGTTCCATGTAAAGGGCAGTTTGGGATCGGAGAGTTTTTCTCAAACTCTTCTTGTCGCATCCCTGGAAGATGCTAAACTTAAATACCAAGTTTGGTATTTTACCTACTTTTCGTTTTTGAGTTATCGTTCACAAACACACACGGACACACACACACGTGGACCTTTTTGTGAAAATAATTTTTTTTGGATATAGTGGACCCTAAAATATATATTTCCGGTGAAATCTCGGTATTAATTTTTGGGTGGAGTGCAATGCCTTCTCTGTACACTATGTACACAGTACATGTAAAAATAGGTGCATTTTTGCACAAAAAATTCAAAATTTGAAATTGTTGATCAAAATCGCTAAATGGACATTTCTGCTCCTCTAAGTTCGGAATAAAGGCAGGCTATCTCAGTATTTTTATTCACACTCTTTACTGAGGATTCTTGTGTGTATTCCTAGCTCTGAGGTGGCGATTTCAGGTGCACCCTATCCATTCCTTCACCTCTTGACTAGTTCAGCAGCTAGTGTAGCCATTCACTCTTGAGTATTCCCAAGGCCCAAATCGTCCGATGCTATGGTAACAGCTGCAGGTCTTCTCGTTACATCGCCATTACCATAATCGCCCCTTCATCAAGAAAGTGACTTTGACCTCTGGGTGCTTCCAGTTAATAAATGGGGTTCATACATTGGAACGTGAGTTCCTTACCAGGTGGCCTAACTGGCCCGATTTGCCTTGTTCCTTCGAGCGCTAAAAGAGTTACATATCTCAACGGGGTTGCTTCAAGTTAAAAACCTACCAACGTAGAATTAACGAGAGCGACCTTCGTTTACCCCTCTCAATAACCGCAATCTGCCCACATCTACGCAATAAGCAAGAGGGATTCATGTAGCTAGTTCCCTACTTACCGGTTTTAACTTGAAAAAAGCACTGCAACTCTTTTAACGCACGAAGGAATATCTGCACATGACAAATACGAGGCAGCTGGGCCACCTGGTATAGCGAGCATGGTCAATCAGTTCCCAGTAAATGTAGATCTACATTAAAATAACAATTTACACATTACTCAAACTTCCTGAAATAAAATACAATACTCTTATTTATACAGTAAATACTGACAACAATCCATATAATAAATTGTCCTTGAGTCTAGACGTGGTGCGAATTAACTCACTGTCTAGCAGAAGAGCTTACTAGATAACTTCGAGAGATGCGTTCATGAGATTATGTCAGTTTTCAACACAAACTAACCAGACCACCTCCTTATGTAATTATCACACTTAGCATATAAAAAACATGCACAAAGCATTTATATTTCAATAAATATGTTTTAATTATCTGCTGAAGCGTGAATATCTTACTTTGATAATGAACTTACCGTTCTATGTACATATGTACAAACTGTTCGTGACATGACCGTTAACTCAGTCGGTGGAGCACCTACCTGATGTCTAAGGGGTCCCGGGTTCGATTTCCCGAAGGAGGGTGGGCATTTTTCTGTAACCAAGAATACTCCACATCCTCCCCTGAGTCCGGAGGCATGACTGAGAGTGAGAATGTGAGCTTGTATAGCTAAAGATAATTCCCCAAAGTAAGCATCAGCAGCAATCCAGTGATGTCAGACATGAAAATGCTTCCAAAGAAGCCGTCGATATACCTAGATATTAATGGCAGCATATAAATAAAAAGAAGCCCAGAAGTAGGTGTAAGCTCTAGAATTCATTTCAAAATCAATGGATTTTGCAGAATAGTATTCAATTATTTGGCGTACCCAGTTCTAAAAGGCAAAAATGCACATGAAGGACATTAATCCTTTCGTTTTGTTTGTTTTATCTCAGTTCGATGTTTTTGTAACCTCTCGTGTACCTTTCGCGGACGATATTAATGCTGAATAAATGCTTTAATTCTTACTGAAATAGAATATAGGAAATTTTACTCAATAATTATACAATCGCCTGATTATGGTGATTAAGCTGTAATTTTTGAGGAGCCTGCAGAAAAAATTGTGTCTCACTAGAGTGATATTTTTTATGGTTCTTCTCTTTGATCGGCTTCTAATTTTTCATTTTTAGTGGGTGGGGCGCCCTTTATTTATAGCTTAGCCAACGAACATAGCTGAAATCAAGCGTATCAATTTCTGAGAAAACACCGTCGCATAATGTTTCCCGTGAAACCCAAGGATATCCCATTTTCACTTTGTCTACATGAGTTGTCTCCCACCAAGATACCGAGATTTTTGGTGGACAAACTTGCATTGGGATGGGTTTTCTCCGAGTTATCCAGTTCCCCCCATGGCATTCCACTGGTGCTCCATCTTCATAATGTATTATATGTATCATCTCCTGCGGTGCCATAGATGTAAATGCGAGCGTTAACCCTAGGGCACATACAGGGCCTCGGAAGCCCTCCAAAGTCTTACTTTATAAATATTTTTGTAATTCTTGATTTGATTTCAAACTCCTCTCAGGTGTTCTTCCGTTTGCTCTTTGACATCCCTCTTATAAAGTCTGAGCTAGACTGTATTTCAAGTTTTTTATATAATTCAAAATATTTGCCGAAACCCCGTTAATGCATATGCAGGGCTTTAGAAGCCCTCTTACATTGATACATGTTTTTATTTCATATTGGCTTCTACATTTGTTCAGGAACAGTTATTAATTCAACAATAACTATAGCAGAGGCATATTTTCCTTATACCTTTAAGGAACAAATTAATGACATGATTTGGTAATGTTTATCTTGATTATCATTATGCAGATATCAGAATAGTTTATTGTACCAATAATTTTGCAGAACAGATGGGGAAAACTATGGGAATGAAATACATTATATTTTGAATGACACTGAATATGAAATCTCTACACAGAACAAAAAAAAAAATATTTAATGTGTTCGATTCACCTCGACTTTCTCTACATCTCTATAATTATTAGTAATAAGCTTATTCTTCTATATACTTTATGCTAATCTAGACAAACACTAGCAGAAACGGTCTGATTACTTAGTTCCTTCTAAGTAGAAGGGAAATAAGGGAATAAACTAGCCTAGACCGGCAGTCAAATGTTTTAAAATGAGGTTGCTATGAGATTGAAACCTATTTCTTTGTGTGGCCAAGAACTGAGAAGTTCCCGTGTGGGAAAATTAGGTATCAGTATTTTAAAACTGAAACAATTACGAGAAATATCTCAAAAACGTCAACTCCACGAAAAAAATGTATATACATAAATTGTGTGTTTTAACGAGACCTACAGTTTTTGTGTAGTAAGCTTTTGTCTATTGCTTACGTTTGTCAGTTATGCCAAATTTCTTTAAATTCATCCGGAATAAAGATCTCTTCAGAGACTATTCCCAGAAAATTCAAGATATAAATTTTATTTGGTATAAAAATATGTTTAATATTCCGCATTTTAATCAAAATCGTTAGAGGAATTTTAGAGAAAATCAAAATTTTCGAAAATATTTCCATGTAAAATGTAATTGGGGGGGGGATGTTCTGGAAAATCTCCGTGTCGCATCCTTGGAAGATACTGAACTTAAAATAGCAAGTTTGGTGTTTAACGGACTCGTTTTTAAACTATACTGCTCACAAACACACACACATACACACATCAACACACACGGACAGTTTTCTAAAAATGCTTTTTATGGATTCATGGATCCTAAAGCATGTGTTTCCGGTGAAATCTCGGTATCAAATTTTTGGGTGCATTACATTATCTTCTTTATACACTATGTACATAGTACGCGTAGAGAAAGTAAAAATTAAAAGACTTGCTGCTCTATTGTTATATTTTACAGCGATTCCGTTTTGTTTATGGTACTTTCTTACCTCCCATACTAGCAATGAAGCGTTTAATATGCATACCGACTCCCTCATCAGCAGAGAGAGAATTTGCTTGTTGTAAAACATTAATAAATGTTGATGAAAAGAGCACGGCTTTGCTACGTTGTTGTTATTTTTTTGCAGCTTTTGTATGTAAGGGACGTAGATTTTAGTTTAAAAAACCGCCTGAAGACAGCTTTTGTATACTTATATATGCATATGCTGATATATCGAGGTAAAATACAGTATTACGATAGGCCAGGTGTTCATTACTATTATTATTATTATTATTATTATTATTATTATTATTATTATTAGTTTCATTGCATTAATTATTCAATATTCAATCATTCCTTATCACAGCCTTTCTACATCATTTATCTCACGTATGATATATTAGAGGTATCAAATAATAAAACCCCAAATGTTTGTAAATGATTATTTGTATATGCTGATACTTGATCAAGTGAGTTAAGGTATTTGGGTTATGTTTATGCAAATAAATAAAGTATAACCATATCTAATGGATCTTTGATAATAAATGTGGACTGCTCTCTCCTAATTCTGCTTTATAATTAATATTTCCCTAAAAAAGGTCTGTGTGCCTAGGTTTCCTAACTCAAATATTCCTGATCTTATTTATACTCCTTTACGTTGATAAAATTAATACTTTGTAATTATTTTATAATTCTTGTTTTTATTATCATTAAAGTCATCCTTACTACTATTAAGTAATTTAATACACAGATTAAGAGCATATATCTAGTGAAACCAAATATAAAGTTTATTAAGAAAAGCTTTTAAGACAAAGGAGCAAATATTTGAGCAGATAATGATTTTTGTCATAATAAATGCCTCACCAAGACTGTGGTATTTATTTAAAATGAACTTCTCAAACTGAACCAATATTTTTAAAGCTTTTTCTACCATCTTTATAAAAACGAAACCTCCGTAAAACGCCAATTGAGCGCAGAACGGCTATTATATCACGAAAAACATCCCTTTTAAATAATTCAGTATTTCACGGCCAGTTGGTACGTATAAAACCTACAGAAGAAACAAGAAAGGAAAAGTATAAAAAGAAGACGGAAGAAAAGCAAAAGGCAAAGAACTGAGATAAAACTTTTCCTCTAACCACTTTTTATTCAGAAGAATAAGAAGAAAAGTGCTTGCTTTCTGCTCTGGACTGTTGACTTAGCTGGTAAACAAAACTCTCATAGCCATACTTATATATGTACACGTACACATTTTGCAGAATGTTGTAAAATAGTTTCATTTTTAGTAAATCAACAACTTTCCTTTGTAGCATTTGATAGGGTCTTGTGTATTTCCGCATTGTATCTTGGTAAATATTAACTAGTTGAGGAAAATGTTTGTTGTCAAGGCACATAAACCATCATACTTACAGGACAAAAATCGGCAATATAGAGTTAAATAAACATTAATGTGAAATGAATTATTTGATACGTTATGCTGAAAACACGTTGTTTACTCGATATTCTGCAAACTATTTATAGATAACCTTATTTTGTTGTCTAATTCGTTGTAGTCGAGATACAATTTACAGAAATTACTTCAGTACATAGTTCCTTGTGGGAAACAAAGAGGAATCTCCTGGTTCTTCGGTTTTTATACTGAGTTGCTCCATAATCACCTTTCCTTTCACGCATTTTATACTATCGTCTTGCTCATTGGCATACCGGCATCAGGCTGATCACCCATTCTTGCTATTTTTTTTTTTTTCGTAGCTTAACGTCCTTTAACCTGGGTTGGTCACATCAGACGATAAATGAAATTGATGAAATGATGCTCAAATGACTTCGTGGTCTATGGAGCTTAAAGTTACTCGACATTTGTCATCTCAGGATAAGGGAAAACCCCGAAAAAAACCTTAGCCGGTCAACTCACCCTAAGCGAGATTCGAACTCAGGATTTGAACGTGAAGCCGACACGCTACCACCACACTACCCAGGCGGGCTTTGCTGCTCTATTTGAGTCAGAGTCCTTCTGATCCTCAACAGGCTGCTGATCCGTATGCCAGATTGTAATTCTGGGTGGGGAATGTGAGTTCGCTATATGAGAAAGGTAAATAAAGAAGGAAGAAGAACATCCAAATGAACATTATTTGACCTAAATAATTGACTGTGTATGATATTGGTGCTGAGATCCCATCGAAAAAATAAGCTACCTCATAACTCTCTTAAGCTATTCTTACCATATGTTCAACATTTCACAAAAATTTTCAGGATGTTCAAATTATTTTCTCCTCCTGCTCCTCTGGCAAACTGTTCTTACAAAAGGTTATCTAGTATCTACTTCATGGTAATTGACCTAAACCTTACTTGCTTCTTTGTAAGTAGAAGAAAAATACCAGAATACCTAGGCTAAAGGGATAGTTAAATCCTTTAAAAGCTGGTCGCTATGTGAAACAATTAAAATTCTGTTATTTTTAGTGATCAGGAGTAAAACAAAATATACATGAAACGGAAGATGACTTCCCGTTTGAGAAAAGTTAAATTAGCTTAGAATTGAAACCAATAACAAGCAATACCTTGTAACGATTAACTCTAAAAAACTGTGTGTGACATAGTGTGCATTGTGTGTGTGTGTTTTAGGCTATTGTGTATTAAACATTTGTCTATCTGTTACATTTTACCAATCATGCAAAAGTTATCCAGAATGAAGAGGACTTCAGAGGATATTCTCAGAAAATTCAAGGTACACATTTCTTTTGTCATGAAAAACTCTTAAACGTATAGTATTTTAATCAAAATCGTAAGAGCCATTATTTAAAAATAAAAATTATAAAAAAATGTTCCATGTATAGGGTAGTTCAGGGGGGATTTCCCTGAAAATTTTCGTGTCGCATCTACAGAAGATACTGAACTTCAAGGTTGGTATTTAATCGATTTTTCGTTTTTGAGCTATGCTCTCCACAACCGCGCGTGTGCCCACACACACACACACACACACACACACACACATGCATACACACATACACCTACACACATACACATATACGTACACCTACACACATAAATACATACACACACATACACACCTACACACATACACCTACACACATACACACATACACATACAAATACTCATATACACATACACCTACACACATACCCCTACACACATACACACACATACACCCATACACCTACACACTTACACACACATACACACATACACCTACATACATACACACATATACACACATACACAACATACACCTATACACATACACACATACACCTACACACATACACAAATACACATACACACTTACACACATACACACATACACCTACACACATACACACATACACACACATACGCCTATACCCATACACACATACACCTACACACATACATACATACACATACACACATACATACATACATACATATACACACATACATACATACACATACACACATACACATACACACATACATACATATATATACACACATACACACACTAAGAGTCTCAAAGCATGTATTACCGTAAAATCAATATGCCTTCTCCATCTACTATGTAAATTGAACATACGTGCTGAGAAAGTAAAAAATACATAGCACTTTCTCAACATTCTATTTACAAATTGGCAATATATGTCCAATCTGCACAACATTTTGGTATGAATGAAAATTACACACGACTTTCAAAATCCATGCTGATCCTATTACTTTCTCTACACGTACCCTGTACATAGTGTATAGAGAAGGTATTGCACTCCACCCAAAAATTCGATACCGAGATTTCACCGGAAATATATGTTTTAGGGTCCTCTGTATACAAAAAAAAAGTTTCAGAAAAAGATCCGTGTGTTTGTTTGCGTCCGTGTGTCAGTGTGCCGGTGTGTCCGTGTGTCTGTGAAACTATAACTCAAAAACGAAATGTCAGTAAAATACAAAACTTGGTATTTGAGTTTAATATTTTCCAGGGTTGAGAAAAATCCAGCCACCCCAAACTACCCTTTACTTGAAAATTTTTTCGAAAATTTTGATTTTCTTAAAAATGGCTCAAACGATTTTGATTAAAATATGGTATATTAAAGATATTTATATTAAATATATTTACCTGACAAATAATATGTATTCGTATATAATGAATTTTCTGGGAATAGTCTCTGAAGACTACTTTATTCTGGATGAATTTTACGGAATTTTGCTTTAGTGCTAAACCGTAAGAAATGGACAAAAACTTACTTCACAAAAATGTAGAGCACGTTAAAACACACAATTTATGTCATTTAAATTTTTTCGTGGAATTCATCGTTTTAGAGATATTCCTTGTTTTTGGTTTCAGCTTTAAAAGAACATACTTTTCTCATACAGGAATTTGTCAATTCCTGTCCATACAAAAAAAGGAACTTTAGTCACATAGCAACCAGCTTTTGACTATCATTTTAACCTATTTCACTCCCTTATTTCGCTTCTACTTACAAGGAAGCAAGCAATAAGACTATTTCTGCTAATTGTTTTCTCGATTAGCATGAAGGAAATATATAGAACCATAATCTTTTTAACAATAATATATCACAGAGATGTAGAAAGAGTCATATGAATGGAACACATCATATTTTTTTAACAACGAATTGCCGTGAGACAGCAGTATCCCGTGCGAATACAAGCTTCTGAATCGCTAAAAATTGCTAAATAATATCTTTTAAGTGGAAGAAGCATTACATAATATATTTGATAACATTTATTCTACTTTCTATAAGAGTTTTACTACTATAAAAGATGCTAATATGCTCAAAACGTACTAAAGCTAATATGAAGTAAGTATGTTTAGTAATTTTGGGCTCTTTTTAAATAAACTGCGTAACTTAAAAATCTGATGTGTTCCATTTACATGACTTTCTCTACATCTCTGCAAAAAAAAATATTATTAAAAAGCCATTGCTTCCATTTCCTTCGTGCTGATCGAGAAAAACATTAGCAGATATAGTGTTAAATATCTTTAATAAACTACATTTTTATCAAAACCGTTAGTCATTTTTAAGAAAATCAACATTTACGAAAAAAGTTCCATGTAAAGGGTAGTTTGGGGTGGGGGGATTTTTCTGAAAGTCTTCGTGTCGCATCCCTGGAAGATACTAAATTTAAATACCAAGTTTGGTATTTTAGCGACTTATCGTTTTTGAGTTATCGTGTTCACAGACACACGGACACACACACGTACCTTTTTCTGAAAATGCTTTTTTTTGGATACAGGGGACCCTAAAATATATATTTCGGTGAAATATCGGTATCGAATTTTGGGTGTACATAGTACGTATAGAGAAAGTAAAAAGGTGTACATGAAGCTGGCAAGGTAGTAGAGCAATGTTTGGCTGAAGAAAGGGTTTCTGGCCCTGTGAGCTAGCTGCAGGATCCTAGTGAAGCAAGTTTCAGTTCCAAGGCTCATGTTAGTACATGTTTAGAATCCATAGCCCATAGGTTCTCTATCTCAAAAAGTTTATCATTTATATACCCTGTATATACAGGTATCTCAGAATTCCTCCGCACAGATTGGCAGAATTGTAGAGGGGTTCTTGATAAACAGTTTGAGATAGGGAACCTATTGTCCCGTTTGCCAAATGTCAACATTTTCTGGATCGCACAACAATGGTTGTAGCTTAAAAGAATTAGGACGTGCGTCCTATTTTCATTCATAATACTCATTTGTATACCATCAGTCGAACGAATGCAGTATTGGTTCGATTGCGGTAGACACTTTTTTGACTGCATAAGTGACAGGAAAGTCTATTACAGTCGCTTGAAATAACACTCAAAAAGAAAAAAAAAGAAAAAATACTAAGAAAGAAAACTTACTTTTTTCTATCCCTACTACAAGTACATGGATACAACATTACAAAGTTACAATTCTATGCTTTTCATTCACTTCTCAGTTAGCAGACAAACATATCTCTCCTAGTAGATATAACATTCTCTCGCGTCATCCATACCATTATCCTTCTGGACCCTGACATGCATGGATCTGAAGTACTCTAACTCCGAAATTAACTTAAACTGCCCAAGTTTTCTATTGTGCTCGCTCTTTTATAAGACCCAGACTTTACAGCTATGCTATTTTCTCATTGAACGAATTTTTGCGCCCTTACCTCCTCCTCATAGCGTCTGTTGGTCATGTGGCACCCAAAACTGTAGAAAAAACAACGGAAGGTCTCCTGATTCTGATTCTGAGATTCCTAGAAAGTAGGTTTGCACACACTGAATATAAAGAAAATACCCCACGCTAAGCTCCTTTACCAAACAAAACACTTGCAGCCTTGAGCTTCATGTAGAAATAACGAAAACACGTTTTTTTTTTGCCTCTAAAAAACTGTGGCATATGCTAATTCTTGCTGAAATCTTATTTCATATGCACAGAAGTGAGCTTTATGGGTTTGTAATTAAATATTCAACTCTCTCTTTACATAAACAACATGTTTCTATTTTTGATACTTACATACACATGATATGCCGCTTCAAATTATACATGACCTTCAAACTGTATATGATACCAAATTCATCAACTCCAGGAAAGTTACTATATATGCGCTATATTTGTATCTTGAAAAGATGAAATAAATTATCCATTATATCTATCTATAATACTATAATTATATATTCGGACACAATTAAGTTATGCCTAAATCGATTTTGGTAGCGATTTCATCAATACATCAATACATCCACATTATTTGTGCCAGCAAGTGTGGTAATTCCTAAATGCACGAACAACAGCACAAGGCTATGAAACTGGAACTGATAATTTGATTAGTTATTTGATAATCATTTGCTGCAAGCAACTATTTTATTTGAATATCCATGTATATGTATTGGTTAAGTTGCTTAACTTAATCCTGACTTCATTGAGCGTTAATTCCTCATAACATGTTTAACCACCACCTTTCTGCAAATGCGCCAACATAACCTAATAATACTGAAGTTTGTGATTGCCTGGAAGGAAGCACCACTGCTGTGGTTTATTGAACCCACAACACAGTCACGTGAGATATACATTGTGACACAGTAACCACAAAGCCTGGATTTTCACGTTCAACTCACATTGCGCGCTTGTGGCTTCATTATACGAGCGATGCCGAGTTAAGGAATTTTGTAGCTGTATGACAACTGACGGAAAGGATTCCGGACATGCATGGCAACAGAGGGCGTCAGTGTCTAGACAATGCCTCTTTATTGTTTGTTCCACGTCATTCCAGTTTCAAACAGACAATGCAATTCATTGAAGGCTAGATGGGCAAAATCATGAATGTAATCGCTCTTCGAAATATGAGAAATGAATCATCCAACCTTGCCTTCACTTTATTTCACTCTTTATGTTTTATTTTTCGACATTAAACTATAGCTGAATTGCGGTGCAAGTAATGAATGTGAATATAACGCTTTTCTAATTTGAAAGTAAAACGTATTGTTTGTCAACGCTAAAATCAATGTTCTCCTTAATAGTTTTACTTTCTCTACATAGTACATGGTATGTAGGTAGAGAAGGTATTACACCTCACCCAAAAAGTCGATGACGAGATTTCATAGAAAATACAGGTTTTAGGGTCCTCTTTATCCCAAAAGTTGTTTTTTTTTTAAGAAATAGGTCCATGTGTGTCTGTGAACAAAACTCAGAAACGAAAAATTGATAAAATATCAAAGTTGGTATTTACGTTTAGTATCTTTAAGGATATAACACGAAGATTTTGAGGAAAAATCTTCCATCCCAAACTACCCTTTACATGAAAATGGTTGGATAATTTTGATTTTGATTAAAACGCCATATATTAAATACATTTTTTTCGTTTCTGATCGGCTTACCCTCCCCTTATTTGTAGGACTAATACCCCTTAGAACTTACAATCCAATGGCTAGGTCTCAGAAGCCTATCTCGGAGCCAACGCATGACACCACAGAATGGAGAACCTGTTGAGGGGATCGGCCCGTAGCCAGGCATGAAAATGAGGAAGTTGATGATCTAAAATGTAAGCGAAATTGATGATTGGAGAGGTGCTAATGGAACAATTGGTGGAATGAGTGGCGGGGAAAATCGGAGGACCTGGAGAAAAGCCACCCAGACGCCGCCTTGTAAACCATGAATCCCACATACGGGTGCTTGGGATCGAACACGGGCCACTTAAATGGGAGGCGAACGGTCTAACCATTCACCCACGTCGCCGCCATTAAATATATTTGCGGGACAAATTAAATATTTATCTGGAATTTTCTGGGAATAGCCTCTTTATTCTGGATGAATTTTGCTGGAATTTACATAACTGATAAACCGTAAGAGTTATATAAAAACGTACTGTAGCGAAAACGTAGAGCCCTTTGAAACAAAATATTAATATCATATATATTTTTCCAAATTCATACCTACGATTTTAATAATTAAATCCCTTCATCTCCTTGTTGTTGCACGCAAGTATACATATGCCACAATATGTGACTGAATAATTTCCTATCAAAGTTGCAAGAAGCCACTTATTTCTTTCATAATAGAGACACTGCCATCTGACAAGAACATTTCACTCTTGTGTCATGACAAGTATTACCGTATCACGGAAAGTGCCCATCAAATATTTGTAAGAATCGATGCGAATTCCCTCTCATTTAGTTCTTTTCATTGCCTTAAAAGAATGTATGACTCCATTAGAACCAGATGCAATAAATCAATCTTTTGTACAACCTCGCAAAGCAGATTTTAATTTTAAAAAGGGTCAATAAAAATGTATTTAATGTTTCACCTGCAACATCCAGTACAAGCATATCAAGGGCTCCATCGAGTGAAATCTTAAATTTGTATTTTTACGTACACATTTCTCTGAAGCTTTTACTGTGATAGTATTGATTTTATGTTAATATGAAGGCCACATTTCATTCAAATTAGTTAAAGTTCTACAACATACACACTGCGAACATTTTATGGTGTAAATATAATCAAGCTGTTGCAAACCATTCAAAAATTGAGAAAATTGGTAGGTGTATTATGAACTGGAGCCTTGAAGCGCACGCCAAAATTTTACGCAGTTATATTTCAATAAATTTGAGCAATGAAATATGATAATTTTAGATCGTTAGAAACTTTTCTCATAACATTACTTTTTGTAAAATTAATATTTTTATTAAAATAGTTTTTCGCCTGTAATTTTACAATTTAGATATTTCTACACATTCTCTGAAATTTTGGTTTCATTTAAACAAACACTCGGATGCTTGAAAATTGTAGTTTTGAGAAAAGTAATCGTTTGTAAAATAATATGTTAGGAAACAGCTGTATTGTACAAACTATAAAGGGATTTAGAACTCGAATAAAGGGGGAACAGCGAATTGTTGATTCTTTATGTTCCAAGAATCATTTGCTCCAAAAGCGATATTTCGATTATTTGACTGATTGTAATCAAAATCTCAGACGCAATGTAATATATAGTTTTACTAAATCTGAAGTCACGCGATGTCAATGGAGAAATAAATTATAATTAAAACAGAAGAGAAAAATATATTCATAATTCATTTAACGAATGAGGTGTGTAAATAATTTGTTATGTATATTTTCAAAATTCTTTTACACTGTCTACTAGGTATTTATATAATTAGTACATAATAAGAACAGAAGAAATCTTTCGGAAAAAAGTTTACTTACATTTGAGAGTTTATTTTTGTCTATAAACCACATCTCTCAAAACCCAAAAGTAGTTAGATACAAACTTGTTTTTAAATGTAGAATCTTTCAGCATGAAGATTTCTCAAAATATCCTCAAACCTATAAATGGCAAATATCTTGTTAGGTTTTATTCCTCAAGCTCCAAAATATATTTTACTGGAATGCCTTCCATGGTTTAAGATATTTACATGTAAAATAAAAGCGATATGTTGAAATCATTGAAAATATCATGTGAAGTCCTATTCATTTTGTGTGTAAAATAAAAGCAATATGCTGAATTCACTGCAAATATACTGCGAATTCCTATGCGTTTTATGTGATATTCACATATCTAGTAAATCGTAAGAAGTTGACAGAATCTTACTCACAAAGAATGAAAATGTCGTTAAAAAATACAATTTATGTCACAACTAAGAACTCTTTGTTATTGGTTTGAGAGTTGAAATATTTTTTTTTTTCAGTGATATGTAGCTATTCACTGTATTTTCCGCAATGATGTACAGAGAATGGATCTCAAAACTATGGCAAACCGAGACCTTTTAAAAATTGTACTATTTGTTAGTGTTTGCATTTTTATGACAGTTAAAAAGGAATGTGTAAATTATAAAGTTTATATACAATTAAAAGAAATTAGCCAAGATTAACAAGAAGAATACGTCTTTAGCAATAGTTTGTAGACGATTGAGTAGAAAAACTAATGTTACTGAAACACTATAATATTTTTCCTTTGTGTAGAAATATTAAATAGTGTCATATTTTTAAAAAGTTTTTCTTGCGTTATTTTAAAATAACCTAAATTAAAATAACCTTTTATAATCAGTGAGTTTGTCTACATAAAATAATTGATTCTTGTATAGCTTCTCCTATGTATTCTTGCAGAACCATAATTACAATTACAGACCTTCTCTGCAAACCAAGAGGCCGTAACGTCGCTGAGTGGTTAGTTTATTCGCCTCTCACCAAGGCGGTCCGATCCCAGGCGACCACATGTGGGATATGTGGTGGACAAAGCGGCTCAGTTATGGGTTTTCTCCACCATCGCATTCCATCTTCGTATCATGCATCATCAGTATCATCACCTGTGGTGCCATCTGTAGTAAAAGCGTAGTAAACACTATAAAATGAAAACTATTGCTTATTGTTAATGTAGATAGCCTTTGAAAGAAATATTATCACTACACATTTTATTGAAGTTGCACTTGAATTCAACTTTAGCAAGCATAATGTCGCAAAATTTTGTCCTGCTGACTGTTTCCCAAAGGCTTTTCTTTACTTAATAAAGATTTCTGCCAACATTATCTGTGTTCAACGATTTGAGATCAAATTTCTAATTGGTTTGAATTCAAGTCCGACATAGTCGCATTACCCAAAGCGAATCAAAGATCAGGCCTATGTAAGCGGTAAAGGGAAAGATTTCACCCAAGTGGCTGAAAAGCATGAATCGCAAGGAAGGTCTATGGCAGCTTCTTTATGAGTCCGCCTCCAATTGGTTAAATATCAAAAGTAAGGACTCCAACGTTTATAAGCAAAAGCGGATGAGTTTCAGGCTTTAGAAGTGTTGGAAAAAGCTGTAAACAAAAAGGTAAAAACTAGAATAAGGTAAGGGGTTGTACTGGATGCGGTAGAGGTGGATTGTTATACTTCTATCAACATAAAACTAGGCATTAAATCGGCACGAATCCGCGCTCTTGACTATACAATGCACTCTTGGTGGTGAAATACATATAAATAGCATCTAATTCTTCGTTACATTTTTAATTATACTGCACTTCAATAAAATTAGCATTAAATAAAGGCAATTCATTTTTTTTAGCAATGAAATCAATAACTTCTATCTAGAGTAATACAGAAGAAAATAGGATCAGCATTGTTTTGTTTTAACAACTGTTTCCTAATAAACTCCAAAAAGGCCCTAAAGCCCAACTACTGCTATTACTCTCTTTAATTTATAGGACCGTTATTTAAAAATCCTTTTATATTTGATATTGTAAGTTACATATGGAAAAGTCCAACCGGATATTGTTTTTATATGTTTATCCAGTTAATCTGTAACGTTTACGTTTGGCCTTCGATACTTCTGTGCAGCACTCATCTGCCAACATTAAACGGAAGTCATTTTTCAAAGTTCGGATTTTTTCTATTGCGCTTTAGGCAACAAAATCTGACATTTGAACACTACATTATTTGCACTGTAGATCCAATAAATTTCTGTACACAAAACCTGAAGACTGCTCCATTGGAAACACATGTTGAAAGCTAGAAAAAAAATAAGTAGGCACAAAAGCATATATCGTGATTCAATACCTGCAATACCTGCTATATCATAATATTTTCAACCCTGATTATGGTTTACAACTTTGGCACACTAATAAAATATTTATTGTTATTATTAATTATTATTATTATTTTATTATCATCATTGCCGTCATCATATAAGTATTTTCTACAACGTTTTAGTTCGTCTGAACCCAAACTAGTGAAATAAATATTATTCTAATAGACATCAAACAAATTCTCTTTTATTTACACTATTCCTACCATCGCTTCTAATTCCTGTTCGTGTCACACATCTTTCTATGCCTTCAATTTAATATTTACTTCATCTTCCTCAACAATTTATTCCTTTCGGTTCCTAATGCATCGCTTTTATTGATCATTCATTATTAATTTACTTTGCTTATTTTGAGCTTTTCATTGTTTGCCTCGGTTGTTGCTTTGTCTTTACTTTTCATTCCTCTTAGTATTATTCTATATTTTTACACTTTCTCTTCTGATTTTCTACATGCTCATTTATAGCAATTATTTAAATTAATCTTATTTTCCTTATTGCACTTACACATTTCGAACTAATATCATACTCTCCACAGTTGTATAGTAAATTATTGCCTTATCCAAAAAAGAAGTCACATTTACAGTAGAAGAGTGCCTTTGCATTTTACTGTATACTACAAAGAAGTACAGTAGAGTAAAGCGAGTCAAAATCTTAAGGAATGGATCTGATAAATTTGAAATAGCAACGAATAGTGTTATATCACCTGAAAAAAATTAATATATAAGATAGAGCTCAAAATAATAACAAATAAAATTTTGGAAATAGTTAATGCCACAAAAATAAACTATTTGAAGGGCTTGCCTTAACGAGCTCTGTATTATTGGGTGTTAAGGTTTTGTCTCTCTTTTACGATTCACCAATTATACAAAACTCATTCTGAATGGAGATTATTTCAGAGGTTATTTCCAGAAAACTCAAGAGATACTTTTTTTAACGAACATATCATAGCTATGCTATTTAAATAAAAGTCTTTAGTCCTTTTTGAGAAACTAAAAAAGATAAGCAAACATTTTTCGTGTACTAACCTATTTTAGGATGGAATGATTTTCTCTAAAACCCTGCTTTGTAGATAAATATACATATACGCGCCCAAGAGCGGAGTTTTTTTAAACAAGTTTTTTTTATATTCAGGAGATTTAAAATGGTATTCTCAGTGAACTGTCGATATCGAGCTTTTGGGATGCCAAAATCTGCTAATATCTATTCAAATCCTCTATTCTCAATGATATCAATGAAAATATCTTAAGTAATTTCGTTAATTTCTTATCATATATCTCTACTGTGTAATTAATTCTGAAATATTGAGACAGATGCATAAAGTAGTTTTTGAAGAAAATATTTATATTTTTACGCTACCAAAATTTTTCCTTGCGCTTCATTTTTCAAAATGTTTAATAAAACTTCACACTTAGCATTATTGGATGAGTTTCAAATTAGTTAGATGATATTACTGCAGAAAAAGATATGATAAGCTATCCGTTCATATCTTATTCATTATTTTAATGGATTAATTAATGTTGTTATTACAATACGTAATTAATTTTACTTATTTAAATAATTAATTCAATACTTATTGTTTACTATGATTTTGAGGTTCTCTGGAAGAAAACTCAAATTGATTGGTCAAAATGTGCACCGCAAAGAGCATTTTGAACATTTACATGCATTGGAAAATACATTCAGAGAAAAACGGCTTTTATAATTTAAAGTGTCATTTTTTACCATTAAAACTTTCATTTAAAGGATCACAAGATACGTGTTGAAATTGGAATCGGCTGAAAATAGCTTATATATTAATTTACAAGGACCACAGATTATTAAGTTATAGAAATCCTAATATTAACGTTAACAAGATGTTGGTCAATATTCGCAGGTTGGTCCCGTTAAACGGAGGACACTATATTTAACCGAATATATGCTGGACACAGAATTATACAAACAGTATTAACTTTTGGTATCTCAATTTTTCAGGCTTCTACATAGTTCACGCTAGGTTGTGCAGTTTCTGAAACCCAAGGACGGAGCTTCTGTAAAAGCTGCTGAAATCTTCTGTTTGTCAAAGCCATTCCCTTGGGGTTGCGTCCCATATTTAAAGAACCATTTCTTTAAGGAACTGGAAACCCCACTTTAATTCTTTACAAGAACCGCTGGTTTGAGTGCAGTATGTGTTCAAATCCCTGTTGTATAAACCAAGATTGTTACAGATTACTTTGCTTTTTTCTCGTATAAGATGTCCCAAGGGACAACAAGGTTCTCTCTACATCATATGAAAGTATATATTTCAGAAATACTTTATTTCCCATTTCCGTGTGTAATAGGAAGATCCGACCTACGTGCATCCTCAGCGATGGCATAAATAACATCTTACTCTGAATGAATGTGATACTCCGAAAAATTAATGGCTTTGCGTACTTTTTCTTTATGTCATAAAACTCTTGGTAACAGTGCGTTAGTTTTGCAAAGCAACATAGAGTATGCAGTTAGACAAATGAAGTCGCAGAACCGTACAGTTTACTCATGAATAATACGGTAGCTCATAATGCGTAAGCATATGTTATAGCGTGTTTTTGTTTTGTTTTGTTTTTCGCCTTAGAAAATATCTAGGTACATAACAGCTGTTCTATTATAAGTTTTAATAACAGTGCTTTTATGCTTTTTATATTTCTTTGAAATTTTTGTGAGGAAAACATAACAAAGAAAGAGCAAGAGAACACTGTAAGTAAATAAGTTGTAAATAACAAGAGTTCATAGAATGACTTGCTTTCCACTATTTTTCTTTATTCACCTTGCGATCATCGGCTGTGCAATTGAGAAAGCTATATGCACAAGAAAACTAATGAATAAAAAGTCCTAGAAAATTGTTAACACCAAAAAAGGTATATTTTATATAAGTTATGTCTTTTCACGAGAAGACAATTTGTTTGTCGTGAGTTTTGTGTATCCCTTACGGTTCACTGGTTTTGCAAACGTCATCCAGAACAAAGAGGACCTCACAGGCCATTTTCAATCAATTCAAGATATACATTTAACTTGTCATTAAAATATTTTAAGGATTTAGTGTATTTGAATAAAAATTATTATAGGCATTTTTGAGAAAATCAACATATTCGAACATATTGCGAACGAAAGTGTAATTTGAGGTGCAGGATCTTCGTGTCACTAGCTTTGAAAGATGGTAAACTTAAAAATAATGTTATTTCTTTAACAAGCGTTTAAGTTTTATTAGGTATACACAGATACTGACCGTTTTCTAAAATATTTCTTGGGAATTCTCGACATTTTGGTTGAATAAAATACTTCCCGTAATATATCTAGCACCAAACTAGAAATAGATCCGGTACCGCCATAAATTATTAAAACTTCAGTTAAAAGTAACGTTTTCTTACTTCCTCTACACGTACTATGTACTTAGTATATAGAAAAGGTATTGTGTTGCACCCAAAAATTCGATACCAAGATTTCACCGGAAATACATGTTTTGGGTCCCCGTGAATCCAAAAAAAGTATTTTTGGAAAAAGGTCCTTGTGTGTGTGCGTGTCTGCGTGTCTAGACAGCATAACTCAAAAACGAAAAGACCTTTAAATACCAAACTTGGTATTTAAGTTTGGTATCTTCCAAGGATGAGACACGAAATTTTTCAAGAAGAGGCCCCCCCCCAATCCTAAACCACTTTTTACATGGAAAACATTTAAAAAATGTGTATTCTACGAATAATGGTTCAAACGATTTTGATTAAAATCTCATATGTATAAGATATTATCATACTAAATAAAATGTATATCTTGAACCTTCTGGGAATAGCCTCTAAATACTTCTTTATTCTGGATGATTTTTATTTAATTTTGCATAACTGGCAAACTGTAAGAGATAGAGAAAAACTTACTACACAAAAAATGTAGATCACGATAAAACACACAATTTATGTCATATACATTCTTGTGGAGTTGAGCTTTTTGAGAAATTTCTTGTTATTGGTTTCAGTTTTTAAAACTTATGCATTTCTTATACAGGAATTTATCAAACCCTGTTCATACAACCAAGGAACTTCAGTCACATAGCAATCAGCTTTCAACTATCACTTTAACCTATGGCATTCCCTTATTTCGCTCCTACTTTCATGGAGGCAAGTAATAAGACTATTTCTGCTAATTTTTTCTCGATTAGCATGAAGTAAATAGAAGCATAAGCTTTTTAACAATAATTTGTTGGTGGGATAAAGGAAAGCCATGTAAATGGAACACAAGTTTTTTTTTTTTTTTTTTTAATTTTCTTCTTATATGTAATACCACTCCTTGGCACAGCTCACCAAGACCCTTGGCCTACAGCCCGGCCGCTGCGTCCCCCATCGCGGTCCATTACAGATGTCATGAATGGGGTGCAGTATTGGGGGGTGAGACGTGGTCAGCGCTTGGATCTCCCCCCCCCCCGACCAGTTAATGCGGTCTTCATGACCTGGAGCCGCTACTTCTCCATCAAGTAGCTCCTCAATTGACCCCCCCCAGGGACCTCACGAGGCTGAGTGCACCCCGGTCCAGGTCTCCCTGCGGGGAAAATGTCCCCACGCCGGTACTGGGAATCGAACCCAGGTCTCCCGCTTAGCAAGCAGCAACGCTAAGGAGACGAACATGTAATACCATCCATTATCATCATCCTTATGAAATGAAAGTTTACAACCAAGATAAACGATTGAATCTGTTCTAAAAGGTCTTTTCCAAGACAACACCAATATCACTAATGATCTTTCATAAATAATGCTTAATCTTTATTTCCAAATGACTTCATATATGCTGCATCCCAGTATAAATATGCATGAACCAATATATGGGATGTAAGGAGTATAAGTGTAGATATTTATATTGATAATTCAGAACAATGCAATTTACAGCGTTATATAAATAATTGCTTAATTTGAGGATTTATAGTTTTATTATTAAGAGCAGTATGTTTTCTGTTGGTTAGTCTCTCCAAGTAGGTGTGGCACACACAACATATACGTCTTTATTTCTCCTGAGACCACGGGCGTGTGGGCAGCCCTCGCTATGATGAAAGCTGTGTCAGAACTAAATTTGAATGCCTTCTTTAATGACTCCACACAAGATCAGAATGTTACATGTGGAGGAGTGAACACGTGAATATTCTATACTGACAGGTGTTGTTCATTTGCCGGCGCAGTTGAGATCATGCAAAATACAGCATATAGTAAATAATTGTGATTGTCATTGTTGCACGAAGAGATAAAACAACTAACACACCGAAGTGAATACATTAAAGTACTGTTTATCAAAATACCTGTATCTATACCATAACACTCTGTATAACATGGTACCATAAGTATATTTTTAAGCAAACTATATATTTATGAGATGTATTTAATTCTGGTAGCTTCATATGAAACAACACTTATCTGGATGTTATATAAACTTAATAAAACAAAATAAATATATACTTTTTAATCTTCAAATAAATATGTACAAGAAGGATAATTATTTTGAAGTTCTTAGAACTATTTTGTAGGTAAAAAACAGTTTTCAACATGTCCTTAAATTTAGACAAAGTTTGGTATTTCATCTTAATCTTAAATTCAATCATAACCAATGTTTTCTTCTCATAAAATGCTTCTTATTTACACTTCTAGCCATCATGCTATTAGAAATTCCGATATTAAAACTTTTTTTGAAGTTTAGTGCTTTCTCTACTCACTATAAAATAATAGAGAATATAGAAAAGCTTTCAAAGTTGTACGAAAAACCAGAGTATTAATATTAATTAAAGTGCTGAAATTATATTATGTACAAAATGTAAAGACTTTATGTTAGGCTTTATATGCTTTTTTCAACTAGAGAGTAGCGATACACAATGAGAAGGTAAGAATTGCATGTGGGTGTTGTACTGCACTCTTCGAACTGAAGAAGATGAGCGTACGTATAGTTGAGTTCTGAGCCCTGCAGGATGAGGTGTGGGGAGAGGGGAAAGCGATATCTAGTTACCTGGTGAGCTGTTACGCAGTAATCATTCCTGTAGATATGTGTATTAGCCTAGCATAGCCTACTTAGTATAATAAGGTGCAGAAGTAGTTCAATGCCGTAAGAAGATTTTCTATTCTTTTCACTATGTCTGAAGTTAAGAAATGTGAGATAGTGCATTCAGAATGATGTAAAATTATAAGTAGCGTTATAGATGAATATGGTGATGAAGAGGCTCTGAATAAACAGTATTTATATCCAGTGCCACAAGCTCACAACCAGTTGCATATTATACTGGTGTTTCCGTGTCACAGATAAAGAAAATTCCTCAGGAGAAGAAAGAGCTGCGGTCAAGAGGAAAAATAGTGTACTGAGTACTTCTGGAAAAAGCAGAAACATACTGTTGTGCAAATCATTGACATAAATGCTACCGTTATACGAAGAATAATACGGTTACCTTATTTTGTATTTATTTCAAAAAGGTCTATGTCATAAAGTGTGTGTTTTAATGAATTCTACATGTTTTGTGTTGTGAATATCCGTCTTTCTTCTACTTAACAAAAGTCTCCAGAATGAAGAGTCCTTAGAGACTACATTCCCAGAAAATTCAAGATATATATTACGTCTGTCAGAAAATATCTTAAATATATACTATTTTAATAACATTTGTTAAACCTAATTTTGATAAAATAAAATGTTTTGAAAAAATGTCTCATGTACCGGGTAACGGGTTCGGAAGAGGATTTTGTTGAAAATATTTGTGAGGTATCCTTGGAAGATTTTAAACTTATATACAAAGTTTGGTGTTTGACGAGCTACAGACACACACACAAACACACACACTTACACACAAAACTAATTTTCTTCTTCAGAAAATGAAAATAGCGTGTTCAGAATTGGACACGGAATTGGCACTGTCACTAGTCTATTAAGATAGGCTGCATGTTATTCTTCAATACCGTTTCTATCTACTAGTGTCAACTTATCTATACTCATGTGTGTGTTGTGTACGCATTCCTGTCAGGGTCCACGAGCTGGCAACACAACTAGAGACAGTGACTAAAGCTATGTAAGAGTGCATTTTTTTTACATCTGACACGCCCAAAAAGGCTGCATATCTTAGACTCTAACGTGGCGGATTTAATACTGTCGCATGCAGCACAGCAGAAAAGCTTCTGTGACCAGTTTTTCCTCTCCCCAATGCTTATTTTGGCACTGCTTTTCTTCTCAATTTTCCACATTTTCTCTGCTTGTGTTTCTCTTTGGATAAATTATAAAGATTAAAGAACAACAAAAATGATGGTAGCATTATTATTAATTGGATGCCATAAGAAGGTATAAAGCAGCATATAATTACGAACTGAGGGAAAAAGGAATTTAGCAAACCTCAGTACTTTAGAAACGATTCCACAGTTACATAGTGACCAGACGAAAAGAAAAGGCATCCTTGGCTTGGGTAGTCGATAACTGGGGAATTGAAATCTGAATGAAGAGTCTGATGCATTTCACTCACCAAAAATTTGCAGCTCGTTATTCTTTTTTAGCTTCTCTACAACGTGCATTGTAGGTAGAGAAGGTAATGTATTACATCCAAAAATTCGATACCGAGATTGTACTGAAAAATATACATTTTGAGATCCTCTGAATCCAAAACAAGCATTTTTAGAAATATGTCAGTGTGTGTGTGGGTGAGTTTGTTGTATGTGTCTGTGTTGGTAGATATTATAACTCGAAAACAAAAAGTCCGTTAAATACCAAACATATTATTTTAGTTACTAAGTATCTCCCAAGAATACGAAAACAAACATTTTCAAGAAATTCGCCAAAGCCCAAACTACCCTTTAAATGCAACAACTTTCGAAAATTTAATTGCCCCTAAACTAGCTCTAACGATTTTGATTAAAATGCATATTAAAAATATTTAATAACAAACAAAATAATTTCCTAGAATATCCTCTAAAGTTCTCTTCATTCTGAATGATTTTTACGTAACTGGTCAACCGTAACAGATAGACAAAAAATGTAGATCTCGTCAAAACACACAATTTATGTCGTGTTAAATTTTGTTCCTTGCTGTTAATTTGAATTTTAAAAACTTATATTTTTCTCAAACAGTAAGAAGTCCGTGTTTATTTTATTTTACCCCGGGCTATACAAAGAAGCAATTTCAATGACAATCGCATAGCCACAAATTTTAAAACATTTGACTGTTGGTTTAGCATACTGTATTTATTACCTTAGTTCCCTTATACTTAAAGGAAATAAGTAATAAGACCATACTGCAAAACGTTATTACGATTAGCACGAAGTAGAAGGCAGAATAGTCTTTTGTAAGAACTTTGTTTATAGAAGGTAAGGGAAGTCATAAGAATGGAACACGTTAGTTTGTTTCTTTCTGTTAATCATGAGAATGGGACACGTTAGACTTGTTTCTTTCTGTTGATCATGAGAATGGGACACGTTAGATTTGTTTCTTTCTGCTGATCATGGGAATGGGACACCTTAGATTTGTTTCTTTCTGTTGATCATGAGAATGGGACACGTTAGATTTGTTTCTTTCTGATCATCATGAGAATGGGACACGTTAGATTTGTTTCTTTCTGATGATCATGAGAAAGGGACACGTTAGATTTGTTTCTTTCTAATGATCATGAGAATGGGACACCTTAGATTTGATTATTTCTGATAATCATGAGAATGGGACACGTTAGATTTGTTTCTTTCTGATGATCATGAGAATGGGACACGTTAGATTTGTTTCTTTCTGATGATCATGAGAATGGGACACGTTAGATTTGTTTCTTTCTGATGATCATGAGAATGGGACACGTTATATTTGTTTCTTGCTGTTGATCATGAGAATGGGACACGTTAGATTTGTTTCTTGCTGTTGATCATGAGAATGGGACACGTTAGATTTGTTTCTTTCTGATAATCATGAGAATGGGACACGTTAGATTTCTTTCTTTCTGTTGATCATGAGAATGGGACACGTTATATTTGTTTCTTGCTGTTGATCATGAGAATGGGACACGTTAGATTTCTTTCTTTCTGTTGATCATGAGAATGGGACACGTTAGATTTGTTTCTTTCTGATAATCATGAGAATGGGACACGTTAGATTTCTTTCTTTCTGTTGATCATGAGAATGGGACACGTTAGATTTGTTTCTTTCTGATAATCATGAGAATGGGACGCGTTAGATTTCTTTCTTTCTGATGATCATGAGAATGAGACACGTTAGATTTGTTTCTTTCTGATGATCATGAGAAAGGGACACGTTAGATTTGTTACTTTCTGATGATCATGAGAATGGGACACCTTCGATTAGTTTCTTTCTGTTGATCATGAGAATGGGACACGTTAGATTTGTTTCTTTCTGTTGATCATGAGAATGGGACACGTTAGATTTATTTCTTTCTGATGATCATGAGAATGGGACACGTTAGATTCGTTTCTTTCTGTTGATCATGAGAATGGGACACGTTAGATTTGTATCTTTCTGTTGACCATGAGAATGGGACACGTTAGATTTGTTTCTTTCTGTTGATCATGAGAATGGAACACATTAGATTTGTTTCTTTCTGTTGATCATGAGAATGGGACACGTTAAATTTGTTTCTTTCTGTTGATCATGAGAATGGAACACGTTAGATTTGTTTCTTTCTGTTGATCATGACAATGGGACACGTTAGATTTGTTTCTTTCTGTTGATCATGAGAATGGGACACGTTAGATTTGTTTATTTCTGTTGATTATGAGAATGGGACACGTTAGATTTTTTTCTTTCTGTTGATCATGAGAAAGGGACACGTTAGATTTGTTTCTTTCTGTTGATCATGAGAATGGGACACGTTAGATTTGTTTCTTTCTGTTGATCATGAGATTGGGACACGTTAGATTTGTTTCTTTCTGATGATCATGAGAATGGGACACCTTCGATTTGTTTCTTTCTGTTGATCATGAGAATGGGACACGTTAGATTTGTTTCTTTCTGTTGACCATGAGAATGGGACACGTTAGATTTGTTTCTTTCTGATGATCATGAGAATGGGACACGTTAGATTCGTTTCTTTCTGTTGATCATGAGAATGGAACACATTAGATTTGTTTCTTTCTGTTGACCATGAGAATGGTACACGTTAGATTTGTTTCTTTCTGTTGATCATGAGAATGGAACACATTAGATTTGTTTCTTTCTGTTGATCATGAGAATGGGACACGTTAAACTTGTTTCTTTCTGTTGATCATGAGAATGGAACACGTTAGATGTGTTTCTTTCTGTTGATCATGAGAATGGGACACGATAGATTTGTTTCTTTCTGTTGATCATTAGAATGGGACACGTTAGATTTGTTTCTTTCTGTTAATCATGAGAATGGGACACTTTAGATTTGTTTCTTTCTGTTGATCATGAGAATGGGACACGTTAGATTTGTTTCTTTTTGTTAATCATGAGAATGGGACACGTTAGATTTGTTTCTTTTTGTTAATCATGAGAATGGAACACGTTAGATTTGTTTCTTTCTGTTAATCATGAGAATTGGACACGTTAGATTTGTTTCTTTCTGTTGATCATGAGAATGGGACACGTTAGATTTGTTTCTTTCTGTTGATCATGAGAATGGGACACGTTAGATTTGTTTCTTTCTGATGATCATGAGAATGGGACACGTTAGACTCGTTTCTTTCTGTTGATCATGAGAATGGGACACGTTAAATTTGTTTCTTTCTGTTGACCATGAGAATGGGACACGTTAGATTTGTTTCTTTCTGTTGATCATGAGAATGGAACACGTTAGATGTGTTTCTTTCTGTTGATCATGAGAATGGGACACGATAGATTTGTTTCTTTCTGTTGATCATGAGAATGGGACACGTTAGATTTGTTTATTTCTATTGATTATGAGAATGGGACACGTCAGATTTGTTTCTTTCTGTTGATCATGAGAAAGGGACACGTTAGATTTGTTTCTTTCTGTTGATCATGAGAGTGGGACACGTTAGATTTGTTTCTTTCTGTTGATCATGAGAATGGGACACGTTAGATTTGTTTCTTTCTGATAATCATTAGAATGGGACAGGTTAGATTTGTTTCTTTCTGTTGATTATGAGAATAGAACACGTTAGATTTGTTTCAATCTGATAATCATGAGAATGGGACACGCTAGATTTGTTTCTTTCTGTTGATCATGAGAATGGGACACGTTAGATTTGTTTCTTTCTGTTAATCATGAGAATGGGACACGTTAGATTTGTTTCTTTCTGTTGATCATGAGAATGGGACACGTTAGATTTGTTTCTTTTTGTTAATCATGAGAATGGGACACGTTAGATTTGTTTCTTTCTGTTGATCATGAGAATGGGACACGTTAAATTTGTTTCTTTCTGTCGACCATGAGAATGGGACACGTTAGATTTGTTTCTTTCTGTTGATCATGAGAATGGAACACATTAGATTTGTTTCTTTCTGTTGATCATGAGAATGGCACACGTTAGATTTGTTTATTTCTGTTGATTATGAGAATGGGACACGTTAGATTTTTTTCTTTCTGTTGATCATGAGAATGGGACACGTTAGATTTGTTTCTTTCTGATGATCATGAGAATGGGACACCTTCGATTTGTTTCTTTCTGTTGATCATGAGAATGGGACACGTTAGATTTGTTTCTTTCTGTTGATCATGAGAATGGGACACGTTAGATTTGTTTCTTTCTGATGATCATGAGAATGGGACACGTTAGATTCGTTTCTTTCTGTTGATCATGAGAATGGGACACGTTAGATTTGTTTCTTTCTGTTGACCATGAGAATGGGACACGTTAGATTTGTTTCTTTCTGTTGATCATGAGAATGGGACACGTTAGATTTGTTTCTTTCTGTTGACCATGAGAATGGGACACGTTAGATTTGTTTCTTTCTGTTGATCATGAGAATGGAACACATTAAATTTGTTTCTTTCTGTTGATCATGAGAATGGAACACGTTAGATTGGTTTCTTTCTGTTGATCATGAGAATGGGACACGTTAGATTTGTTTCTTTCTGTTGATCATGAGAATGGGACACGTTAGATTTGTTTATTTCTGTTGATTATGAGAATGGGACACGTTAGATTTGTTTCCTTCTGTTGATCATGAGAAAGGGACACGTTAGATTTGTTTCTTTCTGTTGATCATGAGAGTGGGACACGTTAGATTTGTTTCTTTCTGTTGATCATGAGAATGGGACACGTTAGATTTGTTTCTTTCTGATAATCATGAGAATGGGACAGGTTAGATTTGTTTCTTTCTGTTGATTATGAGAATAGAACACGTGAGATTTGTTTCTTTCTGATAATCATGAGAATGGGACACGCTAGATTTGTTTCTTTCTGTTGATCATGAGAATGGGACACGTTAGATTTGTTTCTTTCTGTTAATCATGAGAATGGGACACGTTAGATTTGTTTCTTTCTGTTGATCATGAGAATGGGACACGTTAGATTTGTTTCTTTTTGTTAATCATGAGAATGGAACACGTTAGATTTGTTTCTTTCTGTTAATCATGAGAATGGGACACGTTAGATTTGTTTCTTTCTGTTGATCATGAGAATGGGACGCGTTAGATTTGTTTCTTTCTGTTGATCATGAGAATGGGACACGTTAGATTTGTTTCTTTCGGATGATCATGAGAATGGGACACGTTAGACTCGTTTCTTTCTGTTGATCATGAGAATGGGACACGTTAGATTTGTTTCTTTCTGTTGACCATGAGAATGGGACACGTTAGATTTGTTTCTTTCTGTTGATCATGAGAATGGAACACATTAGATTTGTTTCTTTCTGTTGATCATGAGAATGGGACACGTTAAATTTGTTTCTTTCTGTTGATCATGAGAATGGGACACGTTAGATTTGTTTCTTTCTGTTGATCATGAGAATGGGACACGTTAGATTTGTTTCTTTCTGTTGATCATGAGAATGGGACACGTTAGATTTGTTTATTTCTGTTGATTATGAGAATGGGACACGTTAGATTTGTTTCTTTCTGTTGATCATGAGAAAGGGACACGTTAGATTTGTTTCTTTCTGTTGATCATGAGAATGGGACACGTTAGATTTGTTTCTTTCTGTTGATCATGAGAATGGGACACGTTAGATTTGTTTCTTTCTGATAATCATGAGAATGGGACAGGTTAGATTTGTTTCTTTCTGTTGATTATGAGAATAGAACACGTTAGATTTGTTTCTTTCTGATAATCATGAGAATCTGACACGCTAGATTTGTTTCTTTCTGTTGATCATGAGAATGGGACACGTTAGATTTGTTTCTTTCTGTTAATCATGAGAATGGGACACGTTAGATTTGTTTCTTTTTGTTAATCATGAGAATGGAACACGTTAGATTTGTTTCTTTCTGTTAATCATGAGAATGGGACACGTTAGATTTGTTTCTTTCTGTTGATCATGAGAATGGGACACGTTAGATTTGTTTGTTTCTGTTAATCGTGAGAATGGGACAGGTTAGATTTGTTTCTTTCTGTTGATCATGAGAATGGAACACGTTAGATTTGTTTCTTTCTGTTGATCATGAGAATGGGACACGTTAGATTTGTTTCTTTCTGTTGATCATGAGAATGGGACACGTTAGATTTCTTTCTTTCTGTTGATCAAGCAAAGCTAACGGAATTTGAATGCCTTCGCTTTAGTGAACAGCTGTCAAAATATTTGACTATCCTTCTACTTAATTTGTTATACTGAAGTATGAATTTATTATTCTGGAATTAATAGATGTGTATTCCCTTTCTTTTGTGCCTACAACAACTAAATTACAAAACTGAATTTGTTAACATTTATCTTGATTAGCAGAGAGAAAATAGAAGGATAAGCGTTCTTTAAGAATAATTTGTAATAGAACAGGTAGAGACAGTTACATAAATGGAACATAGCAAGTTTTTTTATAGTAAATACTGAGAAGCACGACAGAATGGCTAGATTCATATACAGGCTATGGTAATGAAATTTATAAGAGCACTATTAGAGATTAGATGCAATATGAAACCAACAAATACACGGAAATTTAAACATATTAGCTATTCAGGACAAAAACTGTGGACTACAGGATAAACTGGGAAGAGCATATACAAAGAATGGGCACTCGAAAATTCCCAAAAAGGATGCTACACTACAGACCTACAGGCAGAAGAGAGCTCGTGCAGACCCAAGTTCAGATGATTTGAGGCAAAAACAGGCTGATTGATCCTATATTCGTCAGGCAGAAGAAAAAAAAAAGAAGATAACTCAGTGCTCATATGCATTTGAGTTTATGTATAACCAGTTGTATTTTCAAGGACTTGAAACCTTCCCGGTGCTGGTTATTAATTTCTTCTCGGAATGTCAGTCTGATGATAGCGACAGAGTAGGTCGTTAAAAGCTTAGAAATTGGTGCAACTCTTACCTGGCAGACCCCCCGAGAAGAAATAGTAATAGTTATATTTTTTCTCGCATGTCCATGGTTAATTTTGTATGAAATTATTTATAAACTTTGATTTTGATTAACACATATAGATTATTATAGTATGTATAAGCTGATGAGTTACATTTACATGATTTTTCTCTAACCGTTATACAACAAACAGTTCTTAAGAAACCATATTTATTATTTTATCTTCTTCATGCTCTTAGACACAAACATTAGCAAAAATGTAATTCAAGGGAAATGAATAACTCTAGAATAAAACGCGAGACAAACATTTTAAGAAATGTCCCCATGGCATTGAAATTCCGTTCTCTTTGCAAGGAGAGGAGCAAAAAGTGAATAAAAAAACAGATGGCAACTTTCCATTCCAGAAAAGTATAAGTATTAAAAAATTGAAACAAATCATCTGCAAAATTACTAAACTAACAAAATATGATATTGACATCAACTCCGTGTTTTGACGAGTTTTACATTTTTGTGTAGTAAGATTTTGTCTCTTTAAATGTTCCAATTATGCAAAATAGTTCAAAACTAAGAGGATATCATTAGCTATTTCCAGAAAATTCTAAATATACACTTCATTTGTTGTGAAGATTTCTTAAAAGTATCATCTTTTCATTAAAATTGTTAACGCATTTTCGAGCAAATAAACATTTTCAAATAAAGGATAATTAGGTGTAAGGGAGATTTGCTGAACATATTCGTGTCGCATCCTTGGAAAATGCTGAACTTAAATACTAAGTCTAATAATAACTGCGTTTTCGTTTTTGAGTTATGTTTCTTTTTCTCTCTCTCTCCCTCTTTCTCTCTCTCCCTCTCTCTCTCTAACCCACACACACACACAAACACATACATGGACCTTTTTCTAAACTACTTTTACCTTTTCCACACGTAGTATGTAATACTGTATAGAGAAAGTATTGTATTGTATCCAAAAATTCAATACCGAGACTAAACCGAAAATAAATATTTTGGGACCCTTTGAATCAAAAAAGAGCATTTTTAGAGAAATGTCCGTTTGGGTGTCGGTCTGTATGTCTGTTTATCTGACTGTGTGTATGTAAGCAGCATAACTCATAAAACGAAAATGCCGTTAAATATCTTCTAAGCAGAACTAGGAAGTTCGTACCGTTCACCGTTCCGAATACAGATTGCGACCAACCATCTCGCCGCACCAAAACATATCATTGATAAGAACGCAAGATGGAAAGATAAACAAACTTGTTATCAAGTAAACAGTGATGTTTTCAAAGAACAAAAATGACCTCTGAGCACACCTATTTATATAATTAATTATGTACAACACACAAATTATTGCATTTATAAGGGTGACTCTCTTTTTAGTAGGTAAAAACGAAACCACGAATTAAACTAAATCTTTACTCATCTGCAGCTACATTACTGAAAACTATATGCTCGATGCTCGTGGATTAGTAGATCCGTCTTAAAAGTTCTACATGCCGCACACATTCAGTTCAACTCCATTCTTCTGGACTGTAGAAGTATGATAGTTGTAGGTTAATTCTTTGAATACATTTGCAATCAATAATATATTCCTCTGAAGTTGTTCTGTTACAGACGTTTGACAGTTTGTATACTAGAACTATCAGCTGTTTCTAAATAAACACATGGGTAAGTATATAGCTAGAAAAGTTACTATGGTTGTAAAACAAATTATTTGAACGTATTCCTTCCTACCAGCATGGTTCTGAGTTATGCAGTGATACCTATTTTGCAGTAATGGGTTGCACGCTACGTCGACCTTTGCTCGCGCAAGTAGTGCCTCATGGTTTTGCCAAGTCTGGTCACTCTTACTCTGCATAAGGAAATTAGTATGTTCAGCTTCTAAAGACGCGACACGAAGATTTTCAAGAAAATCCGCCCAATTCTATACACTTTGCATGGAAAAAAGTTCGAAAATTTTAGTTTTCTCAAAAATTGCTCTAATGATTTTGATTAAAAGCTGTGACACTTAAGACATTTTATGAAAAAATGTACATCTTGAATTTTCTGGGAAGAGTCTCTGAAAACATCTTTATTCTGGGTCAACTTTGCCTGATTTTACATAACTTGTAAACCCTAAATGATACACAAAAACTTACTATACAAAAAAATGTAGATTTCCTTAACACACACAAGTTATTTCAAATATTTTTTTTTGTGCAGTTGGCCGTTTTTTAAATACTCCTTGTTAATGGCTTCAATTTTAAGTAATTAAAAGTTTTCTCAAACGTGAGCTTATTAATGCCTGGCCACGCAAGTAACGGAGTTCAATCCCATAGCAACCACATTTTAAATCATTTGACTGTCGGTTTAGCCAAGTGCATTCTTTTATTTCCCTTCTGCTTATAACGAACTAAGTAATAAGACGATTTCTGCTAGTGTATATTTCGATTAGCATGAAGTAGATAAAAGAATACGCTTATAAGGAATGCCCAAAGAGTTGCTAAAGGAAGTTAAGTAATGTGAGTATATAGCATATTATTTTGAACACCTCAGAATAAAGAAAAAGCAGGTGTTGAAGTAATCAATGAAAAATATCTAATGTGATCCATTCACATGAATTTCTCTAGCTGCTCCACAAACAGACTTTTCTTTCAAAATATTATTCATTTATCTATGTCATGTTAATCGAGATAAAATTAGCAGAAATGGTCTTAATGCTTCCTTGTAAATAGAAGAGAGATGAGGGGATGCACGAGGCTAAACCGATAGTCGAACTTTTTAAAATCTGGTGCTATTTGAAACAATTGAAATTCGATTCTCTTTTTGTATATTATCTATAAGGACTAAAATGAAGAGATGCAACGAAGCTGACTTACCGCTTGAGAAAGTTTAAATAGTTTAAAACTATAACCAATAACAAGGAATATCCCGGAAACTGTTACTTCTACCTAAAACTAAACGACATACATTGTGTATTTAAACGAGATCTACATTTACTGTGTAGTAAGGTTTTGTCTATCTCTTTACGGGGCCGTGCCGTGGCCAAGTGGTTAGACCGCTCGCCTCTCAGCTAGAATGCCTGGTTCAATCCCAAGCGACCGCATGTGAGATTTGTGGTGGACAAAGCGGCGCAAGGGGCTCTCCGGTTTTCCCTGCCATGACATTCCACCGGTGCTGCATCTTCATTTCATGTATTCTCAGTGTCATCGCCTAGTAAAAGTGGGCGTAAAACACTATCAAAATAATTCTATCTCTTACGATTTACGAGTTTAGAAATGTCTTACAGAATGAAGAAGTCTTCAGAGACGATTCCCAATAAATTGATATACATTACGAGTTTCTCCTAATACATCTGAAATATATGGCATTCTAATCAAATTTTGTAGAGCCATTTTCTTAGAAAAATTTCGAAAAATATTCCGCGTAAAAGGTAATTGGCGTGGGTGGATTTATCTGAAAAGCTTCTTGTCGCATCCTTGGAAGATTCTGAACTTAAATACAAAATTCGGCATTTAATCGACTTTCCGTTTTTGAGGCATGCTACCCACAGACAGACAGACAGACAAACAGACAATCACCCAACACAGACACACACAGGGACATTTTTCTAAGAATGTTTTGTTTATTCTTTTTTTTGGGAGGGGGTGTGAATTTAGGCGTTCACAAAAGTTGCATTTCCGGTGAAATTTCTGTATCAAAATATTAGATAGAATACAATACCTAACTCTATCTACTATGTGCATTGTACGTACGTGTTTGAGAAAGTAATAACAACTATGACAGATGATAATACGTCAATTTTATATCATCCACGTGAGATATATAACTGCAAATTTCATGGCTTACGTTAGAGCATCTAAGGATGAATATATGAGTGCTATTATGGAAAAATACGTTCATTCTCTGTTTTCTCATTATAGATAAGAAGTCATTAAGCTGCATTAAAACAAATACAAAAGCGCTTGGCAATTACGACTATCAAACGGGGCCATCGCCAGCCCAAAAATAATAACAGCTGTAACAACAATAATGGCTGTTAATTTCTTCTTTTCGGAAGCAAAATAAAAAAACATGCGATGAAGAAAAAATAGGTAGTCTACTTTCTTCCTCAAGAAAGAAATGAGCAGAGAACAAAACTGTTCGGAAAGTCATGAAAAGAAGGTAGCGAAAGAGTCATTTTTATTTTCCTTGTACATTGCAGTTTATGAACAAATTTTCCTTCTTCAGGTTTTTTTTATAATACATAAGATTGGATAATAGCTACTGCAGATTCTAAAGTTAAAGGTAGAATTTGTGTAATAATTAAAAGGGGTAAAAGATATATTATTATTATACTACCGGTATTTCCTAATTATTATTATTATTAATATTACTATTTTTATTATTTTTATTATTATTATTATTATTATTATTATTGTTGTTGTGCTTTTGTTATTTTTGTTTTTGGTGTTATGTAATTCTTTTGAAGTAAATTTATAATATCATTTCTAGGCAACGAAAAACTATTTAAAAAAACTAGAAAAATTCCCAAAATCACAAAGGTTCATATTAATTAGCATATACCTATCTCTGATATAATTTTCTGTGGAAAAATTAATGAAACCAAAATGATGACACCGTGTAACAAAATAAATACAAAACCAGGTGAAATAATTATTATGAAATTAAAAAGTGCCTTATTCATCTAGATGTAATAGTGTTTTTCTCTTCAGGTTCAGGCAAACAAACGTTGACCTCTCCCAGCTGTTATTAAATCTCTATATGTTTGGACCGAAAAATAATTCAGAGTCGCATATAGAGACCAATGAACGTTGTTATAATTGTTGCGAAATGGAGTTTTCTTCTTTTTCGTAATGTTTAACCCGGTTTTTGTTGCATATGAACCGCAGGCACGGAATGAAGATGATGCATCGGTGGAATGTATGGCGGGGAACCCGGAAAAAACGCGCCTCTGTGCCACTTGTCCATCACAAACCCGCATACGGTTGCCTGAGATCGGACACGGTGGCCTGTATGAGAGACGAGGGATTTAATCACTCGGCCACTGCGCGGCCATAGAGAGTGGCTTGTCTATGAAGAAGAAAAAGAAACAAATTACAACATAATTCGGCATTCTAGAGACCGGGTGATGAATTATTTGCATGTGTGTTAAGCTGAACTACATTTACGTAACTTGCATACATGGGAGCTTTAGAGACATGAAGGTTAAAGTTATTGCCAGTACCGAATAGGAATAACCAAACCTATGTTCAGAGTACCTTGATGTAACATAAAAATACAAGGCCTAAGTGGTAATGTTACCCTTCCGCATTTTGATATACCTATATATTTTATGGAAGGTAAATACTCTGCCAACGTAATGGTTAGAATATGCTTGGAAAAATTTGGTAACAACGTTTCTAGAGGGTTGACACAGTACATGTCTTATCACGAGATTAAAAGGCCTCTAAAAAAAAAAATATATAAATTATATCCAATTTATTATATTAAGAAGGAACAAATATACATTGGAAATGGTCAGGGAAGAAAAGTTGTGAAGCCCGTCTAAAAGCGCAAAGACAAAGTTACCACGAGCTAGCAAACGATCCAGGTAGAAGTGTACCATCAAGGGCAGGACAATGAATCAAGGAGATTGGACTCAACAAAGCAAATACAAACAGTTTTCTTGTTGTCCGAACGACGCGACTTCACTTGCTATGGAAGACTCTTTGGATTAAGACGTGATATTTGAGTCCACAGCGGAAACTCATGGTCTACATATGACCGCAATAGAAGCAGTGTTTATTTAATACACCAGAATACGTCACGAGTAAGAGCGATAACAAGCGCGGTCGCTTAAAGCGTAGCCGGAGAGTGGAAAATTTAGGAGGAATGCGTGTGTGTTAGACAGCAGAAAATGTCGAAAAAAAATTAATAAACGAGCTCAATAATAATCCTGAAATCAAAAGAAACCACTTCTGTCTTACGCCATTTAAGTCGTCATTGGAGCGTATCATCTCAAGTATACATGATTTGAGATTGTCCTTTAGTTACGGGGGAAAAAAAAAACAAAAAAAAAACGCGAAGTAGTTGGAGAATTTAATACCGTGTCAGTATATTGACATTGTAGTCCAGTGGGTAGAGCAGCTGGTCGGAGACAACGATATCCGTGTTTCATATATCGGCTTTGGCATTGCATTTTTCAGTCTATTCTACCTTTCCACTTCCTGTCATACACACAGCTAGCGTGGAAGAAACAATATTATAAATAGTTGTCGTACTAAGTTTCTCGTGATGGTAGGCTTCAAAATAGCAAACCACGAAGGGTAGAATTTGATAAAACAGGAAGGTCGGATAGAACGGGCAGGATTAATTTTCTTAGTGGGATACGGCTGTGATATCTCTCGCTGCTTTCTACCGCGAATAGAGGCGGTTGTTATTACAGTCGGAGTTTGTGAGAACGTGCTGTTACCGCAAGTTAACTTGCTCGTCCAGTGAACATCACAGACCATTAGCATTTTGGAGCATTTTAAGCTGTATATTACATCTTTCGTATTACTTAAAACTAAACTGTAAATCTTTCATAGCAAATACCTCTTATTTAGCCGTAAAACGACTTTAATGAAAAACTTGTCGGTGGTAATTGGCCAGTTTATCGTATTTTCCTCAAGATGGCATAAATGTACAGAACGGCGAAGGAAAAGTTCTCCAAAATGAATATCCGCACTTTACCAAATTTTATTTCAAATAACCAAATAGTTCACTAGGTTATATGATAATCTGTAGTATACTATTTTTTACCCCTATTTTCAGTATACAACTATAAAATAGCTAATTTAAAATGATTGAGTTATGTTTATTTTCATTCAAGTGGAATAAATAAAGTATGATTTTTCAATTTCTAAATACAGAAAAGTTAAAGTTTTTCAAAATTAAATAACAAATAGAAACTAATTATTTTAATTTTTTTAGCTGCTAATTCTGTAAATATTAAAAGTCAACAAAGAAATACATTTGGAATGGGATAATCATTTAGCAAGGTGATAGAAACAGTTTCCGTTTAAATAGGATCTCTCAAAATTTCCAAGCAGTTTGGTGTTCTCCAGATATATGCAGGTGAAGGCAGTAATGTTAATGAAGGGGTAGTCAGAAAGAATGCCGCAATTCTTTTGATACTATAATTTAATTATAATATGAAGTAATCTCAACTATATATTGTGAATAAATTCCTATTTTGGTAGCATTCTTCGCTGGTATAGATGAATACTTAGCATGCATGAAATGTATACATAATGGGAGTTGGCATTGACAAAACCAACTTCGGTCAACGGCATCACCTCTTTTTCACTAGTGTAGTTCTAGCTACTGAAGTGGAAGGGTACTTTACCTTCCCCAAAATAACACCAAACTGCTGAAAGCTAGATAATTATGTTCTTACTGGCGAAATACCATTAACACATTGCTGCTCAGTGTTTTCGCGCAATAATAAAATACAATAACGAGAACAAATATCCCTGATGAAAGGCGTAATTATCATCATCAAGAGTAAAAAGCATGCAAATGCTCATCTCTTCTATAAGAAAGACAAATTATATTGTATTGCTTAATACTTTCTTTTGTGTACTTATCTTACTGAACTCTTTCATAAAGTCATCAGTATCCGAACCATCCATTTCACATTGATTATAACCCATTAATGGGTTCGTTTTTATGTCGCTAAACTGTACTCAATTCAGTCACTTAGAGAACTGATTGGTGAAGTCAAAGCTAAAGGTCAAACATTAAGGGTCATTCACCGTCATTCCGAATGGAGTGTGTTACTCTAAACTTTTATTCTAAGTTGGGGAGCCACCATCTGTTTGCCGTTGAGCGATGAATTCACCAGATGTCTGGCCACACAACATGCCATCGAGCTCTCACATATATGAATTAAACAAACCTTGCTTTAAACGTCGTATTAGCATAGATGAGCAACACCAAAAAAAAAAAAAAAAAACTCACTTCAGAACAGAGGTGGGGATCATTCTACAGCCTATTGTGGGTGGTTCCTTGTTCCCCTACCTCTTTCAATACTTCTCCTTATTCCCCCCTCTTTTGCGTATGTGAAGTATCGCAACGTTAAAATGCCCTGGCGTTCTGATTCTATGCTCGCGGTTTCAAACCCGGCTCAGACACATACTTTTAAAGTCTGTTTAAAAGCGACAGCTTGTCAGCAGATTTATCGGATGCAAAATTATTCCTGTGTGACGAAATTCCGGCACACCGGCGATGGATAGCATTGTTAAGGAACAAATGTATAGTTTATCAAACACATATAAACCAAACTGTACATGAAGTGGCTCAAAGTCACCATGCAAAACTGCTAGTCACTGGTGCCGTTAACCGTGGTCTTTGGCATGTATTCGTTGACTTTGGCCGCGAAGATTTCGCGGTTCGAATCCCGCTATGGACATGAATGATTAGTGTTGATAATTTCTGTGACCATATACTCTCCAAACCATTATCTCCTCCTGATGGCCCAGTAGATTGCGAGTATAAGGGATGATTAGAGGCTAAGGTTACATGCGGTTAGCAGCTGTGCAGATTTTCAGCCAATTGCCACCTACAGCGCTTCTGCAAGGCAAAAAATCAATGGCAACTCGTTTGGAAAACTGGTCTCGCGAAGAAATCCGTTCAGTTATTCGATTTCTGTGGGCGAAACATGTAATCGCGGCAGATATGTACCGATGTTGGTCGAGGTTTACGGAGAGACTGTAATGTCTGGACAAAATGTCACAGGATGGCGTCGAAAAATTGCGATTGGTAGAGAAAACTTCACCAATGGGTGGCCGACCCAGCACGGCATCCATAGATTTGAACACAGCTCGCGTGGAGGAGTTGATTCAAGAAAACAGGAGGATCACGCTATGACATATAGAGGAAGAAAGAGTAAATAATGTCTTTTAGAATCATTCATCACATTGTTCACGATATTCTGTAGTACCGGAAAGTTTGTTCCTTTTGGGTTCCACGCAATCTGTCCAACCAACACAAGGATTAGCTCATGAGGCCAAGTTCGCAACTTTTGCAACGGTTCTACATGGAGGGGAACAGTTTTCTTCAGCGCATTTTCACGGTTGACGAAACATGGATCCACCACTATATCTCCAAGCAATAAGCGGTCGTCAATGGAGCGGAAACTCCTCTTTTCTCCTAACACAAAGAAGTTTAAGGTGGCGCAAAATGCCGGCAAGTAGAAGGCTACAGTGTTTTGGGACAGAGCGGGTGTCATTCTCGTGGAGTTTTTGGAAATAGGGCATACAGTGCCCGCTGACTGATACTGCAAAACCATGACCCCATTACGCGAAACAGCCAGGAACAAACGACACCGAGGGTGTCATCTTCCCTCACGACAACGCGCAACTTCATAGAGTCTAGAAGACCATACGCTGTTGAAGCAGTTACGCTGGGATATCATCGACCACACTTCCCACAGCCGGGATCTCGCTCCAGCTGACATTCACCTTTTCCCTTATTAGAAAGAACTCTTAGGAGAGCAACGATGAAGAGTAACAGCACTTCACGACGTGCTGAACTTAGGAGGACAGGATTTTTACCAGGAGGGAATATTCAAACGCATCTCACGAAGCAACAACTTCCTCAACCGATATGGGGACTATGTGGAAAAATAACCTACTGTATGCATGCATGTATGTCGCCTTCCGTGGTGTAATGGTTATCATGCTAACTTCGTATACCCAAGGCCGCAGGTTCAAACCCAGCGGAGGACGATGAATTTTTTCGGGCGTAAAAATCCTTAGCATGGCTTCCTCGGAAGGGAAGAAAAGCAGTGGGTCCCGTGTCGTAGATTTACGGCATGTAAAAGAACCTCAAGCCTGATAGAGAGGTCTCTGAGCAAAGTTAAGAGGCCTTTCACGCCCAGTATGGAATGGGATGCTGAGAACCACAGTAGTTAAAAAGCGTCCATAAATAACACGCCATTGTATGTATGTATGTATGTGTGTATGTATCAATGAAGAATTTTCTTTTCTTTTTCTGTAACAGTAAAACTCCTAATGCGTTTCAAGACTGCGCAATTGGTTTAGAATTAAATTCTGCTATTTCACCTCCCCCCCCTCCCCCATCGCACATGCTTTCTGGAAGGCGAATCATCCCACAGTACCTAGTCCAGTGTTTGTTTGTGGGAAAAACAACAAAAAGAGGAAACTAACACACCAAAGTATATTTACAGTAGGGTAACATTTATCCAAACACTTTTATATATATCACGACTGACCTTCCTGACTCATGAGTTTTGGGGGCTTTTCGCAAGTCACCAGGTGAATGCTGGGGAGGTTGTTTCATCCCCCTTTATTTCATTTTATTTATTCTTTCAATCCGGCCTTCAAAGAGGAAGTGTTGGCGATTTTGTTTCGGCCACTAAGTCACTTTGTAACCGCTCCCTCAGCTGTGGCGGCAGTGGGGGTGGCAGTGGCGAAACCTGTGTGGACTGACGGATCCCTGGGGAAACCTGGCGGGTGAAAGAAGTACTACCAGCATCGTATAGGGCCCACCTCGCCTACACACCTGATGTTCTCCCTTCATCTCGCGTTTCAACCAGCGGGTCTGACTACAATAGCGACATAGGGATCATGTGGAATTCCCTCCACTCAGTGGTCCAGTCCAGGGACTGTTAACTCCTAAGCTTTCATGCCTACAATAATTACGAAAGTTTAGTCACATGTATTTACTTGCACAAAATGCTTACAGTATGTGTAAAGAAATTATTGTAACTTCGTATGCTTCAGAGTTTTCTGAATATTTTCAGAAAACTTCAAAAACACAGCAAGACAACATATATTTTAGGTGTATATATAAATGTTTTTGTGGAAAAACATTAAATATGCTGTTTTATCAAATATAATATTTCAATATACTGTCAAATATGAGCAAAACTCTTTTTAAAGTTTAATATTATAATTAGTTTTGTAATCCATAATTAAAGACTGAAGGTTAAATTACTTTAGGAATACCATCATAATTTATTTAAGAATTCATAACGAAATAGGAGATTGTGACCGCGATATAGTGCATTAACATATTATTTGAAGGTAATAATTCAGAATAACTCATGCTTTCAATGTCTATTTTACTCTCAAATTTGTAGCTTATTTGCAACCGCTTTTAGGGAGGCGAAACTTTATGTCTGATTGCATTTGCGGTCAAGTGGTCAGTGTTGTGGCTTCTCATCCAGAGGTCCTAGTTCGATTCCCGGTAGAGGTGGGGAAGTTTTCTGTATTCGTTATAATTCCCTAGCGCACAGAATATGAAAGTATGCATGATGTGAGAAAGAATATGTGTGTTCAATAGCAAACTAATGGTAAACTAACGTTAATAAACATAACAGTTCAGTGAGAAAATAGCAGCAGTTATTTCTATAACAAATCCTCCGATATGACCATAGAAGCTAAAGCGGGTTATATAAACAAAACAATAAAACTTTATACCAAGCATATACTTGATAAACAGGCACCAAAAAGGAATTAAATGCATACCCGAGAACTAAATGATATCTGTTACGCAAGTCTTTCAACATTTTTCCATGCGCTTTAAAAATGGCAAAAAAAAAAAAAAAAAAAAAAAAAAAAAAAAAAGTAGATGTTTTACTGATCTAAGAATGACGTGAGTTATAGTGTAGAGATTATATCTGTATTCCTCATTTTTTCAGAAATTTCATTATGCAAGAGACATTTCTAAAACTATTACTGTCTTAGATCTCTTATTTTGTGCGCTTATGCATTCTTCCAAAGGTCCAGAGCACAAGAGCAACAAAGGTCTTCTGTTTAGGCTGCAAGTTATACCAGCTAAATACGGTTAAATGTAACACAGTTATTTTTGCACATGCATCCCTTGGCAAACGAAGTCCGGCAAGCCGCTGAGAATACCGAAGATCCTCATTAAAGGTCAGGAAAGGGTTAACTACTTTATCCCTTAGTCTCTTGAGAGGCTTCGTGGCCTGAAATCGAAGGCAGGACTGCTGCAGTGGTGTGGAATTTAAACACCGCGGTGTGGCCCAGCCGGGGCACTACACCCGATCAATATGTCGGGGCAGCAAGCACTCCCTCTCACCCTCCCAAATTTGGGTCTAGACTGGGACACTAACTTTTCAATGATCCTAGCAGAATAGCACAACAGTTACCTTTACATCCTTTAAGCCGATACACCTGAGGCACAGTAGCCGACATTATATCCTTAATCCTTATTACATTGCCCTCTTAGGGAAACAATGAGCCAGTCCTCAACCACCTCTTATTTCTGCAGTAACAATATGTGTGCATTCTAAGTGGATTTTCCGGTACAGAACACTGTGTTACGCAACCAATGCCTTTGTCTATGAGATAATCAAGTGATACCAAAGATTCTTAGAGAAGAGCTGATCCTTAGATCATCATCTAATGATGTAAATATGCTCGTAGGCTTTCACGGCCGGTGTTATTATTGGTAAAATATAACATGTCCGGCTTTGTAGGCCGTTGTCTAATATTAAAATTATGAAAACAATTAAAACTTGATGGCTAGCGACTGCCCAGCCTCATTATGAAGATGTCCTCCACAGCTGAGGACGTAACGTCAAGTTTTCATCATTTTAATAATTTTAATATTCGACCACGGCCTACAAGTCCGCACATGCTATATTTTACCAATCTAAGATGTATTTTATCTCTGTAGCGATAGGCCATAATTTTATGTTATTTGCTCAAAGAACTTGGTATTGTTAGGGCTGAGACACTTGTGCAAGATATTTACGCCCAAGTTAAAATTAACTATAGGAGACCTAGGAGATAGGTTTCTAATGACTTGTTTCAGACTGTCTATTTTCTAGAGAACCTGTTAATACATTTTTACACATAAAAATATCTGATTTCTACTTTCTACTTCCACTATTATCACTCTCACTATCAGTCACACGGAACCTATCAGAATACTCATATCAAAAATACATCAGTTTTCCTGAGACATCTAGGAGATACTAGGTGCCCGCCCCGACTTCGCACGGGTGGTGTACCTAACGAAAAAATTCCGTTTACAGTACAACCATGCAATGAAATAAAAGTACAATTAAATAATTTGACAGCACTTTATTGTAATGCCTTGTAATGTATAATTTTCCTTCCGGAGAGAAAAAAAAATAGCGCCGATACTTGCCGACTCTTAAGCACGAAACGTACAACATGCGAAAAACACAATTCAAGTATTACACATACTTGTAACGATCGATCTTGGGATTTATTGTCATTGCGAATGCAAGGCGAGCTTAAATTCAAAACGAAAGTCGGTTGACATTAGTGGTGTTCTTGGAATAAGTATATCCTCGCCTATAACTTTCCCATGTTATAGTAACTTAAATCAAGTTTTTCATTTTTTTTTTTTTTTTTTTTTTTGTTCTGCTGCATATTTCGGCTGATTGATATTGCGTCGTATACTTATCACCGAGTCAACCTTAGGCTGTAAATTGTGTGGCGGGAATCCTGGCAAATCCCATAAGGTAGTGTGGAAAGGATGACATGGAGTTAACAGCGTTGGTACCCAAAATGTCGTTGGCATATAACAGTAACGGCAGCGCATCCATAGTGTGGTGGGTATTCGTTGGCATAGGTAATGAATTACATTAAGGAGAAAGTCACAAAGTAACATTCATGCTTCTTCCAAATCTCTTTCATTCCTTTAGTCCTAATATTTTCCACCTCTTTCTTTATTTTGTTCCATATCAAAACAGCAATTTCTAAGGCTAACAATAACGTAACTAAAGAGCAAGTAGATCCAGTTAGTCAATTGATAAGCTTTTATTTCATGTTAGCTTTGTGTATTAAATTTCTCCATTTAGCCTAAAATATTACTTGATCAAATGTATCAAGCACACCGCAATTGTAGTGTGATGGTGACGCAGGTAGTTTCATGCTCTTTAGCTAGCTCATGTATCACATAACATCAAATAATCAACATCTGCAATAGGAAGCTAATCCTAAAACGGATCCCATTATTTTCAGATTCTAAGAAGGGTGAATGGTTATGTGCATAGTTTATAACTTGTTCATTTTAAAGAATAACAAGATAAATATAATTCAAGATCTTCTCGGGCCCGAGAAGATCTTGAATTAACACGTCGCCAGGAAAGCTATAGTTCTTATTTTAAGATAAATATACTTGTTTCTTTATTTAAACGACAGATAATACATCAGAAATATATTTGATTTTCACAGTTAGCTCGCGTCATTGTCTCCATAACCAACTGCATTCCCTTAACATTGAAGAAGAAAACTAGAGCATAGGTACTACGGCCTTCTATCGGCAAATAATAAGTAGGTATTTCAGGTGTTCGTCACCAGCAAAGCTTCTTTATTTTAAACAATAGGAGTAAGTAAAGGACAATTAAAACATAAAAATTTATTTAAATTTCACTGCTGCGTTGTGTCATCTCGATAAACTGTTGCGTTACCTTAACATTGGTTGGGGAGGAAAAATATTACCATCGCTATCTATCGGAAAATAAATAATTACGGTTTAGCACGGTTTTTATTCATATTATTAGATTTTAAATACTTTCCCTACTATTTTTAAACACTTTAATCTCCACAAACCTTGTCGTGACAGTAACGAACACAACAAAAAAAAGAATTGTTCAATTTAAGGCAGTCGTTGGGAAGTGACACGCGTACATATATTTCAGCGATTCATTTACACACACACACACACACACACATATTTGATATACATAATTATCTTGTGTCATTGTTTCCTTAACCGGGTGCATTACCTTAGCATTGAAGACGAAAAATAGAGCAGTAGGAATTACGGCCATCTGGTGTAAATAATAAGTAAATATTTTAGGTATTCGACGCTAGGAAAATTTCTTTATTTTAAACAATAGGAGTAAGGAAAGGACAGTTAATAACTAAAATATATTTGAATTTCACTGCTGCAATTTTCTCATCTCGATAAACTGTTACGTTACTTTACCATTGGATAGGGAGGAAAAATATTTCTAAAGCCATCTAGTGGCAAATAAAATAAGTACTTACTCTAGGTGTTCGCGTCAGAAAAGCTTCTTTGCTTCTTTATTTTAAACGATAGAAGTAAAGAAAGGACAGTTAATACATAAGTTATGTGAATTTCACTGCTGCGTTGCGTCAATGTCTTGATAAACTCGTGCTTTGCCTTCACATTGTATGGGAAGGGAAATATATAGCAGTACCACGACCATTTAGCAACAAATATCTTGTACAACTGCCATCTGGCGGCCATTAATGAAATGCGTTTACTTAGCACGGTTTTTATTCATACTATTAAATTTTAAATACTTTCCAGAACTTTTTTTAAACATTTTATCTCCACAAACCTTGTCGTGACAATAACGAACACAACAAAAAAGAATTGTTCAATTTGATGCTCTTGTTGGGAAGTGATACGCGTACATACATTTCAGCGACTCATTTTTATATGTATGGAAATATTTGATTTACACAGATATCTTGCGTCATTGTCTTCATAACCAGGTGCATTCCCTTAGCATTGAAGACGAAAAATAGAACAGGCGTCTGGTGACAAATAATAAGTACATAAGAACTAAAGCTTTCCTGGCGACGTGCTAATTCAAAATCTTCTCGGGCTTCTAGCCAGGTAAAAACTTGGCTTGACACCAACGTTTCGAAGAAGTGCATCTTCCTCGTCTTCAGGGTGAACTGATGGTTTGAGCTTGCGGAGACTGGTATTTATAAGAGCTGGGATGAAGCTAACATCTGATTGGTTCGCGAGATATTATGGCCTGGTATTTAACATGTCTCAGTCATGTTAAATACCAGGCCATAATATCTCGCGAACCAATCAGATGTTAGCTTCATCCCAGCTCTTATAAATACCAGTCTCCGCAAGCTCAAACCATCAGTTCACCCTGAAGACGAGGAAGATGCACTTCTTCGAAACGTTGGTGTCAAGCCAAGTTTTTACCTGGCTAGAAGCCCGAGAAGATTTTGAATAAGTACACATTTTAGATATTTGTCGCTATGAAAGCTTCTTCATTTTAAACGATAGAAGTAAGGAAAAGACAGTTAATAAATAAAAATATATTTGAATTTTACTGCTGCATTGTCTCATCTCGATAAACTGTTGCGTTACTTTAACATTGGATAGGTAGAAAAAATATTACTATAGCCATCTATCGGAAAATAAATAACTACCTACTCTAGGTGGTCATCGTTAGGAAAACTTTTTTGATTCTTTACTTTAAACGATAGAAGTAGGCAAAGGACAGTTAATATGTAAATATGTATTTGAATTTCACTGCTGCATTGCGACATTGTGTTGATAAACTGGTGCGTTACCTTAACATTGAATAGGAAAGGAAATATATAGCAGTATTACGACCATTTAGCAACAAATAACTTGTACCATTGCCATCTGGCGGCCATTAACTGAAATGTGTTCACTTAGCACGGTTTTCATTCAAATTATGATATTTAAATACTCTCCCGTACTATTTTTAAACATTTTCATCTCCACAACCCTTGTTGTGACAATAACGAACACAACAAAAAAAGAATTGTTCAATTTTATGCAGGCATTGGGAAGTGACATGCGTACATACATTTCAGCGATTCATTTATATATATGAGGCCCATGATCCAAATATATTGCGCTTTTCAGCTTGAAGATCGAAACTGGAAAATGTCGGGTCGAAGCAGTTCAGGATATGAACATCCCTTATCAACAGGCCAGGGTGCTGGATGCACGGAAATCACCGCCTTGCAGGGAAGAACACAAAACAGAAGTAAACGGTTTTGCTATAGTGATTATAAGACAACTTTGTCTGTCGCCATGAGCAACAATTAATCGCGTCTTGAGCACATTTTTCTTTACATGCTAACAGCGCTATGTTATGTTTCCTATATGTTTCAAGATATTTGCAACTCAGTTGAGGGTACTTCAAGTGGAAAACATAACTTATATTTGGAACATGGACATCATATACCACTTAGATGGCATATGAACATTTCTGAGGTATTTGCAGTATGAATACAGTGAGTGTTAGTGTTAGTGTTATAGTGTTATATATTGTTTAGGATTAATTCTCCGCGACATTCACAGCCACTGGGGCAGAACACCGTACGTAGCCCTATGAGCCCTTTACGACTTACCTGATCTCAGAGAGGAAATGATAAGGAGAAAGACCTAAAGAGCGTACATATCCGAATGACGATCTTCCCTAGAAAGGACAGGATCCCTCAAGGTTCCAGATAAAAAGGTTTAGACTCCACCCGGGCCCAACCCTTGGGCCCTAAGCCTTCAGAATTGCACCGAAAGGGCCCTTGCCCGCAAGTGCGATGGGTCGCGATAATGCCGTTGCCCGGAATTAGCCTTTACAATCCGCCGCCACAACCGACCAGCCACAACTTTCTCTTCTGTTCCTTCAATGCCGAAATGGATGACAATAAAGCGGAAATTCGCCTGGCTATTTGAGGAAACCCTTGAAAGAGGCGAATAGGAAGGTTGGCCATAGGACTTAAACTCCCTTGTTCCCGAATGCAAGTCGCACACGTTTTCACCTCACCTCTTTCTCTTAAGTTGAAGAGATGTTTTCTGATTTAGTTTGTATCATTATTAGGTACATATTAACATTTTTAGAGATACGTTCTTTATATTTCATACTCTCCTAGCTGGAAAGTATACTGTTTTATTTCTATGTATGCGTACAAATCCATCTTTCGTTTCGGACCTTAACTTTTCATAGCTGTTCCCATAGTAAATGTGTCAATGCTTACCGATACGTTCCATAAGACACTAACGTTTCTTTGCTTTTTGTACAGTAACTGGTGATGTCAACATTTTTGAGAAACTTGAAACACATAACTACTTGGCCAAATTTAGCTGGTAAATAATAATCTGCACGTGGTAAATATTCAGCTTCTAGCAAATATTGAAAGTGTACCTGCGCAAGTATCGCAAAACTCTGAAAAGCTTTGCTGGGATTCCCCCACCCCCTTCCAAAGCCATAGCTAGTGACAACAGAATGGATCATTTTATCGATTCTCTTTTTCTTCCCAAGAATGCATACACATTATTAAATGATGCGGAGTATATTCATTTAGTAGAAGTAGTAGTAGTAGTAGTAGTAGTAGTAGTAGTAGTAGTAGTAGTAGTAGTAGTAGTAGTAGTAGTAGTAGTAGTAGTAGTAGTAGTAATAATAATAATAATAATAATAATAATAGTGCGTTTGGGCATGTTCATTTCTCCCTGCGTGTTATGTAGTGTCTGACAAGGGCTCCAAATTGTATCTGGTAGTATTAGAAGCTTCTTTTTGATTTGGGGCATTAGTTGTCTTAGAACATCACATTATCAGAAAGATTAGCGTGAAGTAGGTTTCCGTAGTTTTAATGTCGATTAGATGGCGCAACATCTGTCCAAACCCAATATCTGAGACTTAATATATTAAGATACATGTTGCATATTGAATGCTTGGTAACTGCAGACTTTTCTCTTCTTATATAAAATTAAGAACAATCTCTGAATTAAGGTGCGCCCATTCAACTTTTTGAAATCTAACACAAATATTCAAGTAATTCCACATCAAATATTTTTCAATATATCCACCTAAATACTTCGTTATATCTAAATAAGGCTGTCCTTAATTAGCTGCGAGGTCAAAGAGCAGCGAGTTACTCACTTACTCACAAGGCTTTCTTTCAATATAACATAACTCATTAATGACGCCAACCCATCGTCGCGACTGGATCAAGCGTGCAAGTGACATTGGCTATTATTTTACCCGCTAGTCGGAAACAATAATTTATGGTTGAATATGGATGAGTGCTCCAACAGCCTGATCTAGAGAAACATTTTTTAAGTGCTGGTAAAACTGCTACCAAAACAAAATTCAGCAACTTGCTCGAGGTTTGTCTCTATCATGATTTATTTTTAAATTTAAGATACATTAGTATAGTAAAAATGTCTTTAATGAATTAAAATCAGCTACAAATGAAGTGCAAATAATTCACTCGACGCTTCGACATGCAGACATTTGATGGCTTTCTCCATCTGCGGTTCACGAGCCACTGCGCTAAGCTCCACTCATTCGCGACACGGTTCATTTCACTATACAGCAAAACTGGCTTGCAATTCTTCCGCCTTGTATAGCTACAAAATGACGTCATAGAGCTTCCTGAAAACTTTTGGAGATACTGGACGTTTTTAGACAAATTTCAAGTGTATCAGATATGTCGCGTTCCAAAGTCTTCTGTTTCCATCGTGCCGAACTTCGTCGTTTAGGCATCCAAGATCTCCAAATACGATGACTCATATACTAAGGCGAACGTGAGAAGCACTGTAGATAATTGTACTGCCAAGGATAATAGATCGTATTGGAAAACTGTTAAACTGTACGCAAATAAGTCTATAGCCTTTAACGTTAATTGATTTGTCTGCTAAAGATAAGCAAATACCCTCGTAAAATACTACATTATCCTGATAATTCCAGCAGAAGTTTAAACACCAAACATCTTCTATGAAGCAGACACGCTGATCATGGGTCATAAATTATTTTACGTTTCAATTGCAATGTAAGGAAACTGTACATTACATAGGAATGACATTGTACATGATATTCATTTATTCTCCGGTAGTTTAGCTGACACGATGGATAAAAGCATTTCCATATCAGTCCAACATTCGTTGTTATGAAGTAAATTGGAATAACTTAGTGAAGGTGGGTATTGATTGTGTTTACTGTATAGTTGTCATGGTGCATATTAAAAGGCCTTTTCTTTATTTTGTTACTGCTGACGAATGACTTGCAGGAGGGAATTATGATGTTGTTGACATCCTCAGGACTTGTAGTCCAAGGTTAACGAGAGGAAGGTGACAGTGGCAATGTTGTACTCGACCACGATATAAATGCGTTCCTAAAAATATTTTCAAATTAGTTTCTTGGAAGCACCATGTTTTCACCTTGCGCATGTGTTCTTTACCTGACGTTACTTCTGTACCTCTGTACTTCTAATTGTTCCTTAACTGATTAGTTCCTCCTCCCAAATAAGCATTCATATCGTGGTCGGTAAGTAAATTTTGCACGACTGTCAGCTTGAATTAGAAACAAATTTCTTCATATCATGCTCCTAGCAGACTCACAATTTATAAGTTGTAAACATGACTGTATATATGCGAGATAAAGTAAAGAGAAACAGACAACCAGCAGTTCTAACGGAATAAAAATTAGAAATGATATAGTCTATGTCAAAATAAGTACATGAAAATCTCTGCCTTACCCCACTGTTTTGGTTGACAAAGCTAACGATAGGCCGGCTCGCTCTCCATATCCCAATTCATTGAAGATTATCTTTCGAGAATCCTTAAGATAAAGTTTGTGTAAATTTCACATACTAGATGAATTGTAAAAGAATACCCGGTGGCGTTTCAAATATTCTCGCTGTGGAAGTTCTCGAGTGCATAGTGTGTCCCAAAGGTGATAGATTCTATTGGATATAGAGGTGTATCATTTCGAACACCTTTTATAACAACATTTAAGCGTAACATATTCAAGTTTCACATTATCTAGCGGAAAAGAGCGAATCGATCTGCCGTTACATCAGGAAGAGATTCGTAAAGCGGTGCCGTGGGAGTGGCGGCTCCTTTTCGCATTCTTCAAGAGAATCCTGTAATTCTCATAAATACATTAGAAAAATATAATACCATACGTCGGCCTTAGAATTAAAAAGTTATTCTAGCACTCAGACCGAATTGGGCCAACTATACCGCACGTATGCTCTCATTCTCACTGGATTTCTTAGGCGGATCAGTAATTATAGTGAGTTGTAATTATATCGTTTGAAACCTTTCAATACATGTCTCCTCAGTTCATCCTGAAGGTCTTCAAGAGGCTGAATTCTCTGTATATCCACATCATACAAACCGGTTTTTAAAAACGAGCTCTAATCCTATATCAGCTAATTCAAACATTAATGCCTACCACAACATTATGGAGATTCCTTAGGAGATAATAGAAAGAAACACGAAAAGGCTACGGTGAATAATACCAGTCTCTGTAACTGTAAACTTTTGTAGGAAATTCCACAACTCCAATTATTCAACTCCTGTCCTTCACACGGCTTGTGTGAAAAAACAATTCAACCAATTTCAAATTTGTTTCATTGGGAAAACAATGTACAAGTGAAAGCAGTGTAAAAACTGATATGAGTGAATGGTTGACGTTTAACATTTGTGTTCAAAACCAATAGATTTGGAAATTTTATGTTTTTACATCCTGAGTTCAATCTTTAGGGTACCTATTAATTGTATGACCTAATATGCGATGAACAATTTATCCATTTTTTTAAGCAGAGTGTGCTAAATTTAACAATAAAATTCAATCGTAAGAAACATTGTTATCATTGCAAGGAGCACTGAATGGAGATACATTTTACTATGTATATAGCTGCCTTATAAAACTTCGAAAGTCCTCTTAGAGAGATCCTCGTATTGGCGGAGGTATTGTTGTACTAAATTAATACTTATTTTATTGCGAAATAATAGTCAGAAAGAGAAATAAAGGCGATAAATAATAATTTTATACAGGTTGGAAGGGACCTATTATCATCCGAGAACAGGTGCTTTTTGTAATGAGTCGAACAGAAAACCATACTGCAGTTTTTTTTTTTGTTTTGTTTTTTTTGTTTTAAAGCTTAATATTAATTATTTTAAATGAGGACTTAAATATGTATTAAAATATTGCACAGAGGAGGCTAAAAGTTCACACTCTCCCCTAGTATGCATGGTCCCATGTTCAGTTTACTAACAATGTGGGTGATGAAACGATGTAACCTTTGAGGATGATATTCACCGGGGGCGCGGGGGTGTGACCACCCTTTTAAATTAACAAAAAGGCAAGATGGAACAGCTAAAAGTTGAGGCTCAAAGATTCCAACAACTTTGTGCAATAAAACAATAATTTTAAATGTTTTGACCGATTGTTGTTAAAATGCCACTGCCAGTGTCCTTTAAAGGTAATAAAACCTGCCTGATTCCTCAGATTGTACAACTAAGTTCTGCAGCACGTGATATCGCAGGACCTAATAGGGTTTTTATCTTGGTTGATTTTCAGATGATTGTCGTATCTGTTCCGCTTTTACTGACTGAGATAATGTGAAGCTAAATTGTCTGCGCTGGAAAAATAAAGAAGCAAAAAATCAGTAAGTGGGACGAGACTGAAAAGGTTGGCAATGGAGGTAACAACGAGCACTGGAATTGATTTTCCCTAAAACAATCTAGGTTAATACCTCTATCCTCAAACTCTGCATATGGGAAATCCATGCTCTCAATCTCAGCACATAGAACATTATGCATTCGTTGGAAGTTTTTGTCCAATGCTAACTGATTCTTCTATTGGCTGAAACTCAAAATGTTGATGCAATAAACTGTTTACTACCGCCACAAAAGTTGAATGAAATAGTTTGTTTTTGCTGATGACAGTGCTTTACAAAATGTAGTCATTTAGCAATCGGTGACTGTTCTTTCCATGTAACGGGAACGTGAATACATGCTCTTGTGTTTTTACTTTCTCTAGTGCATATGTAAAACGTACATAGTAAACGTCGCATCCCTCTCAAATATTAATAGGAGTTTTTAGCGAAATATATGTTTTGTGCCTCCCTGAATAAAAAAAAAAAAACTGTTCAGAAAAAGGTCAGTGTGTGTGTGTTTGTGTGCGTGCGTGTCTGTGAACACTATAACTTAAAAACGAAAAGTCAGTAAAATACCTAGCTTGATATTTAAGTTTAGTATCTTTCAAGAACGCCACACGAAGATTTTAAGAAAATTCTTCACTGCAAAATATCCTTTACATGGAAAAAAGTATAAAACATTTGATATAGTCAAAAATGACTCTAAAGATTTTCATTAAAGCACAGTTTATTAGAGATATTTACGTGGGAAATACAATATATATTGTAGCATACCCAATATGGGATAGGTATCACCCTTACACTGCGCGTATTAGGGGTAGCAGTTTCAGAAGTAGAGCTGTTTGCGCCTGCTAGAAGGAAGCGGATCGCCTCAGGGTCTAAGGCGTAGGAAAGTGTATCTTTAATTAGAATTATCAGCAGGCAAAAATGAATACCCGACGGTGTGAGGAGACAAAAACCTTTTACTATTAAGATATAAGGACTGGTTAAGAGTGAGAGAACCCAAGGGTTACCCAAACTCCATTCAACTCACCTGGTGGATCGCAGATCTTGCAGTTTACGTTGTTTAAAGAAAATCTATGCTGTTCGCATACGTCAGACTGGATGACAGCTTATAACATCAGCAGCTGTAATGAATAGGCTTTTTTGACATAGTTTTTAACAAAACCCATGCTCTGCAAGCATTGCTTTTAGAGGACACAGCAATACCAGCATTTCGAAATATTGCTACTAATATCTGCTGCTGAAACTGGTGCAACATTATGTCTTACTAAATGAAACATAATTTAATCAATATGAACATATCAGGTAATCTGTGGTATCTTGAATGGTCAGGGAATATTCTCTGACGACTGTTCATTCTGAATGAGCTTTGCTTGACTGCTAAATCTTAAGAGATAGATAGAAACATTCTGCACAAAAATGTAGATCTCCTTAGAATAATTTATGTCATATACACTTTTTTCGTTGAGTTGATTTCCGAGATATTCCTCGTTTTTCGTTTCAGCTTTAAAATAAGTTAACGTTTCTCATACGGTAATTTTTCAACTCCTGGCAATGCAAAGAAACAGGGACCAGTGCTTAAAAGTTTTTTTTTTTTTTAGGTTAACATCCTTAAACCTGGTTTATCATAAGGGACGATGAATGGAATCGGTGAAATGATACTCAAATGGTCTTTGAGTACACGGAGCTTAAAATTACTGGATATTCATCTTCTCAGGTGAAGGGGGGAAAATCTTTTCCGGGTAACTCACCCTAAGCGAACAGGTCGCGATTTCGAATCTCGCTTAGGGGGCCCAGGAGAGCTCTTAAAAGATTTGGCTACCACTTTAGCCTAGTGCATTTCCCTTATAATAACAAGGAAGCAGGAATTAAAACCATTTCTGCTAATGTTTATCTCGATTAATATGAAGAATATAGAAGCATAAGTTTTGAAGAATAATTTTTTAAAGAGATGTAGAGAAAGTCATGTGAACGGAATACATCAGGATATTATTGTTTCTTAATAGGTAATCCATTAATTTTGTTGGGAAATAAGGCCAACTACTATGGCGGCAATGACATCACTAGCAAGTGGCGGAGTGTTATTTATGCTGCAACAAAATATAAATTATTTAAATATAAATACATTTTACTATTTTCATTGCCTGGGAGACGATATCGAGCGCAGTTACGGTCAGGTTAAAAGTCGTATCTAAACATTAATAAACTTACTGAATTTATGATCTATTATATGCGAAAGAATTTAAGACACCAGATTGAAAATTATACAATATAGATACATGCCTTCTAGATTCATCTGGGTTTCTATCCAACATTTGTTACCTTCACTACACATATTATGTACATAATGTATAGAAAAGGTGTTATATTGCACTAAACTTTTTATACCATTTACATTTGAATCTGTTTTGGGACTCCTGAATCCCCCCCCCCAAAAGAATTTTTAGAAAAATGTCCGTGTGTGTGTGTTTGTGGGCAGCTTAGTCAAAAACGAAAAGTCCGTTGTATACATTACTTGGTGTTTACGTTCAGTATCTTCCAAGAATACGACACAAGATTTTCAAGAACCCACCCTCCGCTAACTACCCATTACATGGGACAAGTTTGGAAAGTTTTGATTTTCTCAAAAATTATCAACGGTTTTGATTATTATATTTAAGATATATTCATGAAAAATAAATGTATATCTTGAATTTTTTGAGAATACCCTCTGAAGACCTCTTTACTGTGGACGAAGCTTTTTCAGTTTTGCATAACTGGCTTTTAAAATACTTAAACTTTTCTCATTTTGTTAACTCCTGGTCATGCAAAGGAATGGATTTCAATCCCATAGCAACCAGTTTCTAAAGGATTTGTCAATCGTTTTAGCCTAGTTATATCTTTATTTGCCTTCTACTGATAAGGAAGCAAATAATAATAGCATTTATGTAATGTTTGTCTCGACTAAAATGACGTAAATATAAGAGTAAGCTTTTTAACAATAATTTACAGCACAGAAAGTTTGTAAATGGAGCATCATATTTTTTAAAAATAATTTTAATCATTCAATCACAATGGTATGTAAATTTTAGTAAGTAATGTTCATCTTATCTACCAAGTATTATGTTTATACATGGTAGAGAATATGTATTCCACCCAATAAATTAGGTAAGATTTCGTCTGAAATACAGCTTTGAGAACCTCTGAATAAAAGAAGCTTTTTAGCTTAAGACCCGTATATGTCACTGCAGTTTGTGTGTATGTGCGTGAGTCTCTGGATAGCATAACTAATAAACATAAGGTTGGTTAAAACCAACTTTGATAATGAAGTTCATCTTCCAAGACTTTCACGGCCGGTGTCCATGGTTGCTGAGCAAGTTCCCGGGCCTGTTGGCGTGGTCCAATGGAATCCATATTCGAACTTCCATACGTTTCGTTCGAATCTGAATCGAACATCTCCATTGGTGCTACGGTGGAAGAAATCTATGAAGAAAGATACCGCATTCCTGCCCTATATTAGAGGTGTGACTGACCGGATCGGCAAGTTACTCATACCCTATACATTGAAACTATTTATAAGCCGGCCAAGCGAGTACGCAATATGCTCCGTTCCACTAAAGATCCAGTTGATCCATTGTCATCAGCCGGTGTTTACAGAATACCCTGTTCGTGTGCTACATCGGCACTACTCAATTTAGTGTTAACACTCGCATCAAAGAACACAGAAGATGTTGCCCATTAGGCCAACCTGAGAAATCCGCGGTGGCTGAGCATGCCTTACACGAAGAGGGAGAACACAAATTACGATATCAGGCCACTAAACTATTTTCATTTCATTACCATACCCGCCTAAACAAGGAAGCAATAGAGATCCACAAACACAAAAACAACTTCAACAGAAAGGAAGAGGCTTTAAAACTAAACAAAACATGATTACCAGTTCTGCAAAACATCAGAAGTATACAGTAAACAAAACATTCAGTTGAACCTAACTTGCCGCAAACAGATGAACAAGGTTCGAGTCCCGCCTTGGGCATGGGTGTTATATGTTTGCGTATAGTACCGGAGTCCTGATCAGACTCTGGTACTGTATTACAAAAAAAAAAAAAAAAAAAAAAAACAAGTGACGAGGGAGAGCAAAACTCCAAATAGCACAAGACGAGCCCCTCCCCCTCCCGGCCCAAGAGGATGACGCGCCGCAATTTTTTTTCTAACATTTAAGCTACTATGACAACATACCGGTATGACATTCAATCCTCCAGCTGATTATATAAATTATATAAGGAGCCTTTATACCTGTTAATATTTTAAATAAGTTAAGTATATATTAAACGTTTTATTTATGATTCAATAAAATTTCAGGATTTTCAGCATTATTCAGTTTTCTTATTATGTATTTAAACGTATGATTTGATAACGTCAATTATAGTTTATCAATTATTGTTTACTTTAGTAAAAAGACTTCGCTTTCGAGCTATGCTTCACAAATCCACATAATATATTCTGTTAACGAATTTGACATTGAAAGCCACATTTCAAGTATAAGAAATATCACCATATTTCACACTTGGAATTTGTAGATTTTGGAGCTGAGATAGTTTCTTCTTTGAGCTGTATAATTTTAACATAATTTATAAAATGCATATATGTTACTAGAAATATATTAATATATATTTTATAAATTTTGGGAACTATAAAGTATACCAAATTCTTATTTGAAGTGAACTTTAAAATAGGGTCTGAGTTGCTAAGTTGGCTAGGTACTGACCTTCTCATTTTAAGGTTGTGGCTTCACACACGACCCAGACCAATGATTTTTAAGTGTTTTTATCCCATTTCAATAAATCTACTGGTACGTAAAAGAACAACATTCCGGCTGCGATGACATGATCCTGGTAATTGACAGCGTCATTAACAAAGAAAACATATATTTTTTGAAATCTATGGCTTATATCAAAACATGGACAAATAAATTAGTTACCAGGTGGCACAAGTGTCCAATACTTTTACTCTGCAGTATCTCTTCAGAGCGTTAAAAGAGTTGCAGAACTTATTGCAACCACTTCAAGTTAAAATCGGTCAATCAGGAAATGGCAAACGTGACCTTACTTATGCTCCTCTCAATATATGTGTCTTGCTCACATACGCAATAAGAAAGAGGGGAAAAACGAAATAACTGGTTTTTTCAAGTGATCTCATTCAAAGAGTAAATTATAGTAATGCTAATATTATCGAGCTTCTTTCTGAATATCTGTTTTAGTCTCCTATACCTTCCTGCATGTCTAAAGCAAAAATTGTATGAAAGCAGTAGTAGCGAATATTTGTAGTGGGTAATTAAAATAGCTAAAGGACTAAAAAGCTTTATGTAAGAAAGTATATATATTTGTAGTTTTGAAATTAATATTTAAACCCATATTTCATGTCTCAAAGATATAATTTAAATTCAGAGCAAGGCTATTGCGAGTTTCTGTGAACTTGGCTAAGCTTTTGGACACCCTTGGCCGCTTACCACCATCTGCACAAAAGAGAAGTCACTTTCTGCATAGCGTCATACTGCTGGATTCGAGTCTAATTGAAAACTTTGTAGCGCGTGGGTCAAAGTTTGTATAAATTAACGAGAAACGTGAAGTTTGGTCTCTATTATTCTGATACGTATAGATGCTTCTACGACCACGTGTATAAGAAATAAAATGATAAGTGAATTAAAGGTATTTTTATTTCGGGAAAATTTAAATAGTTAAATCGCGTGTACAATTTGAAATGAGCTTTGGTTTTAATTTACTTATCCTTTTTACTTGCTCTATACTCACTATGTACATAGTGTATAGAGAATGTATTGCACTCCACCAAAAAATTCGATACCGAGATTTCACCGGAGATATATGTTTTAGGGTCCCCTGTATCCAAAAAAGGTATTTTCAGGAAAAAGTCCATGTGTGTGTGTGTGTGTGTCCGTGTGTCTGTGAACACGATAACTCAAAAACGAAAAGTCCGTAAAATACCAAACTTGATATATAAGTTTGGTATCTTCCAGGGACGTGACACGAAGATTTTGAGAAAAATCCCCCCAACCCTAACTACCCTTTACATGGAACTTTTTTCGAAAATGTTGATTTTCTAAAAAATGGCTCTAACGATTTTGATTAAAACATCGCATATTAAAGATATTTACCTGACAAATAAAATGTATATTCTGAATTTTCTGGGAATAGGCAAAGACTATGAAGACTAGTTTATTCTGGATTAATTTTTCATAACTGCTAAACCGTAAGAGATGGACAAAAACTTAACCCACAAAAACTATAGAGCACGTTAGAGCGCAATTTGTGTTATATACATTTTTTTCGTGGAGTTGATCGTTTTTGAGATATTCCTTTTTCTTGGTTGCAACTTTGAAAATCTTATACTTTTCTCATACAGGAATTTGTCAACTCCTGTCCATACAAACAAAGGAACATCAGTCACATGGCAACCAACTTTTGGTTTTCACTTTAACCTATGGTACTCCATTATTTCACTTCTACTTACAATAAAGCAAGAAATAAGATTATTTCTGCTAATTTTTCTCGATTAGCATGAAATAAATAAAAGAAATGCTTATTAACAATAATAATTTACAGAAATATAGAGAAAGTCATGTGAATGGAACACATCAGAGTTTTTTAGAAGTTGCAAGACAATGGCTACGTAAAATACAGTTGAGGAGCAGACGAACTTTGGATCGGAGACTAGTTAGAATGGCTGATTAGTGCGAGGCTTGGTATGAGAATGAGGAAGAAGATATGAAATGACGGTGAAATGGGTGGTAAGAAAGGTAATTATGCAGTAAGTGGTGCAATAGACGGCGGGGGAACTGTAGAACCCAGAGAAAACACGCCTAGACGCAACTTTGTCCACCACAGCTCCCTAACGCCCCTAGGTCCCCCTAGGTTGGAAAATAGTTCACCGGTTCGGAACGGTGTCTAACCGTTCGGGGGAAAGTAATTTAAGACGACTAACCCCGTAAAGCTCTCAGTTAGCCTTCGCTTCGAGAATACACATTCTTGACTGTTAAGCTTTTACTGAAGATGATCAATAAATGAGTGAATTAATGGAAATCGAAGCATGGCAATACTAGTTACTCATTGGGCATTAGAGCAACTCAGGCTGAACTTTTAGAAAAAAATCAGTCATTATTGTGATCTCATTCATTATTGTGATTAGTCTCATACAAAAGATTTGGTTGCTATGGAACAGATCTCTCTTTACTTGATTACTTTATATGGAAATATTTGAAAACTAGAGCCTTTGTTACAATGGTCATCAAAAAAATGGTATAATAGTATGCATAGTCGTTACCTTAAGGATTACTCAAGGTTTCCTTAGCAGTTTGCACGAATTTGGTATGTAGAGTCGCAAATACTTAAGTAGAACTATGAGTGCACACATAATTTCTCGAACATTTTCCGAATACTTTCGAAAGTCTCGCTCAAGGAATTCTAGGGGCCAAGAAAACCTTAAGAATTGTCTCTGCATACGAAATCAAATTCTTCGGCTTTACTTAGTCGCCCTCCGTGGTGTAATGTTTACCATGCTGACTTCATATACCCAAGGTCGCGGGTTCAAACCCGGTGGAGGACGATGAATTTTTTCGGGCGTGAAAATCCTTAGCATGGCTTCCTTCGGAAGGGAAGTAAAGCCGTTGGTCCCGTACGGCACGTAAAAGAACCTCAAGCCTGATTGAGAGGCCCAATTTAGAATGGGACGCTGAGAACCGCAGCAGTTAAAAACCGTCTATAAATAACAGGACATTTACATTTCGGCTTTACTTCTCCTTTCCATAAGGTGTACTAGAGCAAAGGACTCTGCATACCGCCCTTAGACTTCGCAATTGACAGTCAGATTGCGGAGAATCACTGAGTTTCATTTGTTATAGTAACTGTGTAAACTGTGGAAAAAATGTTAAAGAAGCAATCCTTTAAACTGTTCCTGTAACAACCAATTGTAGACAAAAAAATGAAATTGTTCATGCAACTAAACAAGACAACTGCCCTTCAGAGCAAAAATTAAATAAATAGAATTGTTATTTATGGCGTGTACAGTGAAACGTTAAATGTTAAAGTGTCTGAAAATGTTTCCGTTTTTTAAAACTTCCTGAGTGTCTGCAGTTTTTTTAAAAATTAGTTTTACTACGGTGGTTCAATAGGTGCCCGTATTTCAATGTAGATAGTGTTGCTAAGACAAGTTGGTATTGGCATCGTGTACTTTGTTTATTTTACTGTACACTGTACGTCGCTTTGGTACTGTTGCATAGGCTAATGTGGACTGGCAGACGTTTCAGTAAATCGTCAACCTATTTTCGCTTTTTACTTTTGGTTTGGAAAACTTGTGTGGAGATATAGGTGATATTGGATGTTGTCTATGAGGACCTTTTGTCATCTATGACAATAATTATATATTGGTTGAACAACTTTAATGTAGTCGAACATCCATTTACGATGTGAAGCATCAAGGACACCCGACAGACATCCTTACGGAAAATTCCGTAATATGAGTCGCACTGATCCTTGAAAGAAAGTTCACAAAGCGGTATGGGCCATAGGTTCGTCAACGGGAACGGCAATTTATATATCGCATGGTAAAATGCAGAAATATAAGTTATCGTCCCGATAGATACCGCGGATGCTGCGTTTAACTTTGAAGCTGTTTATGAAGCTATTTAAGTGAAATCCGAAGGACTTGTGCGTCGAATTGCCATCGTCCGGAATGCATTGAATAATCAATTAAAACAACGGGTTTCTTACGGCGAATCTGCTTCAAGAAAGGCAAAGACGTAGTGGGAAAATGATGGCGATAATTTTTACTTTCTCTATACGCACTATGTACATAGCATATAGAAAAGGTATTGCACTCCACTCAAAAATTCGATACCGAGATTTCACCGGAAATATATGTTTTAGGGTCCCCAATATCCAAAATAAGCATTTTCACAAAAAGGTCCGCGTGTGTGTGAGTTCGAGTGTCCGTGTGTCCGTCTGTCAGTGTGTCCGTGTGTCTGTGAACAGGATAACTCAAAAACGAAAAGTCGGTAAAATACCAAATTTGGTATTTAAGTTTAGTATCTTCTAGGGATGCGACACGAAGATTTTGAGTTGGGGGTGGGGGGACCCCCAACTACCCTTTACATGGAACTTTTTTTCGAAAATTTTGATTTTCTCAAAAATGGCTCTAACGATTTTGATTAAAATTTCGTATATTAAAGGTATTTACCTGACAAGTAAAATGTATATCTTGAATTTTCTGGAATAGCCTCTGAAGAGTAGTTTATTCTGGATGAATTTTACTGAATTTTGATTAACTGCTAAACCGTAAGAGATGGACAAAAACTTACTGCATAAAAAATGTAGAGCACGTTAAAACACATAATTTGTGTAATATACATTTTTTCGTGAGTTCGTCGTTTTTGAGACATTCCTTATTTTTGGTTTCTGCTATGAAAAACATACTTTTCTCATACAGGAACTTGTCAACTCCTATCCATATAAACAAAAGAACTTCATTGACATAGCAACCAGGTTTTGACTATCATTTTAACATATGGTGGTCCCTTATTTCGCTTCTACTTACAAGGAAGCAAGCAATAAGACTATTTCTGCTCATTTTTTTCTGATTAGCATAAAGTAAATAGAGGTATAAGCTTTTTAAGAATAATTTGTTGCAGGTATATAGAGAAAGTCATGTGTATGGTGCACATCAGATTTTTATGGGATGCGACGAGTTTCATACTCATTGACTTCTTAGAAAAATGGAAAAATATTACTGGAGAATACTACAATTAGTTAATGGCCTGTTTCGGCAAGAAGTTGAAAGAGACCCATTGGGTGAAGAAACTTTTTCGCCACGACACCGTCCCTGTACATTCATCCGGAGTTGTCGCTGCCAAAGTGCATGAATTGTGTTAAGAATTGCTGCCGCACCCCCTGTATGTACCCGGACACCCTGAAATTTCTTCTTGTTCTCAAATATGAAGAAATGGCTCGCGGGCTTTCACTGTCGAGACAGAGGCATATTTTGAAGAGCCTAAAATCTTCTATTGTGGAGGGATTAAAACTGTCAGGGAGAAGAGTATATATATCCTTAAAAAGGGACTATGTTGAGAAACAAATAGTTTGTGTTTGAAAAAATGGGTTTTCATTCTTAATAAACCGCCCTCGCATTTTCATTATTCTTGCTGACTAAAGATCTTTCATTGTAATATTATTGTGTTTATTTGTCCTCAGATGTATTATTTCACCTTAAAAAATATAACTTCAAATACTCCTAATGGTAATAACATATTTTTAAGAGTGTCTGAAACTTTCAAATATTGAAAATGAATAAAGTTAATATGGTCTTGTTTTTCTACTAAATATGTTGTTGGTGACGGTGACTTACATTTCGGAGAAGTTGGTGACTTGGAGAAAGCTAACCGAGGATAAAAGCAAAAATCTTTGAGGAAACAAACAGGATGAGAAAGGGCGTTGTTCTTATACCTCCTGTAGTTGGACCTGATCCCATTAGGTCACTACCTGTTTGGTTTTGTACCGAGAAAGAGGTCAGCACAGCAGATCAATAAAGGTGTCCAGAAAGATCTATATCATCTTACTGGAACGTAGAACAGAATTGGAAAGATAATTTATTTTCCTCAAAAAAATTACAGTTTATTGCCCAATTATGTTAGATAAAGAACATTGATGCATAAAATAACAAGGGGATTACTCGTCTAAAATTCTATATTAAGTTCGGTTTGAATATAGAGCTCAATCAGACTAAAATGCCTTACCAGATCTTCATCAGTCACTACCGTATCGTACATAGGGATAGAGAAGGTAGTGTAATGCACCCAAAATTCGATATCGAGGTTCCACCGGAAATATAAGCTTTGGGATCACCTAAGTCCGAAAATAGCATCTTAAAGAAAAAGGTCCATGGGTGTGTGTGTGTGTCTGTGGACAGCCAACTAAACTAAACTACACTAAACCATAATATCCTAGAATTAACATTGCCGGAGCACATACTGTTTTATGATTAAATTTTCCAAAGTTGAAATCTGTCTTGGTAGACCATTTATACAATGGGCTTTAAAACAAACAATACTTTGCACTCTTTGTTGCACATTCTTTATTACTTTCTCTAGACGTAAGGTGTGTAGAAAACGCATTGTATTCCACTAAAAAATTCGATAACTACCTTGAAAATGAAAAATGTTTCGAGGTCCTCTGAGTCCAAAAGAAGACCATTTTTGAGAAAGATTGAATCTTTTGTCGTCCCCTGAGTACAAAGACGTATTTTTAGGAAACGGTTCATGTATGTATGTATGTATGTATGTATGTATGTATGTATGTATGTATGTATGTATGTATGTATGTATGTATGTATGTATGTATGTAGGTAGGTAGGTAGGTAGGTGTGTGTGAACAGCTCAAAAACTAAAAGAACGTTAAATAAGAAACTTGGTATTTAAGTTTAGTATCTTCCAAGGATACCACATGTAGATTTTCGAGAAAATTCGCCCTTTCCAAACCACCCTTTACACTTTTTTAATTTTGTTTTTCTCATTAATGGCTGTAACGATTTTATTAAAATACCGTATATTATAGACATTTAAAGCACAATAAGCTGTGTCTCTTGAATTTTCTATTTATTCAGGATGAATTCTGTTGAGCTTTGCATTAGTAGTAAACAATATAAATACACCAAATCTTACTACACAAATATGTATATCTAATTAAAACACCCAATTTATGTCATATGCATTTTTGTTGTAGAGTTAACAGTTTCCAAGGTATTTCTTGTTATTTGTTTCAAGTTTAAACTACGTAAATTCTGAAACAGGGTTACCTTTCTTTTCCTCTCGCTTTTATTAACTACTTGCCTTTCAAAGCGAACCGAACTGCAATTGTGTATATATTGGCTAGCATTTAAAAGATGTTTTAGCAATATTTCCCTTCTGCTTACAATGAATCAAGAAGTAACACACCAGCAAATGCTCATCTCGATATTATCATGATATAGGTAAAAGAATCTCTTTTGTAAGAATACTTTGTTTGAAGAATGTATAGCGAAAGTCATGTGAATGGGACACAGATTTTTATTTTCTCTAGCCCTTATATACAATGTACATAGTGGATAGATAGTATTGTAATCAAGTCGATAGTCGTGTTGATATTTCATCGGAAATGTATGTTTTGACTTTCTCTGAGTCCGAAGGTCCGTGTGAGTGTGTGTGTGTGTGTAAAAAAACCGTAAAATACCAAATTTGGTATTTAGGTTTAGTATCATCCCAATCCTATCCTTTACATAGAAAGAATTTAGAAATTTTTGATTTTCTAAGAATTTGCTGTAAACATTTTTATTAAAATATCTTATACTAGAGATATTTACATCATAAATAAAATTTATATTTTCCAATTTCTGGAAACAGCTTCTGGAAACCTCTTCAATCTGGATAAATTTTGTAAAATTTTGCATAACTGCTAACCGTAAGAGATAGACAAAAGCTTACTGTATAAGAAATTTAGATCTCGTCAAAATACACAGTTTCTGTCCTTTATATTTTTGTAGTGGAGGAAACCGAAATATTCCTTGTTATTGGTTTCAATTGTAAAGTAGGTACTTATATTTTTTGCAGACAGTAAGTGTCCGTATTTCTTTTGTTCTATTCCTGGCCAAGCAAAGAAGCAAATTACAATTACCATTGCATAACGACAGCTTTTAAAACATTTGACTATCGGTTTAGCTTATGTGAATGCCTTTAGTTCCTTTTTATTTATAAGGAACTATTATTAGGAGCATTCTGCTAATGTTTATCTGATTAGCAAGGTATAGAAAGAGCACTAATTTTTGTAATAAGTTTGTAGTGAATGTCATGGGTGTGTAACATTTAATATTATATTAAAAATGAGTTGTGAGATAAAAGACTCTGGAGTATAACAGTTAACATCAAACATTTTCTATGGTAATATTCTGACAACACCGTCCGTATACGTGACCGCTCTCAGGTTCGCTCTGGTGTGCGGTAGCGAAGATGGATCATGTGATATCGTAGCAACGCAACAGAATCCTTCGGAACGCGAGACTTCTCATGACATCATGATTCTTCCCGATATTCGAGATGTCTCTAACAGTTTCGCTTTCTACAATCTTCGAAAACTTTCCAGAAAGATCGTGCCTCTATAAAATCAGGAAGAAGCGCATTTTGTTGTATTGTGAATGGGACTGGTTTGTAAATAAGTATGAGCGCGTAGTGGTGCGCGAGCCATGGACGGCGTGCAGTTTTAAACTGTCAACTGTCTAACGCCGAGTGATCTATTTACTGCAGTGTATTTAAGACTTTATTTGTAACTACATTTTCGGTCAATAACGACAGTTGTTACAGTATTAATAAACATTTCATTTCAGCAAGCGAAACTAAACTCTTTCATTGGCCCACACCGGGCCAATGAAAAATAAAATTGCAAGTTTCGTTCGCAATAAAGGTTAAATGAGTTTAAATGAAAACGAAACGTATGTGTAATAATCCGGTATATGAGTTATTATATTTTCTAGTTTTGCAAAAATGTTCAACTGCATAGCATGGTGAAACCTCTTTGTTCTGGACAAACAAATACTGATTTATGGCTATAAACATTTGAATATGGACTCCCCGTGCTACATGGAAAATTCACTTGGTTTGAAACCATTTCTATAGAACATGTATTGTGATAATATAAAATGAGTAAGAAAATCCGAAATATTATATTCACGCGATTTTCTCTAACTTTGCTGCAACAAACTATTCTTATAAAGAACTTATTCTTCTATCTGCTTCATTCTAATAAATTTAAACTTCGGCAGAGGTTGTTTATTGTATGTTTTCTTATACGTTCAATAAGCGAAACTCATATCTGTTAAGAGCCTGATGCTAAGTGATGGTCTTAAAATTGCGTTTTATTTACATGGAAAAAGAAACAAGAAGAACAGAAACGAATGACGCCATCTCATTTGAGAAAAGTAAGAATTGGGAATTTTAAACCCAATATAAGGAACATGTAGGAAACAGTTGAAATAGTTAAAGTATCACAAAGTTATTTGATATAAATTTTGTGTTTTATCATGATCTAAATTTTTATTTAGCAAGATTTTCTAATCTCTTACGTTTTACCAGTTATGCAAAAGTGATCCAAAATGAAGGTGCTTCAGACTATTCACAGAAAATTCAGAATTCAACTTTTTACTTTCTCTATACGTACTATGTACGTAATGTATAGAGAAGGTATTGCACTCCACCCAAAAATTCGATACCGAGATTTCATCGGAAATATTTGTTTTAGGGTCCACTGTATGCAAAAAAAGCATTTCCAGAAAAAGGTCCGTGTATGTGGGTATGTATGTGTCCGTGTGTCTGTGAACACGATAAATGAAAAACAAAAAGTTGTTGGTATTTAAGTTTAGTATCTTCCAGGTATGCGACACGAAGATTTTGAGAAAAATCCCCCCACCCCAAACTACCCTTTACTTAGAGCTTTTTTCGAAAATTTTTATTTTCTAAAAATGGCTCTAACGATTTTGATTAAAATGTCGTATATTAAAGATATTTACCTGACAAATAATATGTATATCTTGAATTTTCTGAGAATAGCCCCTGAAGACTACTTTTTCTGGATGAATTTTACAGAATTTTTCATAACTGCTGAACCATAAGAGATGGACAAAAACGTACCACTCAAAAAACGTAGATCACATTGTAACACACAATTAATGTTATATACATTTTTTTCATGAAGTTGATCGTTTTTGAGTCATTCCAAGATTTTGGTTTCACCTTTAAAAAGCCTACCTTTCTCATGCAGGAATTTGTCAACTGCTGTCAATACAAAAAAAAAAAAACGAACGTCAGTCACATAGCAACCAGCGTTTGACTATCACTTTAACCTATAGTACTCGTTTATTTTGCTTCTACTTACAAGGAAACAAGTAATAAGATTATTTCCGCTAGTTTTTTTCGCAATTAGCCTGAAGTAAATAGAAGCATAAGATTTTTAACAATAATTTGTTGCAGAGATGTAGAGAAAGTCACGTGAATGTAACACATCAGATTTGTTTAGCTTTCATGTAACAGACTCATTGACATACGCAAACATACTCGACAGTTTTACTTTCTCTACTTAGTACAGTTACGTAAGAAAAAAACGTTGCTCTCCACCCAAAAATCCGATACCAAGATTTCAGCAAAAATACACGCTTTAGGGTCCTTTGTAGGTATAAAAAAATTTGTGGAAAAAGACCCGTCTGTCTGTGAACATGATAACTCAAAATGGAGAAGCCGGCAAAATTACAGTTGGTATTTAAGTTTAGTACCTTCCAAGGATGCGCCACTAAGGTTTTGAGGCAAATCTCCGCCCCCCCCCCACTACAAACTAGAGTTTAGATGAAATCCTTTTTAAATATTTTGACGTTCTCAAAATGGCTCTAATCATTTTGATAAAAATAACGCGATAATGATTATAAAATGAATAGTTGCATTTGCTGGGAATATCCTCCGAAGAACCCTTTATTCTGCATGTTTTTTTGCTGAATTTTGCAAAACTGGTAAACCGTAACATATAAACAAAAACTTACTGGACCTAAAATGTAGACCCCGTCAAAATATACAATTTATGGCATAAACACTTGTTTGTGGAATTGACCATTTCAGAGATATTTCTTGAAACTGGTTTCAGTTTTAAACTTTTCTCATAAGAGAGTTTGTCAACTGATCATACAAATAAATTGATTTCAATCTCATGACAACCGGGTTTAAAAGAGCTATCTTTTAGCCTAATGTATTCCTTTATTTCCCGTCTTCTTATAAGAAAGCAAACAATATAGACAACTAGTGCTAATATTTATCTTAATTAGAAGAATAAGCTTTGCAACATTAAATTGCTACAGGATGTAGAGAAATCCATGTGAATGGGCACATCAGATCTTTTTTGGATTGAGAGCTCCTCAAATCATGTATTTTCAGAGAAATCGTGGTATTGAATTTTAAGGTGGAATGCAATATTTTCTGTCTACTATGTACATTGAACATGGTTACATTAGGTTAGATTAGAAAGCATTCTGTAGGTTCGTTTAGTCCAGGAAGCCATTGAACATAGAAATTGTCACGGCATATACATGTATACATCTGTTTATATACTACGGGGAATAAAAATAATGTATAAAGCTCTAATGCTAAAAGCATGGGTTACAAAAACAGCAGAATAAACATATAACCACACCATTTGCTTTTGAGGCTTCTACACCACTGCACTATACTTAATGTGCTCTATTAAAGCATATGTACTGCTTTTTTTTTTTTGCATGCACATAAAAACAAAGAGAATCAAAAATTAGTATTAAAATGTACAAATAAATATAATTTCATTATATGTAACACTGATATGTCAGATAATATTTTTCTAATTATAAACATAATAGTTACTACTAGTAATTATATAAAACTAAAATATAATTATTGTATTGTGTACTCTCATAAATGCCAACAAATTACAGTACATATTTACAAATATGTTATACAATTTACAATGCAGAAATTTACAATTATGTACCAGAGTGAAAATATCAAAGCATCAGGCTTTACAAACCTTGTGTCATTGCTAAATACTAAAAAATTAATTTGACACATTCGTGCAAGTCAAAGTATGCATCAGTTTAATTTGAGTATAAAACACACACACACACATTAATATACACAGAATGCAATACATTATAATATTTATAAATACAATATTTATTACGGTATTGTCAGACAGATTTGTCACTTAAATATTCATTTACAGTGTAAAATGATTTATTGCAAAGGTACTCCTTAAGAGATCCCTTAAAAGCCCTGAAATTTCCAACATTTTCTTTGAGATTACTGGGGAGAGCATTAAATATCTTGATTGTTTCATAATATACACATTTCTGAAAGCAATGAAGAGAGGCATTGGGACAATGGATATATCCCTTTTGTCTAGTATTAATGTTATGAATTTCCTTGTTTCTTATAAAGCTATGTCGATTAACTGCATAGAATTTTAAAATGTATAATATATAAACACTTAGTATGCCTAAGTTTTGAAATAGTTTCTTGCATGACTGTCTGCTATAAGCATTACAGATTATTCGTATAGCTTTCTTCTGTATCCGGAATATGCATTTACTATCCACTGAATGACACCAGAATATTATCCCATACTCGATAATGGAGTTGAAGTAAGCAAAATACACCAATTTTAGTGAATCGATTAGTTAAATTTAACCAGTGCACGGAGAGTATAACATGCTGGGCTAAGAAACTAATAACGTAGGAAAACTAATAACGTCTCTAGATATCTAGCAGATAATAGTCAAAGATTGTCCTGTCTGTCACACGCCATTTCTCTAACTCTTTTTTTAATCCTTTAGAACTTTATTTCATTTGTCAAAAGAACTTTGTAAAATAGAGTAATCTCTGTAAGCTTAAGGCAGTTAACGAAACCGTTCCGCTGACAAACATTCAATGCAACGGTAGCGCAGACAGCCATCCGTGTTATTATAAGGTCAGAGTGAGAAGCCCAAAGGCTTGGGGCAGTCTGCTATAAAGCAGAAGATGAGGCTTTGATATTGCCAGTTCGTCTGCCCGTATAGAGAGAATGAGAAGTTAGATAGTGAGAGAGAGAAGAAAAAGAGAGAATTTGTGAAATCTACTGGAGGGTGTTGAAATAGTACAGCTGAGATACTAAAGGGTACCAAACACAAAAGCCGGAGGTGGCCTTCCTAAGGCAACAGTGATTGTTGATATTTCCTTTGAGAAAAATTGTGAAGCTTTACTATATATCCTTTGTTTTAAAAAGAAAGACTAGTCAGCTATTCTTAAGTTGAATATTTTTATAACCAGACGAACATACTTATAGTAAATTAACTAGTATTACCAAGTAATCCTAGTATGGCAGATTAGTATAGTGGATTTAAACTCCAAAAATAGACTTTATGCGTTTTACTTTCTCTACCATAGTACAGGGTATATATGGAGAGAAGGTATTGCACTTCACCAAAAAATTTGATACCTAAATAGGCGTTTTCGGGTCCCAATATAAAAATCTGGTGTGTTCCATTCACATGACTTTCTCTACATCTCTGCAACAAATTATTGTTAAAAAGCTTATGCTCCTATTTACTTTATGTTAATCGAGAAAATTTTCTATAAATTGTCTTATTACTTGCTTCCTTCTAAGTAGAAGAGAAATAAGGAAGTACCATAGGTGTGATAGTCAAAAGCTGGTTGCAATGTGACTAAAGTTCCTTTGTTTGCATGGACATGAGTTGACAAATTCCTGTATTACAAATGTATGTTTTTAAAGCTGAAACGAATAACAAACAATATCTCAAAAACGATCAACTCCACGAAAAAAAAGATCGATTTCGAGATTTCACCGGAAATGTGTTTTAAGTTCCCCGAATGCAAAACAATTTTTTTTTAGAAAAAGGTCCGTGTGTGCGTGTGTGTATGTGTGTGTAAGTGTGTGTCTGTGGACAGCATAGCTCAAAAACGAAGAGACCTTTGCATGCCATACTTGGTATTTAAGTTTGGTATCTTTCAAGGATGCGACACCAAGATTTTTAATCAAAACCGTTAGAGCCATTTTTGAGAAAATCAAAATTTAGGGGAGACCCAAAACGTGTATTTCCGGTGAAATCTTGGTATAGAATTTTTGAGTGGAATGAAATACCTTCTCTATGTACTATGTATATAGTACGTGCAGAGAACGTAAAAAAACAAATTTTACAGAGAGGTCCGTTTATGTGTGTGAATGTATCTGTGTTTGTCCGTGTGCCAATGTGTCCGTGTGTTTGTGAACACAATAGTTCAAAAACGAAAAGTCAGTAAAATACCGTACTTGGTATCAGAATGCGACAAGAATATTTTGAGAAAAAATCCTCCATCCTAAACTACCCTATACATGAAAAAATTTCGAAAATGTTTATTTTCTCAAAAATGGCTCCAACGGTTTTGAATAAAATACTGTATATTTAAGACATTTATGAGACAAATAAATGTATATTTTGAATTTTCTAGGAATAGCCTCTCAAGAGCTTATCATGCTGGATAAATTTTGCTGCATTTTCCATAGCTACTGACCCTTAAGAAACAGACAAAAGCAAAAACAAACCACAAAAAGTACAGCAAAACATGTAGACCTCGTTAAAACACACAACCGGTGCTATATATCTAAATATTTTTCGCAGAACTGACGATTTCCAAGATATTTCTTCTTATTTGTTTCAGTTTTAAAATACTTAAAACTTTACTTACTCTCCTGGTCATGCAAATAAATGGATTTCAATCACATACCACAGCTTTTAAAATATTGTACTATTGTTTTAGCAAGCGTACTCTTTTATTTCTCTTCTGCTTACAAGGGAGCAAGTAATAAGTAAATTTCTACTAATATTCTCGATTAGCATGAATTTGATAGAAGAATAGGCTTTTCAATAATGATTTGTTACAGAAATTTAGAGAAAGTCATGGGAATGGACACCTAAGATTATCAGAAAACACGATAAGTTGGTAAAATACCAAAGTTGGTGTTTAAGTTTATTATCTTATATGACTGCAACATGAAGATATTGAGAAACATTCCCCCCCCCAAAAAGGAATAAAAGTTGAAAATTTTGAGTTTTTCAAAAATTACTCTTAACACTTTTAATAAATAATATATCTGTATGTAGAATTTTTTAGGAATAGCCTCTGAGGACCTCTTTATTCTGGATGAATTTTGATGAATTTTGCATAACTGGCAACATAAAAAATGTACAAAAACTTACTACATAAAAATTATGTTAATTAAAACATTATTTATATACATATATAGGGATTTATATTTCCTGGAAATGAGTATTTCTGAGACATTCTTTGTCACTGATTTCAGTATTAAAATACCTAAACTTTTCTCATACGGGAATTTGTAAGTTCTTGGCCATGCAAAGAAACGGATTTCAAACACATGGCAATTAGATTTTAAAACATTTTATTATCATTTTAGATTAGTACATTTGCTTATTTCCCTTCTGTTTACAATTTCGAATGTTTATCTCAAGTATGGAATAGATAGAAGAAAATCTTTTTAACAATAATGTGTTACATAGATGTAGAACGAATCATATGAATGTAACGCATAAAATATTTTAGAATATATCTTCACACGCAAGTTTAAGTTTACAACACAGTGCTTCCTACTAATAGAACAACCTGCCCAAGACAGCAGCATATTTGATGTGATTTGCATTTCACAATATGGAACCAAATTTTGAAGTATGTTTGGTTTCAACCTCCGTTGTTGTTAGCTTTATTTTTATAATTTTTTCTGATATATACGATATTATATTTATAGTGTTTTTGTGCTTCACGTGTACACAAAGTTTTTTTAAAAGCGAAATCCTGTACTATTTTGTACTATACTATACAAACTGGGGCTAATGGTTTTAATAATTGTGATTTTCTATTGTATTTTATAACCTACCTATTTCTTTCGCAATTGCAATATTGGCCTTTTCAAAACATTTTATGTATAAAATGAATAAAAGCTTTAAAATTATTGAAGTATTTTCACCTCAATAGATGTATCGAATATAAAATATATAGATGCATCAAATTATAAGTCTTTTCCATTCCGAATAAAAATGCATTAGAAGGTGTAAAAAGAAGTAAATTATTAATTTAATACGTTCTCATGATATCAAAATTTGGGTAGCCTGATTGCAAAGCCATTGCAGAGAACTTTTTTGATATTGTTTAACGCTCATATTTACTACCTTGGCACCAAAGAATGACACTGGTGATTCATGGAATAAGGATGAAGCTCCGGTGGAATGTGATGGCGGGGGAAACCGGAGAAACCGGAGAAAACCCGCCCCTGCGCCGCTTTATCCACCACAAATCACACACATAAGATTATTTCATGTTCTATTTTTTATAAAATAAAATATTTCATAAAGGTTTGTTTTAAGAGAATCAGGAATAATAAAGATGAGGATGCGATATCGGTTTATTACAATGTTAATATATATATATATATTTTGTATAATTTTTATAATTCCTTTATGTTTTATTGGTCGCCTGGGATCAAACCTGGTGAGAGTTGAGTGGTATAACTACTCGGACACGGCAGAGAACTGTACATATATTCCATTGGTTTAAGTTTTTGTGATGTTTTTTTATTTTCTCTATAGGCACTATGTACATAGTGTATAGAGAGTGTATTGCACTCCACCAAAAAATTTGATACCGAGATTTCACCGGAAATATATGTTTTAGGGTCACCTTTATCTAAAAAAAGCATTTTCGGAAAAAGGTCCGTATGTGTGTGTGTGCCCGTGTGTCCGTGTGTCTGTGAACACCATAACTCAAAAACGAAAAGTAGGTAAAATACCAAACTTGGTATTTAAGTTTAGTATCTCCCAGGGATGCGACACGAAGATTTTCAGAAAAATCCCCCCACCCTAACTACCCTTTACATGGAAATTTTTTAAAAAAATTTTGATTTTCTTAAAAATGGCTCTAACGATTTTGATTAAAATTTCGTATATTAAAGATATTTACCTAACAAATAAAGCGTATATTTTGAATTTTCTGGGAATAGCCTTTGAAGAGTTGTTTATTCTGCATGAATTTTACTAAATTTGAATAACTGCTAAACCGTAAGAGATGGACAAAAACTTACTATACAAAAAATGTAGAGCACGTTAAAACACAAAATTTATGTTATATACGTTTTTGTGACATTCCTTGTTTTTGGTTTCTGCTATGAAAATCTTATACATTTCTCATACAGGAATTTGTCAACTGCTGTCCATACAAACAAAGGAATTTCAGTGACATGGCAACCAGCTTTTGATTATCACTTTAACCTATGGTACTCCCTTATTTCACCTCTACTTACAAGGAAGCAAGTAATATGGTTATTTCTGCTAATGTTTTACTGATTAGCATGAAGTTAATAGAAGTATAAGCTTTTTAAGAATAATTTGTTGCAGGGATATGGAGAAAGTCATGTGAATGGTACACATCAGATTTTTGAAAACATATTGCACTATTATAAATTGCAGCTTTTATATGTTCCTAATCAATTAGAAGAGCATGTAAAGTAATACTTTGGCTTGTAGGTACATAAAATGTCCCAAGTGGCTATAGCAGCGTGCTTACCGGCGTATTACTTTCTCCATATGCACTATGTACATGGTGTATAGAGAAAGTGTTGCACTCCACCAAAAATTCGATACCGAGATTTCACCGGAAATATATATTTTAGGGTCCCCAATATCCAAAAAAAAAAGCATTTTCACAAAAAGGTCCGTGTGTGTGTTTGTGTGTCCGTGTGTCCGTGTGTCCGAGTGTCTGTGAACACGATAACTCAAAAACGAAAAGTCGGTAAAATACCAAACTTGGTATTTAAGTTTAGTATCTTCCAGGGATGCGACACCAAGATTTTGAGAAAAATCCTCCCACCTCCAACTACCCTTTACATGGAACTTTTTTTGAAAAAGTTTTGATTTTCTCAAAAATGGCTCTAACGATTTTGATTAAAGTTTCGGATATGAAACATATTTACCTGACAAATGCAATGTATATCTTGAATTTTCTGGGAATAGCCTCTGAAGAGTAGTTTATTCTGGATGAATTTTACTAAATTTTGAATAACTGCTAAACCATAAGAGATGGAAAAAAACTTACCACACACAAAATGTAGAGCACATTAAAACACACAATTTATGCTATTTACATTTTTTTCGTGGAGTTCGTCGTTTTTGTGACATTCCTTATTTTTGGTTTCTGCTATGAAAAACGTATACTTTTCTCATACTGGAACTTGTCAACTCCTATCCATATAAACAAAGGAACTTCATTGACATAGCAACCAGCTTTTGACTATCACTTTAACCTACGGTTGTCCCTTATTTCGCTTCTACTTACAAGGATGCGAGTAATAAGAATATTTCTGCTAATTTTTTCTGATTAGCATAAAGTAAATAGAAGTATAAGCTTTTTAATAATTATTTGCTGCAGGGATATGGAGAAAGTCATGTGATGGTACACATCAGGTTTTTTTACCTGTGCAGATATAACTTTGTGCGTTTTTTTTTTCTTTTTTTTTTTTTTCCTTTTTAAATACAGTACCGGAATCTGATCAGGACTCCGGCACTGTATATCCTACTGTTATTTACCTTTTTCTTTTTACCTTGTTTTTCCGTATTATTACTTTTACTTCTTACTTTGCAACACACACATATACACAAACATATAACATCCATGCCCCAAGGCGGGACTCGAACCCACGATCCCCAGCGCTACGAAGCACCAAAGCGGGACGCCCTGGCCAGCGCGGCCATGGGGACCGGCTGCGTTAAAAGAGTTGCAGAACTACAAGCGCAGTTCTAAATAAAACAGCTCAGTGGGGGAACTGGCACATTAGCTGAGCAACCTTCGTTCTGCTCCCCTAATTTATCAGAGATGTGACGTGTATCGCGTTCTTTGAGAGACAGTTCCGAGACATGCACTAGATTGTACAAACATAACAACACGTGTTTAACTGTACTTTTGTTTTCTTGTTATAACGATAATGATTATTAGTATAGATGGATATTATATGATGATAATAATAGTGGAAAGATATATATACCACGCCGAGATATGAGCCATGTTTCTTTTGGTTTCCTGCAGTTCTTCTAAATACTGCGCTACCATGGCAACATGCTCACAGAGCATTAAATTCTCAACTGACTCGCGATTTTCCGGTAAACAACAAGGAGATCATTAATTGTTTAGAGATGGCATACCCCAATGACGACTTAAAATGTCGTTAGTTCTTTAAGTAATGGGCTTCTTAGTATAATCGAATATTAGGTCAATTAATGTTAATTAATTGTTTCTTCCAACCAAGCCGTGTGTAGGACAGAGACGGATAGGTTGAGTCAGGCAGAAAACTGACAGAGCTATGACTTGTAAGACAATGGCGTTAACTCTTCTTAAGGGATCGGTGAAATACTTACTGGAACCGATAAATTAGTGAAAGCTGGTGAAGGTGGTGGTAGTGGTGGTGGCGGCTGCAATGATGGTGATGTTGACGATGATCTACATTTTCTGGAGAGGAACAAGTTGTTTTCTGAATTTGCTCTCAACACATTACGCTTCAGACATAGTAATGCGGCTGAGTTTAATGACGCAAAGATCATTCCTTAAAGAAGGTATTTAAGCTGAGTGTCATTAATAATACATGTACACATTTAGGTATAAATTAATAAAGATTAACTTAAGTCATTATTATATTATGAATGCACTTTTTACTTAAATCTACCTAACTAAAAATCAATTTACAAAAATTATAATCTATTCCAATGACATTTGAAATAAGCGAACGTAACACATTCAGACTCTTAGGGGTATATATCATATTTTTGTAAAGGTAATTAAGAACAGTGCAATTAACAAAATTATATCATATAACATATGATATTCTTCACTGGTGGAATAATATTTGCATTTATTAACAGCAGTAGTTTTCCTGTTTGTTAGTACTTCCAAGTAGCCGTGGTACACACGATATATCTGTTTGTATTTCTGAGACGGCGGGTCGGAAGGCGTAACCTTGAGTGGGCCTCGCTATAACAAATGTGTTTGGAACCAATTTTAAATGCTTTCTGCAAGGTCTATGACTCCACACCATCTAGATTAGTAGATGTGAAAACGTGAAAAAAAAAAAAAAAAAAAAAAAAAAAAACGGACAATCTATGTAAAAAGGCGTTGTTCACTTCGCTACGGAGTTAAAGGTCATTCAAAACACATTAGGTAGTAACTTATGTAATTAGTTTATGGAAAAACTGCTAAACGAAGATAAAAAATCTGATGTGTTCCATTCACATGACTTTCTCTATCTCTCTGTAACAAATTATTGTTAATAAGTTTATCTTTTATTTATTTCATGTTAATCGAGGAAATAGTCTTATTCCTTGCTTTATTGTAAATACAAGCGAAATAAGGCAATACCATAGGTTAAAGTGAAAGCCAAGAGCTGGTTGCTATGTGGCTGATGTTCCTTTGTTTGTATGGACAGGAGTTGACAAATCCCTGTATGAGAAAAGTATGTTTTTCAAAGCTGAAACCAAGAAAAAGGAATATCTCAAAAACGATTAACTGAAAAAAACAAATGTGTATAACATAAATTATGTGTTTTAACATGCTCTACATTTTTTGTGTGTTAAGTTTTTGTCCATCTCTTACGGTTTAATAGTTATGTAAAATTCACCCAGAATAACGTAATTTTCAGAGGCTATTCCCAGAAAATTCAAAATATACATTTTATTTTTCAGGTAAATATCTTTAATATATGATATTTTAATCAAAATCGTTTGAGCGATTTTGTAGAAAATCAAAATTTTCGAAAAAAAGTTCCATGTAAAGGGTAATTTGGGGTGAGGGGATTTTTCTCAAAATCTTCGTGTCGCATCCATGGAAGATACTAAACCTAAATACCAAGTTTGGTATTTTACCGACTTTTCGTTTTTGAGTTATCGTGTTCACAGACACACGGACACACTGACACACGGACACACGGGCACACACACACACACACGTACCTTTTTGTGAAAATGCTTTTTTTTAGATAAAGGGAACCCCAAAACATATTTCCGGTGAAATCTCGGTATCGAATTTTTTGGTGGAGTGCAATACTTTCTCTATACACTATGTACATAGTGCATATAGAGAAAGTAAAAAAAAACAAAAAACAATTAACCGCCGAAGTAGATAGGTACACACTGGGCATTTACACAATTTACCTCAAATATCTGTATTATTAATAAAAAAATCTTTTAGTTTACTTGAATAAGTTTAAATATCTTGAAAACATTTCATGAATGAAGGAGAACAATAATGCACTTTTATTAATACTTCAAACAGCCTGTAGGTAAAAACATAAAGACATTTAAACAATGGGCAGTGGGCTTGTATATAGATGTGCACCTTCAAACATGCAATAAGAGTCTGAAACTCCGCATTGTAATGTAGAGAAATGAAGGAAGGCGTTGTTTGTTGAGGTTTCAAGGCTCATTTCATTGTTCACAAGGAATTAAACCATCAGTTTCCAATACGCCTCGTATGAATTTATTTTTCAGCAATGTCGGTGTGTTTTTAAAAGTATGAAGTATCTGAAATTCGATTCCCAAAGCTGGAGCTTGTTTCTGCCGTTTATTGTGTTTAAAGGCAGGCAAAAGGAGGTTAAAGCTAAGAGGAGGAGGGCGGAGGAGGAAAAGCGGTAGCGGAAACGGAGGCAGCCAAACAGCTGTCTGCCAACCTCCTCGAGAATCTGTAGCAAAGTCCCTCGGTTTTTCAACAAATTCCCTTCCCCTGCTCTTCCTCTGTATTTATCGTTCCAAATGGGGAACGTAGAGAAGGTTCCCACCAGGCTACCATTCCGGAAAATTGGATCAAGCCTCCTTTCCTTCGCTTTAGCCGAGTTCATATTCCCTTAGAGCGCTTATCGAACTCATCATACTCTTTAACTAAGCCAAATCTGGCATCATGCTTTGCAAAAGGAATCAAGTCTTTCCACACATGTTCTTAAACCTGTTTTGAATAACAAAACAACACAGATAGTTCACTTGTAATTATATCAAAATAAGCATATAGTGTTTGATATGTAAAGTGAAGCTGTATTTGAGCCAAGTATTTAAAACAATTAAATAGCGAATTTATCGTAAACAGATTTAAGCACAGATAATTGAATAAAAGAGATAAAGTTCTTATGTATCTACTATTCTTAAACACACAAGATGTCCATATATTTAGATGTCATAAATTGATTAAACCTATAAAATACTTCGATTAATTGACGTATACATTATGTTAAGCATACATGTACAAATAATATGTGCTGCACTTATTTAACGTATTTTACATGACAAATTATTGCTAATTTGCATTTACTGGATAAAGAGATGATATAAACGTAATGAGAGCTATGAAAAAAATCTTATGTGTACCATTCACATGACTTTCTCTATATACCTGCAACAAATTATTCTTAAAAAGCTTATACTTCTATTCACTTTAAGCTAATTAGAAAAAATTAGCAGAAATAGCTTTATTACTTGCTTCCTTGTAAGCAGAAGCGAAATAAGACTACCATATGTTAAACTGATAGTCAAAAGCTGGTTGCTATGTCAATGAAGTTCCTTTGTTTAAATGGATAGGAGTTGACAAGTTCCTGTATGAGAAAAGTATAAGTTTTTCATAGCAGAAACCAAAAATAAGGAATGTCTTAAAAACGACGAAATCTACGAAAAAAATATATAACATAAATTGTGTGTTTTAAGGTGCTCTACATTCTTTATGTAGTAAGTTTTAGTCCATCTCTTACGGTTTAGCAGTTATTCAAAATTCAGTAAAATTCAAACAGAATATACTACTCTTCAGAGGCCATTCCCCGAAAATTCAAGATATACATTTTATTTGTCAGGAAAATATCTTTGATATACAAAATTTTAATCAAAATCATTAGAGCAATTTTTGAAAAAATCAAAATTTTCGAAAAAAGTTCCATGTAAAGGGTAGTTGGGGTGGGGGATTTTCTCAAAATCTTTGTGTCGCATCCCTGGAAGATACTAAACTTAAATACCAAGTTTGGTATTTTACCGACTTTTCGTTTTTGAGTTTTCATTTTCATAGACACACGGACACACGGACACACTGACACACAGACACACGGACATACGGACACACACACGGACTTTTTTGTGAAAATGCTTTTTTTGGATATTGGGGACCCTAAAACATATATTTCTGGTGAAATCCCGGTATCGAATTTTTGGGTGGAGTGCAATACCTTCTTTATACACTGAGTACATAGTGCGTATAGAGAATGTAGAAAAACAAAAAACATGTTTTTACACAGGATTTTATGCAAGTTAAATTCACAATGTTGAAAATTATGCAAGATAAGGGCGTGATGTGTTGACTTTCTCTGCCTGTTTTATAAACTAACTATTGCTGCCAAAGCTTACTCTTTTATCTTCATCACGTTAATCTAGATAACCATTAATAGAAATTGTTGTTACTTGCTTCCTTGTAAGTAGAAGGGATATAAGGTGATACATTCCGCCAAAGTGACAGTGAATTTTTTTTTAAAATCTGGACGCTATGTGAACAATTGAAGTTCAGTTTGCATTGCATTGTCAGTCGTAAAACAAATTAGAGATGAAATTAAATTTGACTTCCCGTTTGAGAAAAATTTAAACAGTTTAAATTGAAACCAATAAGAAGAAGTATCTCTGAAATGGCCAATTTACAAAAAATGTAAGACATGAATTATTGTGTATTTTAACGAGATCTACATTTTTGTGCAGTAAGTTTTTTTCTATCTTTTACCGCTTACCAGTTACGCAAAATGTATCAAGTGTGGGCGTTTTCGGAAGCTATTCCCAGAAATTTAAGATACTCAGTTTATATTTGATAAGTATCTTTAATATGGTATATGGTATTTCAATCAAATTCGTTATACTCACCGACTGATGCTGGAAGGTTTCCTTGGAACTACACCAGATTTTTACTTTCTCTACACGTAGTATGTATATAGTGTATAGAGTAGGTATTGCATTCCATCCAAAAATTCAATACCGAGATGTCACCGGAAATACATGTTTTGGGTCCCCCTGAATCCAAGAACAGCATTTTTGGAAAAAGGTCCGTGTGTGTATCTGTGGACAGCAAAGCTCAAAAACGAAAAGACCGTTGAATACCATACTTGGTATTTAAGATTGGTATCTTCCAAGGATGCGACACGAAGATTTCCAAGAAAATCCCCCCACCCCCAACTACCCTTTCCATGGAACTTTTTAAGAAAATGTTGATTTTCTCAAAAATGGCTCTAATAATTTTGATTAAAATATCGTTTAGTAGAGATATTTACCTGAGAAATAGCATAAAAAACTCTTGACTTTTTTGGGAATTACCTCTGAAGACCGCTTTTTTCTGGATGAATTTTACGGAATTTTGTATAACTGCTAAACTATAAGAGATGGACAAAGTCTTACTTCACAAAACATTTAGAGCACATTAAAACGCACAATTTATGTCATATACATTTTTTTCGTGGAGTTGACTGTTTTTGAGGTAACCCTTGTTTTTGGTTTCAGCTTTGAATAACTTATACGTTTCTCAATGTGGCTAGAATAGTAAAGGTGAGCCACTCCGGGTTGAGAAGTTGCTATTGGCTTTCTGTCTGTGACGTAGCCGAGAGCGAAGTCGAGCGCGCGGAATACATATTTAGTGCAGCGAAAACACCATTGCTTCACTAATTATCGATTATTAAAACACATGTTTTCTGTTTTTAAAAGGCATATTAGCTCACGTACATCGTGAACAAACCGCAAAGCAAAGTGCATGAAAACCTCATTACATTAAGAATGTCAAACTACAGGAATAAGGAGTTTGGGAGCTCAAACTGTAGGTGCTACAAGAGTTTAGACATACATTTCGTTAAGAGCGACAAAGGTTAATATACACTTACTCAAATAATACGTTAAATAGTTATGCTGCTACATATTTTGACCGTAAACAATTAAAACTTACATACCGTATTCGTTTATAGTGTTTTGGAAGATGAGGCGACCCACTGCTTACTCTTCCTTTCTGCGTATTTATTTAACACTTTATTTTTGGAATTTAAATATCTAACTCTAATAAACATTCTAGTTCGAACATAGAGAGTAATAACTTTTTCCTGGTCGTCTGGAAACTTTTCTTTTAGTAAAACTGGTTAAGCTTTCAACGCACATTTGTCTGTGAGTTGCACAAAACACTATTTCAAATTGGCGAATTGTGTCCGTCCATTTCTGACAGTGTGTCTCGTCAAATGCATTTCTTTTGTAGAGCTGACCGTTTCCGAAATATTCCTTGCTATTGGCTTCAATTTCAAAATACTCATACTTTTTCAAACAGAAAGTGTCAATTTTTCTTTTGTTCTACTACTGTTCTTACACGTACAATTCGGAGAAATATATGGGACTTATATGCAATTGTCTTATTACTTGCTTCCTTGTAAGTAGGAGAGAAATAAGGGAATACACTAGCCTAAAGCGATAGTCAAATAGTTGTTTTACGCTTGAAGAACCTTTGTTTGTATGGACAGGAGTTGACAAATTCCCATTTATTGCTTTCTCTACATGTACTATGTACTTAGTGTATAGAGAAGGTATTGCATTCCACCCAAAAGTTTGATACGAGATTTCACCGGAAATACACGTTTTAGAGTATCCTGTATCCAAAAAAAGTATTTTTACTTTCTCTGCACGTACTATATACATAGTGTATAGAGAACGTATTGCACTCCACACAAAAATTCGATATCGAGATTTCACCGGAAATATATGCTTTAGGGTCCCCCATATCCAAAAAGCATTTTCACAGAAAGGTCCGTGTGTGTGTCAATATGTGTGTCTGTGAACTAGATAACTCAAAAACGAAAAATCGGTAAAATACCAAACTTGGTATTTAAGTTTAGTATCTTCCAGGGATGTGACACGTTGATTTTGAGAAAAATCCCCCACCCCCAACTACCCTTTATATGGAACTTTTTTTCTAAAATTTTTATTTTCTTAAAAATAACTCTAACGATTTTTATTAAAATCCCGCATATTAAAGCTATTTATATCCGAAATAAAATGTATATCTCGAATGTTCTGGGAATAGCCTCAGAAGATCCCTTTATTCTGAATGAATTTTGCTTAACTGCTAAACCGTAAGAGATAGACAAAAACTTACTACACAAAAAAAATGTAGATCACTTCAAAACAAAATGTATGCCCTTTACGTTTTTCTTATGGAGGTAACCGTTTCAGAGATATTCCTTGCTATTAGTTTCAATTTTGAAGTATTTAATCCTTTCTCAGACAGGAAGTGTCCGTGTTTCTTTTGTTCTACTCCTGGCCAAGCAAAGAAGCGATTTGCAATGACAATTGCATAACGATGGCTTTTAAAACATTTGAATATCAGTTTATCTTAGTGCATTACCTTAGTACCCTTTTACTTAAAAGAACTAAGTAATAAGAGCATTCTGCTAATGTTTATTGCGATTAGCATTGTGCAGAAAAAAGTATAATCTTTTATAGAAAGTTTGTAGAGCAGCTAGATAAAGCCATGTGAGTGTAGCACATCAGATATTCTTATTTTCTCTTCACGTACTATGTACATAGTATATACAGAAAGTATTGCACTCCACCACCAAATTCGATACCAAGAATTCACCGGAAATATATGTTTTAGGGTCCCCTGTATACATAAAAAGCATTTTAACAAAAAGGTCCGTGTGTGTGAGTGTGTGTGTATGTGTGTGTGTGTGTGTGTGTGTGTGTGTGTGTGTGAGTCCGTGTGTCTGTGAACACGATAACTCAAAAACGGAAGGTCGCTAAAATACCAAACTTGGTTTTTAAGTTTAGTATGTTCCAGGGAGGTGACACGAAGATGTTAAGAAAAAGACCCCACCCCAAACTACCCTTTACATTATTTTTTTTTTGAATTTTTTTATTTTCTTAAAGATGGCTCTAACGATTTTGATTAAAATATCATATATTAAAGATATTTACCTGACAAATAAAATGTATATATTAGATTTTCTGGGAATAGCCTCTGCAGACTACTTTATTCTGGACAAATTTTACGGAATTTTCCATAACTGCTAAACCGTAAGAGATGGAAAAATACGCACCACACAAAAAATGTAGAGCACTTAAAACACATACTTTATGCTCCATGCATTTTTTTAATCGAGTTGATCGTTTTTGAGATACTTACTGTTTTTTGTTTCAGCTTTAAAAAACTATACTTTTCTCATATAGGAATTTGTCAACTCCTGTCCATACTAATAAAGAACTTCAGTCACATAGCAACTAGCTTTTGACTAACACTTTAACCTATGGTAATCCCTTATTTCCCTTATACTTACAAGGAAGCAAGTAATAAGACTATTTATTCTAATTTTTACTTTCTCTATCCGTACTATGTACATAGTGTATAGCGAAGGTATTGCACTCCACCAAAAAAATTCGATACCGATATTTCACCGGAAATATAAGTTTTAGGGTCCCCTGTATCCAAAAAAAGCATTTTCACAAAATGGTCTGTGTGACCGTGTAGTAGTGTGTCCGTGTGACCGTGTGTCTGTGTGTCTGTGTGTCTGTGAAAACGATAACTCAAAAACGAAAGGTCCGTAAAATACCAAACTTGGAATTTAAGTTAAGTATCTTCCAGGGATGCAACACGAAGATTTTGAAAAAAATCCCCCCACCCAAAACTACCCTTTACATGGAAATTTATTGGAAAATTTGATTTTCTAAATAATGGCTCTAACGATTTTTATTAAAATATCGTCTATTAAAGATATTTACCTGACAAATAAAATGTATATTTTGAATTTTCTGGGAATAGCCTCTTTATTCTTGGTCAATTTTACGGAATTTTGCATTATTGCAAAAACCGCAAGAGATGGACAGAAACTTACCACAACAAATGTAGAGCACTTTCAAACACACAATTTATGTTTTATACATTTTTTTCGTGGAGGTGATTGTTTTTTTAGATTCCTTGTTTTTGGTTTCAGCTATAAAAACGCATACTTTTTTCATAGAGGACTTTGTGAACTCTTGTCCATACAAACAAAGGAACTTCAATCACATAGCAACCAGCATTTGACTATCACTTTAACTTATGGCACTTCCTTATTTCGCTTCTACTTAGAAGGAAGCAAGTAACAAGTGTATTTCTACTAATTTTTTCTCGATTAGCGGGAAGTAAATACGAGGTACGTCCAGAAAGTAAGTGCCGTTTCAATTTATTTCCGCTGCAGCGCTGCGATCGCAATTCCGCTCATGCGCGATAGACGCTCTGTATCAAGGAGAAGAAACGTGCGCCATTTTGAGATCGCTGTCAGCCACATACGCTTTGTTGTGCTTGTTTACAATGTCGATGTTGATTGAAAATCCCGCCGCTTGTGAAATCCGATCTGTGATTCGTTTTCTGAATGCTAGGAAAGTGAAACCAATTGAAATTTATCGGCAAATTTGCGAAGTTTATGGACAAAATGCGATGAGTGATTCAATGGTGAGACGATGGGTCCGACAGTTCAATGAAGGACGTAGTGAAGTGCACGATGAAGAACGAAGTGGGCGTCCATCTTTGGTTACAGAAGAACTGGTTCACGCGATTGACGACAAGGTCCAGGAAAACTGCAATTTTACAATTAGTGCTCTCGCTATGGAATTTCCCCAAAGCTCACTATCACTAGTTCATGAAATTGTTACCGAAAAACTGAAATTTCGTAAATTTTTCTCACATTGGTTACCAAAGATTCTTACTGAGCAACACAAAACAAAACGGATGGGTAGCGCACTTCAGTTTTTAACCCGTTATGACGAAGACGGCGAAGAATTTCTGACACAGATAGTCACAGAAGATGAGACTTGAGTTTCTTACGACACCCCTGAAAGTAAGCGGCAATCAATGGAATGGAGGCACACTTCATCCCCAGCAAAGGTTAAGCCGAAACAAATCTTGACACCTCGAAAAATGATGTGCACAGTGTTCTGGGACTGGAAAGGCATCTTACTCATTGATTTCTTACCGCGTGGTCAAACAATCAAAGCAGATGTTTATTGCGAGACACTTAGGAAATTGTGCCGCGCAATACAGAATAAGCGCCGAGGATTGCTGTTAAAATGTGTTGTTTTTCTTCACGATAACGCACGACCACACACTACAAATGTGACGAAAAACCTCCTACAGGGATTTGGCTGGGACGTGTTTGACCATCCTCCGTACAGCCCTGACCTCGCTCCTAGCGACTTTCATCTGTTCTTACAACTCAAGTACCCTTGGCGGTCAACACTTCAACAATGACGAAGAGCTGAAAGAAAATGTTTCCAACTTTTTGAAGACACAGGCGGCAAACTTCTATGAAGAAGGTATACAAAAACTTGTGCCACGCTATGACAAATGCCTGCAAAATTTCGGCAGTTATGTGGAAAAGTAGTTTAAAAGTTGTAGAATTTTGTGGAATATATAATTATTCTGTATCTGTACACAATTTAATTTTATTACCAAACGGAACTTACCTTCTGGACATACCTCGTAGAAGCATAAGCTTTTTAAAACTAATTTATTGCAGAGATATAGAGAAAGTCATGTGAATGGAACACATCAGATTTTTAATATAGTCCAATTAAAGTCGAGCAACAACAAAAGCTAACAAAATCAGTTTTAAAGTTTACAGCGTAGAACTTCGGAATAAATTTAAGGACATATATTTGCTTCCTGACTCTCTTTCTCCTTCTATGAATACCAAAAACCACACACCGCAACCCAAAGAAACCTCGTAATATGCTATAAGCCATATCTCAGGTATCATTTCCATATATCTACAGCATTTTAGTGAATATTTGAAGAGAAAAACGTAATTGTCGCCAGTTTGATATTTAGGCTATTTAGCTGTAAAAATGACAGATTTCTTTTCTTGTTTTTAATACAGGTGAATTATTATAGATGCGATCTGGTTTCAATTGTGGGTGTGATCAAATTATATCATAACGTGAATTTTATCTGAAAATGCATGCTCAAACGAATGGGTAATGTACTGAATAGCTGTGACTTCGCTCTCGATGACGTCACGCACCAGGCCAGTCGAAAGCAAAGCAAGAGAGAAAGATGCGGGAAGAGACCTCCTGTACTTTTCTCATACAGGAATTTGTCAACCCCTGCCATAGAAACAAAGGAACTTCAGTCACATAGCAACCAACTTTTTACTATCACTTTAACCTAACGTACTTCTTTATTTCGCTTCTACTTACAAAGAAGCAAGTAATAAGACTATTTCTGCTAATTTTTTCTCGAATAGCATGAAGCAAATAGAAGTATAAGCTTTTTAACAATAATTTGTTGCAGAGATGTAGAGAAAGTCATGTGAATGGAACACATTGATTGTTCTTTCTTTACTCGGCTTGCCCTACCTGTATGTAAGATTGGCAGCCCCTAGGAGTTACAAGCGGGGGCCTAGGAGTCGGAAGTTGAGGAGTAACCGCAGAGTGGAGAGCCTGGAACGAGTTGTCGGCCCGTAACCAGGCATGAACCTGAGGAAGTGGATGATATGAAATGAAAGTGAAATGGATGATTGGAAGAGTGATGATGGAGTAATTGGTGGAATGAGTGGCGAGAGAAACCGGAGGATCTGGAGAAAACCCGCCCACACTCCGTTTTGTCCACCACCAATCACTTGTGATCGAACACGGGCCACTCAGATGGGAGGCCAGCGGTCTTACCACCGGCCACGGCGCCGCCACAGAAATTCATGGGCAAAATTAAGTTCAACCGCCTTAACGAGCGGTTGTATTCTGTAAGCTATCGGCTAAATGTTATCAGGCCAAGCAATTTAACTAACTTAGCTATCCCGTTAAACAAATATATTAGCGACCGAAATAAAAGTGCAATGCGAACATTTTAACAGTTCTAGCTAACAGAGACCTTAGGGCACCCCTTCTACACCAGAGGTAAGACTAATATCAACGTCAACAACACCTCCTCCAACAAACGATTATATTTACCACCGCAAAACTGATGTGGATTTTCCATCATTTTCGGAAAGAAATACATTTCTATTTACATAATAAAAATCCCTTTAGTCAAATTATGTATTGAGATTTCAGCACCTTATTTGTGCGTTTATGCTTCTGTAATGTCGTTTTTCATTGATGAGCATTGTCCATGACTATAAAGGCTTTCTAAAGCAATAGGCAATGTCAGTTATATTCTCTTCCCTCTTCCCTTTAATAGTACAACCCAGCTCTGTGAAGTTGCTCTTATTTCTAAGAGCAGCAATTGCCCTATTTATTGTGTGTGAGTGTGTGTGTGTGTGTGGGTTTATATTTAGCCTGCGGTGCCAATGTAGTAAAAGCGGGTGTTAAACGCACAATAGTCTTGAATTGCATATCCATATAATTTATATTAGAATGTCATGAGCAAGTACGTAAAATGTTATGAAATACATCAGCCATATTATCCAGTTAATTAGGCTATGATTGACTTTATTAACATCGATAATCTAAATAACAAATTATATAAAAATCTGAAATTTTCAAAGTACTTAAGTCAGTAAACATTCGGCACTCACTCTCTCTCCCTCTCCCTCTCTCTTTCTCTCTCTCCATCTGTCGCTCTTATTCTCCCTCTATTTGCCTTCTCTACCACGTAAAATGTATTAGAAGGTAGAAAAGGTACTGCATTCCATCCAAGAATTCGCTACTAAGACTTTACTCGAAATATATGCTTTAAGGACCCTTGAAGGAAAATAGTATTTATAGAAAAGGTAAGTGTGTCTCTATGTGTATATGTTTCAAAGAACAGCTCTAAAACGAAAAGTCGGTTAAATACCAAACTTGGTACTTACTTCATTCACTTCCAAAGAATCGATATACATTCTGTCAAGAAAGTACTGGTAATTGATCATTTAAAAATCCTGTTTGAAAGGTGATTAGGAATTATTGTTGTCGCTAAGTAGGTACAACTTTCCTCTATACTACACGGAGTTTGATTGTTATCTGTCATCTTGTTTGTTTACAGTACGCCATTTTGTTAGTTCATCTCAAAGGTGATTTGCGATTTTACGATGGATGCAAATATTGAACAAAGAATCTGTCTCAAATTTTGCATTGCAAATGGTATTTCGTGTGCCCAATCGCAGAAAATGTTACAGAGGGCTTACGGTGAATCGACTTTATAAAAAACACGTGCATATGAGTGGTACAGTGCTTTCAAAAGTGGTCGGGATGTGGTGGAAGATTTGCCTCGCTCTGGTCGGCCATCAACGGTTTCAGCTGGACTGAACATCGCTAAAGTGAAGAAAATGGTATCTGAAAATCATCATTTAGGTCTGAAAGAGATTGCTGCTGAAGTTTTTGTGTCTCACGAATCGATTCGTACCATTTTAAACTTTTGTTTGGGCATGACACGCGTTGCAGCTCGGTTAGTTCCGAAAGACTTGAATTTTCTAAAAAAATCAATCACGTAAGGATTGCTGAAGACATGCTAGAACGAGCCAGCTCCGAACCCACATTCATGAAACGCATTGTAACTGGTGATGAGACGTAGGTTTACGAGTTTGACACTCCAACAAGCTTTCGAATGGCGTCTTCCAACTGAACCGAAACCTAAAAGGGCACGTTAAACTCGATCAAAACTGAAAGTCATGTTGATAAATTTGTTCGATTATCGCGGTGTCGTGCTCTCAGAGTTCTTGCCAGAAGGTCAGATGGTAAATAAAGACTATTATCTGAGCGTTATGCGGCGTTTGAGAGAACAAATACGGCGAAAAAGACCAGATTTGTGGAACGGCAACTCATGGATTCTACACCACAATAACGCACCAGCTCGTAAAGCTATTATTGTGAACGAATTTCTGGCCAAAAACTCAACAAGTTTCATCGAACAACCACCGTATTCATCTGATCTGGCTCCTGCTGATTTCTTTCTCTTTCCAAAACTCACCACTTCGAGGCACCCGTTTTCAGTTGATAGAAGACATAAAGGAAAATTCGCGGCGACAATTGACATCGATTCCTAAAAGTGCCTACAAAAAATGTTTGTTGATTTCTTTGGCATAAATGTATAATTTCAGAAGGGGCCTACTTTGAAGGCGATAAAATAAAGTTGGATGAATAATTCATTTGTGTTTTATTGGCAAATTCCCGGAACTTTCTTGACACAATAGTATAACACTTCAACATAATCCCCAAACCTCAAACTACCCGTTTTAAGAAAACGTTTTCGAAATTTTCGAATGCCTTTAAAATAGTTTCAACGTGCCTGATTGAAATTTCATAATATAGAATTAATTATTATATTAAAGGCATTTACATGAACAGTCTTGAATATTTTGGGAGAAACTCTGAAGTCCTGTTAACTGCTAAACCGTAAGATATGGACAAAGTCTTTCTACACAACAAAAATTAAAATGTTATAAAAACATACAATTTATGTGAAATTTCTTTTTAGAGTCCACCTTTTCCGAGGTGTACATGTATTTATTTAAATTTCCCAATGCTGACACCTTTCTCAAATAAGAAGTCATCACAGCTATTATTATGTATTCTGTTATTTTTTTCAATCAATTCATTCATATAGAACAGAATTTAAAGGTTATCAGAGCGAGCAGCTCTTAAAAGCTTTACCTACCGTTTTATTTTAGTACTTCTTATTCTTTTTGAATATATTAAATAAAACCATGTCTGTTAATATTCATATGGATTAACATGAAATAGTTAAAAAATAAGCTTTTTTAGAATTGCTGTTGCATACAAGATAGAGAAAGTCATATGAAAGTAAACCATAGGTTTTAATAGTCTTTCACGACTGCTCTTACTTCATCGGCACAATGAGAGGATACACTGCTGATACATAAAATTATATGATACTTTAGAATGGACATGTTTAACCTAATTTAAGTTGCCTACCCGACATTTGTCAATTATGGAAATAACTCAATCAGGGAAGTCGAAATTTGAATAGTAGACCTCTATTAACGACCCTGACTTCCCATGTCTGTAGCAACACTCTAAATTTTTAACTTCTCTAGAATTTCAAAACCAGGATTCATATATTATATAAAGTTGTTAAATGCTGTATTAATATTATTATAATTATTATTGTTATTATGTTTTAATTTTTGAAACATTGAGTCTCAATGCTTATTGTTCTTTTCGTTACAACATAAACATACATTTACGGCGAATTACAAATCTTCATTTTTACTCAAAAGCTTGGAGTAATGCTTTAGTATAAAACAATGAAAAACAGTCCGCCTGGATAGTGTGGTGGTAGCGTGTCTGCCTCACATTATACAGGTCACGAGTTCTAATCTCGATTAAGGCGAGTTACCCAGATAAGTTTATTTTTCGAAGTTTCCCTTATCCCGAGAAGACGAATATTCGAGTAGCTTTAATCTCCATGAGCCCCGAGCTCATTTGAGCATAATTTTACCAATTTCATTTCATCGTCCGATATGATCAATTAGGTTAAAGGACGCTATTCCACAAAAAACAAAAAAAAACAAACAAAAAAAACAAAAAAAGATAAAAAACAAATAGGTCTGCACAAAGCCAATATTGTGATATCCATATGATGATGAGGAGGCTTATAACCTAAGCTTATCTTGTTGAAGCTGAGCACTCAGTGAGACAAATAAAAACAAAGAGACAAAATTCCAGCGGCTATTCGAGTGAGCGGCTTGTTTCTGACGCCGACTCTATGAGTCCGTTGTTACCTTCAGCGACTGCTGCTAGTACGAGGGAACAGAAACGTTTTGTGTTCGACTCCACTGCGAAGAATAGGCTCCTTCGCGCTTACTTCCGTTACGTCTCTTGTGCGAAGAAAAAACGAAGAGCAGGAAATATACAACTAGTTCACATTAGAAGTGAAAGTGTGAAGCTTAGAGACACATTTAGAAATAAATAACGGAGGATAGAAAGATGAATATAATAATAATAATTATAATAATATTAATAATAACAATAACAATAATAATAATTATAATAATAGTATTAATAATAACAATAATTATAATAATAATAATTATAATAATATTAATAATAATAACAATAATTATAATAATATTAATAATAACAATAATAATATTAATAATAATAGTTATTATAATATTAATAATAACAATAATAATTATAATAATAATAATAATAATGTGTAACGTCAGTTACAGTATATGGAACCTCAGGTGTTGGGTGCTGATGATGATGATGATGATGATGATGATGATATACACAAAGAAAGGACATTCGGGAAAGCAGTTTTGTGAAGAGGCGTTTCAGGTCTATTCTTTGAGGACATACCCGGCATTCGATAATAACAGGACTATGAGAGACAGGAAAAGCCTCTATTAGGGAAGAACAGCCCTGGCAGGGTTTGAACCGTGGAACTTTAGAGACAGTGTTGTAACGACTTTAGCTGTCCATGTCAATATTGATGATAAAGTAATAGTAATAGGTCGAGGGAGTAAGAACACGATATAATACAGAGTGGGAAGTGATTGGGTTAAATATTTTTCAGTATGATCCTGTATTTGCAATATTTTCGCTGTATTCTAAAAGTATGTCCATGATGAAAATTTCACGATGTATTTAGAATGGCTATTGTTTCCTAAATCAGACGGTTTACACAACTCTGTCCTTACCTCTGCCTGACTATAGATGGCGTATATGAGGGATGAATATCGATCGCAGTGTAACTTTAACCTACGTAAGCATTCGTTTTCTTTTCATACAACATTATCTGATTAGGATTCACAATGTATTTAGGGTTCAGCTTAATATTGAACACAATGACATTATAATGTTGTATTTACATTTTATTTTATGGAACAAATATATAACTCAAACCAATGTAAGCATTTGCACTTCCGTTATTTAAAATAAAAAATCACCCTCATTGCTCCTACAAAGGTGGCAAATTAAAAATAAAACTGCAACACTTAAAAAAACCTTCAGCCGGGAATTAAGAGAACCTATGTCATAGATCCTTTGACGCACTGTAGTTAACTTCCTTTTGGGGACAATAGTCATTTAGAAATTGCTGATAGTATAGACCCTTGCAAAATTGGCAGATTCCTCTGTTGCGGCATAGGACAAATAAATGTCTATTCATTTAACTCATGTAAAACCATTCATTGTGTAAAGGAAATTTGCTCACTCTGCCCCTTTTTGCTCACTGTGGGTCACACAAATGTTGGTCGGCGTGTGCGAGTTGTATTAAACACAGGAGCTGACCATTTTGTGATGTATGTGAACCCAAAGGGACAATGTGGGCGTTCAAAACACATTAGACCCTGAAAATTGTGCCTCATTTATGGCAATGCTATTAACAAATGGACAAAATGACATACACTTATGTGTTTTAGTATTCTTCTTTACTAAGTATCCAATTATTTGCACTTATTCACCTCCCATCCTGTATAATTCATGTAGCTTCGCAAAGGTAGCCTCTTGGGTCTCATATAACTAAATGGAATGGATAAAATTTGACCTTCGGTGGCAATTTTAGACAAAGAGTCGTTAAACAAGCATAGAAAGTGATAGTGGCCGAAGCAATTATCTGGATAGGTAAGTTTGGATTACGTTAAATACTACATCCTTCAGCCAAGCGTTTTAGATCTTGATGAAAGCAATAGCGTGACTCTCTGGGCGCATAAATACAGACATTTGGTTAAAATCACTCTCACTTGACTGTCGCAACATCGTCACTCGCAGACTGGGAAATGCATAAGAGAAAACACGGAAATGTGTGATCTCAATAGGGAATGTAGCAAGCAATGAGCAACGTTTCTGAGAAGAATATTAGATCAGAGAAAGTTATCGTTTATAGCAAAGTGACACGAATGAGGCTATATAGAAACTTGATGTAACTCTCCATCTTTGCTATTGATTCTCCTTCATACCAGAAACAGGACGGAGATGAATAGAATTCTCCTGTTTTATAAAATACCAATTTATCTATTCGTATATTATGATTTTTATGACTTCTCTCATAAAACAATTTCCCTTTGCAGTGATTTACAAAATAATCAAAACAAAGTATGTTTGTTTTGGATATTTTCAGCTGAGAAAACTAGAAAATATACCAAAAAACACACAATTACTGTGAACATTATGGAAAGTGTTTCTAATTCCGTCAGTTTTATACCAAATCATTTAGAAAACTCCAGCAACTCTTCTAGTAAACGCATGTGGTAAAACTTGTATAACATTTTTCCAACAAGCTCGCTGAGAAAATTTAGCTTCCATCTATGTAAGATCAGATGTAAAATTTACGGTGAAATTTGGAATACATTTAAACGAGTTATTTACACAATAATATTGCTATTTCTGCCATGCTTAAAACTGGGGGTGGCTGTTGATAAGCATGCACATATCCATCTACGCTTCAATTAGTTGAGTTAAAGTACGCTAAATGGAAAAGCATTTATTTTTTAAAGTTTGGAATTTATATAAATTTTGTTTTTTTAAATTTTATACAATTTTTGGTCAAATTTTCCCTTTCATGAAGAGCTTCCCTTTCCCTTTCGCGAATCCCCACTACTCTTTACTTTAAAAATTGTAATCTATTTTTAATGCCTCTAATTTTTATGAAAATAACGTAATTGTAAGATATTTTCCTAACAAATGAAATATATGTTTAATGTCTCTCAAAACTTCTTTTCAATTAATTACTAATTGAGTAATTGTTAAACGCAGGATATAAACTAAATGCTATAACACAACATGCAGCACTCGTTAAAATACACAACTAATGTTAAATATGTAATATATATAATATTATATATAAGCTTTGACTATCCCTTAAAGTCCAACCCCAACTTGCCACGAAATATACAAAAGACAATTTCTGAAAATGTTTATCTCGACTAACGTGAGGTGGAATAAGTGTTTCTAAGAATAGGGCTTGTAGAAAATTCCATGTGAGTGAAACACATGCTTTTTTTTTAAAACTAGTGAAATAAACCTGCTTGAATATAGCTTTTTTTCGCTTTAAAGCATATATTTCGTAATATTTTGGGATTTTATCTTCATATTTTTATATACTGGCAAACATTTCCTATTTTGGAACTTGTTCCTCTCTCTACTCATAACCATGCCCTACAGATCAGCAAATTTAGAACACGGAACTGCAAACATCAGTGGAGAGGTAACAGGGGAGATATAATCAGTATCTCACCACTGACCTCGGCGACCGTGATTTGGGGTTAATACCATTAAATGGCATTAGTTAAATACCAGATTAAATAAAAAATATATTGCTAGAAACATAAATATACGTATGTAAAGGCGCACATTTACCTATACATACTTAAACAAGAGAACAGAAGGACAATTTCTAACGGGCATTGGTCATATCATAATGAAGATAATATTTCAAGTTGAAACAATATAAGTATATGTATGTATAAGAATAAATAGGAGAGGAGACAAATTAAATAAAATACAAATAATTTATACAGAATATAATGCAGAATAACAATGGTGATAGGAGAAATTAAGATAAGAACTAGTAGGTACTGCTTCTCATATAAAATCAGCCAGTCATTCTATTTATTGAACCAATTTCTTCCCAAAATTAAAGAAGATGGAATAGTTAAAATAAAATTAAGATTATATTGATATTTTTAAATAATCCTGTGTCTATAAGATCAAGCCATTTTCTAACTATTAATAATATAAACATTCAAATAAAAATAAGTCAGTTGAAATTAAACATAATGTATGAATAAAATTCCTTCAAAAACACAAAAGCTATTTTAATCTAATATTGGGATTTATTTTGGGTTCTAAATATTCGTTAGGTTAAATGTTTCAAACTTTCTTTGAGTTAACTAACATTAATTTCCCTTCTGCTAGTTTACACTGCCATGAAAAACTATGAAATGATGCATGTTCCGGTCCTCCACCCCTACAGAAACATTTTTGGCCGTCAAAATGACCGTCAACATCTTTCGTTACGGTTCAACATTACGAAGCAGTGAAAAGCGAAGGCACATGCAATTACACCGCGCTGCTGGCAGTAAAAGTGATGACGTCACCTGGACTACCTCGAGGCCCATGACAGAGACAGGCTACGAGATTAACATGTTACCGGTTTAGTCTCTGTTGAATATTGCAGCACTGAAAGCAGAGGTTATGTGTTGATTTAAAAGTGGCTGAATTCTGGCCATAAATGATCTAACTTGTGTTGCTCAGTCATATTATTTTAATTAGCATTTTCAGTATGCCGTGGTATATGTATAATTTGTTTGTGGCTTAACGTAGAGATTTAATTATTATGAGTGTTTTTCACGTGTGAATTTATCGCTTCATAACGGCTGCTTGCATTGTTACCAATATGAATTGCATGGTAATTAAACGAACTATTAGTGAAACATTTAATTTGATTGCTGTAATGCTGTATTTGTGGGTGTTTTTATAAGTTATTTGTCTTTTAAGCTAAAAATTAGTTGTAATAATAACTCTACACTCTTAATACGAAACATAATACTAATAGGTATGTTTATTTTGCTCCAACATAACATATCATATAGTTAGAGAAGATGTTGCACTCTACCAAAACATTAGATACAGGGATTTTACTGGAAATACACGTTTTAGTGACCCCTGAATTTATAGGAAAAGTATTTTAAAAAAACGTTTCGTGTTTTTATGTAAAGTCGATTAAATACCAAACTTGATAACTAAGATCAGCATCTTATTTTTTATTAGCTTTTTTTTTTTATTTTAAGCGTGATATTTAAGTTCAATGTCTTCCAAATTTTAAATAAAATCTCCTACCCTAATTGTTACTTTTGATTTTCTAAAATACGTTTCTAAGGATTTTAATCAAAAATAATCAAAAGGCATTTAAGGTATTTTCTCATATCAAAATCCTGTTTTTGTTGTTTTTGTTGTGTTTTTTTTTAAGGAGAGGTGAAAAGGGGAAATGAAGATCCAACTGAAAGGGTGGGACCAAGATAGGGTTATTGGTATTATTTTTTTATGTTTATTCCATTTCATTTTATTTTGTTTACTTTGCCATTGTGGTCAGTCCTATTTCACGACTTGCGGGTCGCCCTCCGTGGTGTAAAGGTTACCATGCTAACTTCATCCCCCAAGGTCGCGGGTTCAAACCCGACGGAGGACGATGGATTTTTTCGGACGTAAAGATCCTTAGCATGGCTTCCTTCGAAAGTAAAGCCGTTGGTCCCGTGTCGTAGATTTCTATAACTACTCTGAGAAGCTTCTAAGCAAAATTAAGCGGTCTTTCACGCCCAATTGAGAATGTGACGCTGAGAACCACAGTAGTTAATGAGCGTCCATAAATAACACGCCATTTATGTGTACGTCTTGGGGAATTTTGTTCTTTTCATTGGTTGTGTTTGTAGTTTTGTAGAATGGGTCTTCCGCACAGCAGCGGGAAGCTTAAGCCAACACCATTGTCAGCGTTTTGTAGTGTTGAGGTGACAGTCAATAGAGGGGCATCCTTAAAGTATGCAATACGATAGTTATCAAGAAAATCCATCATCCCAACCACCTCTTACATAAATACATTTTCGAACCTTTTGATTTTATCAAAAATAATTTCAATGGTTTTAATTAAAATACCGTATAATAATATATTTATATGACAAGCAAAATTCATATATTGAATTTCCTGTGCTTAGACTTGGAAGTCCACTTCATTCTTAATGACTTTGAGGCAACTGATAAACCGAAAGTGATAAAGAAAAACCTACAACACAAAAATTAATTTTCGTTAAAACACACATTTTGTGTAAAACAAATGGAGTTACATTTTCCAATACTTACACTTTCTCAAATAGGAAGTCGTTGTAATTTTAATGTCTACAGTTTATTCAAAAGTTAATTCTTGATTTTGCGAGTGTTATTGTTATTTAATAAACATGTTAAAAATTAATGAATCCTACAAGGATCCTTTGACTGCAATCAAAGTGTTGTTTAGGATGTGCACATAAACGTTGCTCACTTTCTGAATATTTTCATACCAGTGGCGGATATGTAAATACTTTGATAAATCTCTGGAGTGATACATGAGAGTATGAACATTCATACAAAGCTCAGCCCTCACACCAAGAGCGATTTACTTGGCAGGTTTCATCCTGCAGCTGATTGGCGATGTTGGCGGCATTGGGAGGTGAGTGCTTTCGGAATTCAGAAGGGGAAGCAAAATTCGCTGAATGGTGAAACATTGAGCAGCGACAAGTCGTTAGAAGAGCCACAGAAAAAGGAAGGAGAGGAGCAATATCGGGCGAAATGTGATCGTCATAGCAACCTTCCGAATTTGGAACGTTCTGTAAAGGAAATCTTGTGAGTGATCATTAGTTAGCTGATTGGAGCAAAGTAATAAGAACATACTTTTCTTTAATGCCAAACACCTATTTTAACATAGGGGTAATGTCTACCTTAGGTTATAAAATTATAGAGGTGAAAATTTTATAGAAGATAACAATAAACATAAATGTAGGAAATAATATGAAAATACATTTGAAAGAGACAAAGATAACCCGGAATTGCGAGAGATGTTTTGGGTCCATTTTTGAGGGGTGTATTAAGTTAAACAAAACAAAGATCTGCTCTACTGAATAACTACATTTGCCCAAAATTCTATTTCAAGTGCAATTCAAAACCTTAGTTTGCTTCACAGTATTCTAGTACTATTTCACACTGTAGACACTCCTGTTGATCTGAGTAGCTAAGCTACCTGCTGGACTTCTGAATTCAGGATCACGGGTTCAAATTCGGTCCAGATCAATGGTTTTAAGTGTGGTTAAAAGCGACATAATGTGATCTTAACAATTGACAGCGTCCTAAAAAAAAAAAAATAGTTTTAATACGCATTATCCTTTTCTTTAAAATCAAGCTTTAGCAGACAGTTTAGCAAGATGTGGAGATTCAACACTTTATATTTACCTATTATGATTTTTTGATCAAAATAATTACATTTTTGGTCAAAATTAATAATGATTTTATTTTCATAAGAGGCCACAAATCAATCAATGAGAAAACGCGTCATGTATTAGACTAGAGAAAGAATATGTATGTCTGTCTGGCGGAGTATAAAACTTCTTCCCATTATGATCTTTCAGAGGTCGACCTGATGTCGGTAAGGGAGAGCTCAGATTTAGATTACAGTTTGATTATGGCTAAACAAGGGGGAATAAACAGGAAATAACCAATTATTTGGGAAATTGGAAAGTGGTCCGAGTATTCAGCAGTTTCATTGTTGTTTATTCAAAGGGAATAAATCCCGACAAAACATAGTAGTTATAAATTAATTAGAATATCCACAAGAACAGACCCAGCATGTGAACAGTCGCAATAGAAATCGTGTGCATCTTGGAATGTTTTATGAGTAAGAGTACTAGAAAAATCTCCAAGAATTATAATTGGAAGGTATTAAAACAACCTGGATATTTATTTGGCGGTGCAAACATTATCTGACAGCGCTACAAATACAACCGGTCTCCCATGCACGGTGTTTGTGCTCTGCGATACTGCAGTTGTCTCAGGCGAGCGTACGATGCGCGCTTCCGCGCTTCTTTAAGCGTGTATATAATCTTATGTGGAATTTTATCTTATAAAAGACGCTGGAAGTATTGTCCTTCCTCGGATATACAGGCATTATATCTGACGCCAGTGAGTTCTGTCATTCCAATGTTTCTGATTTAATTTGTAATGTATTTTTTCAGTTCCAACTGACAGTTCCAGAACACAAGCACAAGCACCGTGCGTAGATGTGTGTCTAAATGGGGGACGTCACACATATATACACAAATACAAGCACACATGCCTGCCTACCCGTCTACCTGCCTAGGTTTCCGTAGAGAACACTTTCTGCAGATAAAACGTTTTTTGCGAGTTGAGAAGTTCGAACACCTATTAGAACCGCATGGTGGAAAGGGGTAAATTGCAACGGTTTATCTGTATGATGATCCTGCAGGACGTCATAGCCACTGTTAAATGCACCACTATGAAAACCAGAGAGGTTTACAGTGGTCATAATATTAGCTAATTTGTATTTAGGTACTGCATTTTTTAAACTCTCAGAGCAATTAGTTGGCTTTCTTTTGTGTGGGAGATTGGCTTTAAACAGTAAAGTATAATTTAATGATGTTTTATATTTGCAGTCTATAATTACAATATTATGTGTATATATTTATTTATGATCTCTACTAAAGCACATTCTAATAAGTAAAGTTTGTGTTGAAACATCATTAACATAATCAAAATAAATGAAACGACACTTTCATACCAAATTTTCAGTTGTTAAATTTACTAAACGTACCTGCAAATAGTAGTTATTGAACTTGGGACTTTCACCACTGAAGACCAGTTCGCTCACTATTGCACTACGAGAGCAAGTTGCTCCACGCATAGCAGAGCAAAGCAGTTATCTATCGCCCTCCGTGGTGTAATGGTTACCATGCAAACTTCATATTCCCAAGGTCGCGAGTTCAATAGATTTTTTTCGGGTGTAAAAATCCTTAGCATGGCTTCCTTCGGAAGTAAATTCGTTGGTCCCGTGTCGTAGATTTATGGCACGTATAAGAACCCTAAACCATGATAGAGAGGCCTCTGAGCTAATTTAAGCGGTCTTTTCACGCCCTATTTAGAATGGGACGCTGAGAACCACAGTAGTTAAAGAGCGTCTATAAAGAACACGCCATTTTTCGGCGAGGCAGAGAATAGCGGTAAACGCCGGGACTGTCGAACTTGTCAATCCGCAAGCTGAGAATATTCACCCGAATGACACCGAACAACTCCGTGTGTTGACTGCCTCCGTGGTCGAGTGGTCAGCGAGCTGACATCTCACCCGGAGGTCCCGGGTTCGATTCCCGGCCGGGGCGGGGAATTTTTCTTCAACCGGAATTATTCCCTATCCCCCATAGAGTCTGGAAGTGTGAATGTGCGTGTGTTTGGTAATATAAAGTTTAACCTAATGTTCTGAACCTACAGTTTCACAAGTGAACGCCCCCGATATGACCATTGATGTTAAAAGGGGCTATACAAATGAAGCAATTAAAAAAAAAAAACTCCGTTTGTATTTTTTTTATCGTGTTTAGCGCCCGCTTTTACTACAAAGTGCACCGCAGGCGTTGACACAAATGATACATGGAGTGAAAATGTAGCACCGGTGGAATGAGATGGAGAACCCGGAGAAATTTGCAGCTGCGCCGCTTTGTCCACCACAAATCTCACATGCGGTCGTTTGGGATCGAACCAAGGGCGTCTAGGTGAGAGACCCATTAATTATTTTTCATTTTTTGGATTAGGTACATTATCATACAATCTGTAAAATCAATAGTAACAGCCGTAAAAAAGTTTTCAAGTATTTGAGGTATTTCTTACTACGGAATGGTCAGGGAAGATAATTCCACACAGAAAGGGTTTCACGTTAAAATAGGCAGAATTAGAATGTAATTTCACTCAAACGCACTAGTTATTTTTTAAGAAAAAACAAACTGTTCATAACAGCTTATAAGAAGAATACAAGAGGTGGTTCTCATAGACGCTTACACTAAGGCCCCAAGCCATCGTGATTCTGGGCGCAGAAGATGGGTTTCAGTCCACCTTCGTGCGTAAATCTGCAGAAAGAAACAAACGCAAAAATGACTCGCGTGGATTGTAATGGTATCATAACGGATGATAGCAATTACTGATGAAAACGAAAGACATTCTGCTCCATTTGAGAGGAGGATGAATGTCTTGGTAAGCTGTAGGGGTAAAGAGGAAACAGTATGCATTTACCGCGATCCTTTAGTACTTCGAATGAAGAATTGGACACTACTGGCTGGATTGGAAGCTAAATTTATTGCTCAGGGCGAGTCAAATGTAAATGGTGGACGCTCTTTAACTACTGTGGTTCTCAGCGTCCCATTCTAAATTGGGCGTGAAAGACCGCTTAATGTTGCTCAGAGGCTTCTCTATCAGGCTTGAGGTTCCTTAACGTGCCGTAAATCTACGACACGGGACCAACGGCTTTACTTCCCTTCCGAAGGAAGCCATGCTAAGGATTTTACACCCGAAAATAACCATCGTTCTCCACCGTGTTTGAACCCGCGACCATGGTTAATGATAGTATTTGGTGAAATAGGAGCTAATCAAGAACAGGAACTCTCCGGATAAAAGTATGAACATGTTATAACAAAAATTCGTAGTTAATTTAGTGAAGCTTTGGTGCACATTAACAATCACAAAACATGTAATGTGTGGAAGCGAAAAACTTCAGCGGAGGCGGAGACGAATTCCCAGAGATAAGAGGTGGTAAACAATTGAAATAGGTTTTAGAGGCTTCTTAGACTTCAAACTACCAAGTTTGACAACCTGGAAGCAGTTGTTCATGTCTGCATAAAAGAGTGCTTAGAAAAGTTGTCTCTCGAGATTCAGGATAAGCAAGGGAATACAGCTCGATGCACGCATCTGCAACATTTAAAATTTGTGATCATTTGGAGCCAAATTAACGCATGAAATAATATAGTGCCTCCTCATAATGGAAGAGAGTTATATTTTGAATACTTATCCCTTATTTCATGAATTAATATTAATACTTTAACAATCAATATTTATACATACAGAATGGCTTCGTGAGGGGAACCTTTTTTTATAATAAGAAAAATAAAATATTCATACATTACTGAAAGAAAATCAAAATAAACTGTGATTTATCTTTATTATAATTTTATAAGCTGTTTCTGTATTTTAAGTATATGACTTAATGAAGAATTTTCATGAAGGGAAAGAATAATTATTATTATTATTATTATTAATTATTATTATCATTACAATTTATGAGTTATTATTAGAAAACTTTATATAGCAATACGCTTCAAGCATTATTTTCTGTTTGCTTATGTAATGTAATGGCATAACGACATAGACATTTTTAACAAATTAGTTTAATGTTTTCACTTTAATATATTTTAATACAAATAAAGAATATACAATGCCTGAGTACTATTAATCCTATGCCAAAATGGTATATATCTCTTAGATCATTTCTTAATGAAACTCTTATCCGAATTCCGATGCCGATTCTGTGTTTTTTTTTTTTGTTTTTTTGTTGTTGTTTTTTGTATGTTTTGGTTTTTTAGTTTACTACCATGGCACCGGTGGCAATGACACTGATGATACGTGGAATGAAGATGGAGTACCGATGGAATGCGATGGCGGGGGAAACCGGAGAACCCAGAAAAAACTCGCCCTTGCTCCACTTTTTCTACCACATATCCCAGATACGGTCACTTGGGATCCAAGGTGAAGGCGAGTGTTCTAACCATTCGGCCACTACTCGGTCCTGATTCTGTTGTGCGCCTCACAGTCGGAAGCTACTGTTATTCCGCAATTTCCTTTCTTTTCCTTTCTACATAATATAATCGTATTTTGGGAAGACAAATTTGAGTTAGCGAATATATTCATAATGCAATGTATACAGCAAACGGCCCCTCATAAGCAAAAAATATAAACATAATTATTTTCAAATGACATGGATCTTAGTGTCACTTCTTACTTTTGCACCATATACAATGTACGCAGTAGGGAGCAGGTTTGGAGGTCCCCTAAGTTAAAATACGTAGCGCATTTTTTTAGAAACAGTATGTGTTCGTATGTGTGTGCGTGCATGCGTGCGTGTGCCCTTGTGTTCATGTGTCTTGAGAACAGCATAACTCCGCTGAATACCAAACTTGATATTTAAGTACACCAGCTTCTAAGGATGTGATACGAAACAGAGGTTTCTCTACCCTTTACATGTACTATTTTTAAAAAAAAGTTGTATTTTCTCCAAAATACTAACGCTTTTTATTAAAACACCATGGATTTAAGATTTTTTAACAATAAATGAAATGTATATAGCGCTATTTTCAGAAACATTCAAGATATATTTATGTTTATCACAATATATATATATATATATATATATATATATATATATATCGTTAAGACACACAATTTATTGTCAATGCGTGCTTTAAAAGTAACTGTTTCCAAGATATTCCGTGTTACTTAATTTAAATTTCACAACACTTATATAAAAATATTTATTTCCAGGCTATTCAACTATATACATAGTTAAATTATTTGACTATTGCTTTAACCTGTTGTTTTTCTTTATTCCCAGGTATCACGATCCACCCTTTAATGACTAATTATGAGTTTTAATTTATATATTTATAATCCTTTTTGCGAAGCGTAACCTTTTGCTACGCTGATTTCACACGTACAGTTTTCTCAAAAACAGTTGTCCTTCAAACGGGACCGCTCCCCTTGCCACTGTGCAATAACCATTAGCAAACAAAGGAATACCCCATACTAGGGGCAAGAGGCAACATAGTACAATCGCTTATTCCTGGATACTCTGTAGATTCTGCTTGCAGGTCGAGATTCGCGCCTCAGTTAAGATCCCAATAAATGGAATACTTGAAAACTACTTAATTGCAGAATGCAGTCAGATATGTCTCGCCATGTTGACTACACTAGCTGAACGTTAAGTATTGACCGGAGAGACTATCGGGTGAATCGTTAACAGAGAATCGATACTGTTTTAAGTGTCACGCAATCTATCATTTAGACTTTAAATTATGTACAACTGAAACTACGTGTTGAAAGAGAGCAGGTTGGCTATGGCGGTAACGTCGCATTCGAAAGGTCCCGTCAGCTAATTTCTCGTGATTTCTCTAAGACGCTAGGTAAATACCAGGTTAGATATTTTAATTATCACATTATTTATTTAGAATGTAATGCGGAAAACACACGATAAAATCTGTTGTGGTCACTTCACATGACTTTCTCCACATCTCTGTAACAAATAATTGTTAAGATTATTCTTCAATCTACATGCTAATCGTGATAAACATAGCAGAAATTGACTTATTACTTAGTTCCTTAAAAGTAGAAGAGAAATACGAGAGCACATTAGACTAAGCCGATAGTCAAATGTTTTAAAATGTGACTACTATGTAACTGCAATCCGTTTTTTTTTTTTTTTTTTTTTTTTTTTTTTTTTTTTTTTTTTTTTTTTTTTTTTGTTGCGTGTCCAGGAGTTGAACAATTCCCGTATGAGAAAAGTTTAAGTATTTAAAACTGAAACCAATAACAAGGTATATCTCGAAAACGTCAACTGCACGAAAAAAAAATGTATATGACAAATAAATTGCGTGTTTTAAGATGATCTATATTTTTTACGCAGTAAATTTTTGCCAATATTTTACGGTTTACTAGTTATGCAAAATTCAGAAATATTCATCCAGAATAAAGAGCCCTTCAAAGGCTATTTCCAGAAAATTCAAGATATACATTTTATTTTTAATGTAAATCTCTTAAATATAAGATATTTCAATCACAACCTTTGTAGTCATTTTCAAAATTTTTCCCATGTAAAGGTAGTCTTTGGATGAATTTTTTTAAAATTTTCGTGTCGCATCCTTGGAAGATACTGAACTTAAGTATCAAGTTTGTTATTTAACGGACTTTTCGTTTTAAAGCTATGTTGCCCACAGACACACGAGACAGACAAACAGACATTTTTCTGATATTTTGGGGGGGCGGGGATTCAGGGGATGGTAAAACATACATTTCAGGTGAAATCTCGGTATCGAATAATATACCTACCTTCTCTAGGCACTAAGTACATAGTGCATATAGAGAAATACATAAATGACAAAAATTGCAATATCTTTATGGCACTTTTGGAAAGGAAAGGAAAGGAAAGGAAAGAAGGAAAGATATACATTTAAAAGTTTCTAAAGTATTGACTCTACCTCACGGCTCAGAAAATAAACTCTAAGCAAACAAACAAGTAAAAGACGAAACTGAATATGTAGAAATGAAATATTTCAGATTTGTGGAAAGATATATTTTCATAGATATAAAAAGAAAGTGAAGATATTAGCAACGAATTAAAAATATCTATTCCTACAGATAAAGTGGAAGAATATAGCAGAGTATAATACAGGAGAACATATCTGCAAAATGCATACCAATGCATTGGAAAGGTTCCAACTGTCGACCTAGAAACAAGAGAGAGAGAGAGAAAAAAAAACAAAAGGATCAGAGACATCTACGGAAGAGATAGGTGTAGGAGCTATAACACTTGGAGACGGAACGAACCAGTAATATTTAATCCCTGAAATAAGAAGACAACGAGGAAGATGTTCAACACCAAGACTCAAAGTTCCACCCGCCATCTGTCCACAGATAAAGCATATATACTGAAAAACACTGACGCCATCAACTTGTAGTGGAGCACTGTAGATCTGGCCGCGAAGGGCTGGCTAATTTATGTCATCTGACTACGGATGGTAAAAGCAGAAGGCGCACTATCGGCATCGGCTTGACAGGGAGCGAAATTAGTATTGTACGAGAATAGTCATGAAAGACTTCTATCATAAATGAGGTAGCTTACAATAAATCCGCCACCAAATTACCTAGAAACTAAATCGACTTAATATAATTTTTTTAAAAATGGGATGTGTTCCAGTCACATGATTTTGTCTACATCTGTGTAACAATTTATTTTTAGAAAGCTTACTGTTCTATCTACTCCATGCTACCCGAGATAAATGTTAGCAAAAATGGACTTGTTACTTACTTTCTTGAAAGTAGACAGGAAATAAGGGAATACTCTAGGCTAAAGCGATAGTCTCATGTTTTAAACGCTGGTTGCTATGTGAGTGAAATGCATTTATTTGTATTGCCAGTAGTTGACAAATTCAGGTATGAGAAAAATGTATTTTAAACATCAGACCAATAACAAGGGATTTCTCAGAAATGGTCAGCTCTTTAAGAAAAACGTTTATGACATAAATTATGTGTTTTAACGATATCTTTATTTTTGTTATGTAAACTTTTGTCTATGGCTTGCGGCTTACCAGTTCTGCAAAATCCATTCAGAATAAAGAGGTTTTCGGAGGCTATTCCTAGAAAATTGAATATATACATTTTATTTGTTTTAGGAGGTACTAATTTTTTATACGAAGTTTGATATTTAACGGAATTTTAGGTTTTGAGCTATGCTGTCCACAGACACACAGACACACATAAACAGAAACACACACAAAAGAGAAAATAAGTATCAGAGTGGGTGGATTTCGAAAGCGTGTTTATTCATTCACTGAGTGTTGCTAATTTTATGAATGTGTCTATAGCATCTATTAGCATTTCAAGAATAATCAAAAGTCTTTAAACTATAGATTACAAGCCGGATAAATAAACTATTAAAAAAATCATCAACTCACAGTGTCTCCTTCAATATTGGATCATGGAACCAACTTTGCGAGCTTGTAATAACGTACGTTTATGTGAACTTCATATTTTTGATATAATACAATCAAGTTCGATCTGAAAAGGTTTGATTTTGGTAAACAGCTGATAACTAATGGACAAACAAAATAGTGCATTTTTAAGGAGAATGTATGAGAGAGAGAGAGATAGAGGGAGAGAACATATGTATGTGTGTGTGGAAGCTTATCTTACAGTAAAGAATTCCTCCTAGGCATTAATCTCTATGGTATTTTAATTATTTTGTTGCACATAATTATAATTATAGCTATAATTATTGTTAATTGACGGAACGGGATTGCTCAGTCTTCGGCCCAAACTTGGAAGGTCGCGGGTTCGATTCCTGTGGCCGGTCTATGACCCATGGGTTTTTTCTCCGGGCCACCAGGCAAATCTGGATAGGTTTCTTTCATCCTCTAATTTCCTATCTCTGCGTGACGTATCCATTGTCATTTCATTCATCCTTTATCCCGCTAGTTCTTTCAGATTTGTAAATGTCGGCGATGGTGTTCGGTTCAGCGTGGCAGGGGAAAGAATGCTATCACTGTACCCCGACTTCGGCTGGTTTCCGGAATGAGGACTATCCCTAGTGAATGCGTTGGACCTTTAGAGGGGTGGGATCTCCAGTCTGCGTGCTCGACTCTGTAAAGTGTAGTGACCCTATTATTGGTGTTCCGTCGCTTCTGATTCCGGTCACCCGAGGTGTCCTCACTTCAATCCTCTCTCTCAGGGGCACCCTGTGGGAGTTCCTCATGTGGGAGTTACAATAACGTCCGGTTCGGTGCCGAGTCCTCTCCGATCATATCCTATCCAATTGCTCATTGGCAGCCAAAAGTCATTGACACACGCTCATATTTTGGCTGCCGTCGGTTAAATTATATCGGAAACCATTATAAATAAATTAAAATAACATTTTCATAAAAACATTCTTTCAGGATGTTATTTTGCTCTCACGAGAATCACATGTACTCTTTACAACAATTATTCACTTACATCACATTGAGATGGATTGTCGCCCAGGTGAATAAGCACATAGCCAATATTTTAATTAATTAAATTGTTTAGGTTAATTACTAAGTAAGATATATATTTATTGTATATTGGATGTTCAGAGAGATTGTTCCTAACCTCAAACCGAGAATTCTCAAGCGACGAATCCATTTGTTTACGCTATTTCTTTGTATATTGCAAGAGGAGAAAGACGCTATTATGTAGTCACATCTCCGAAAAAGAAAGTGAAGGTGACATAAATAGGGGAACCACGGAGAAATTTAGGTCAAGAATCACGTGAAAGACGCATTGACCAATTAGAATTAATCACGTCATGGCAGAAGCGCATCCCAAAAATGGGCCAATGAGATTACAAGTTGAGAGTTTTGCGTGTGGGTAGAATTTGCTATAAATGTAGAGTATTTGCCCTAATTTTCACGCAGTCGGAATGTGACTCCACGAGGAAGCTGTGATGCCCAAAACAAGAGTACACGCAATTAACACAGATATTATGGAGATTGAGGCAATTGAAATGTAACTACACACGAAACCTGTGACGCTCGAAACAAGAATCCGCGCAAGCATAGACAAGTTCTTACAGTGATTCACGCAGTTCAAACGTAATGTCACGCGTAACCTGCGACGCCGGAAACAAGGAAGCCACGGCAGAAAATTAAAGTGTCTACAATTATTCTGCACGTAACAGTTGCACTCGTCGGCGCGTAAGTTTTAGTTACCTTTGTGCGCGTTACGCCCTTGTTCGAGGGAAATGATCGGAACACAATCGTGGCAGGAACCTTCTCGGGAACGCTATTGAAAGGAAATAAACCTTAGACTGAACGAAAAGTGCCTCCGCTTATTATAAGTTAATTTCCCGTACCACCTCCTTGAGTTCACGGATCCAGAAATAAAGAGTTCTCAACTTCTCGTCGCTGAGTCCACCAATAGCCGAGGAGCGTCGAGAATCGACTTTAGCACTGCAACGTCGGAGAGAGGACCAGTCGTCGCTGCGCGGCCCAATACTAAAAGGTATGTCACTAGTTCATACGCCCACAACATGTAGATGGAAATCTCAAAGTTGAATTACATGTAAAAGAACTTGTTATAAAGTAATCAACCACGGAAAAAGCAAATGAAAGTTTTTACGTCTACAGCACTGAAATCGACTATACAAAATGTCAGTATTTACATTTTGTGTTAGGTAATTAGAGCCAGAGGTTGATGCCAGCAGCTCAGAGGGAGAGAAACACATGATGAGTTCAGCTTATTTATAGAGCCAGAGGTTGATGCCAGCAACTCAGAGGGAGAGAAACACATGAGTTCAGGTTATTTACTGCTATACAGCATTATGACAATTTTACTTTTTTGAATACTCTCATGGGCAAAATCTTTACACCATTAGGAGATCATTTCTTCCTATACTTTTACTTCGTTTGTTGGTTCTCCTCAAATATATAATTCAAATCCAACACAAGTCCTACACTTTCAAACAAAGGCATAATATTTAAGACCTATCTTGTATTTATATTATGTGGTAATGTGTTAATTATGGAACTACATACTTGTAGTAGTTACTTGACAACATTTTAATTCATATATTTTACTCGAATGTTCGGAAGTTCTTAATGGACTTTTAGCAAGTCTTTATCAAGTTACATAGCTATCGGATAGTAGGCAGAGTTTCCCATTACAATTTTCTAGAGCAGGTGTCAACAATTCGCTTGAATGTATGCAGTGGGTAAACACGTGACTGCAGGAATTATACAAGTCCGGATGATACCAGATGAAGGAAAACTAATAAGTGATTCTAACTCGCTTATTATGCTCACTTCAGAACTGATTTTAATTTTGTTCTATCACATACACCTTTTTCACAATTTCACTTCAAAAATATAGAGTTCAGCCAGTAGATGATATATATTGTTGAAGGAAAATTTATCAGTTCTTGGAGGAAAAGTTCTCTGTACAAACTTGTAAGTTCTTAGGCTGTTACACCTGCAGATGTTGGTTGCTACTTGTAATTTAGGCAGTGTTGTTACAAATGCGGATTAAATTTGGTGATATCAGATGATTGAATTTACCAGTGTTATATCGTGATTGAAGTTATAAATACATTACAAGCAAGTGTGTGAACAATCCAAATGTTTTTGTGGTTGTTGTTACATTTGTGAAACTTATACAGTGCTTTAGCAGAGAAATGATATAAGATACCTTGTGAAAAAAAAAGTGCACTATCTTATCTTAAAATGAAGCTTGGTGACCAAGACAAGGACTGGGCTCTAACGTCAGTTTGTCACAATTTTGTTGAGAAGTTAAGATTGTGGATAATGAAAGAAATCGTGCATGGCATTTGCAATTCCTATGGTGTGGAAAGAGCCTAAAGACTACCTTAATGACTGCTATTTATGTTTAATTAATTTTCAAAGGTGCAATTCGATAAATAAGAAACACATTGTGTATCCAAACATTCCTTCAGCCATCAGACCAGTTCGACACTGAGAAGATCTGCCTGCTACTCTTCCTCAGCTATTTTAGAGAACTTGGAAAAAGGCGATGTTGAAAGTAAACTTTATGCAATCACCGAAGACGATTCTGATGATGTCTACCACCCCGAATATGACTTGACTCCACAACTGTCCTTTTAGAGCGAACTAAATTATCTGGTACGTGACTTTAATTTGCCGGAAATCTGCAGAATCATTAGACTGCCGTCTTAAAAATAAGAATCTTCTGAAACCCAAACACATTATCACAGTACGGACACAGAAAAATAGAGTTACTTTCCTTTTTCTCACAGATCGAGTTCTGTGTTTACTGCAATAAAATAAACGAGTTAATGTACGTTTATGACATTAAACATTATTTTACTCAGTACAGACCTTTTATAGATTCATCAAAGAGGAGCCTGAAACCGTGTTACTGCATAATAGGAATTTCCTATTGGGTCCATTCTTGTCATACATTCAGCTCATATGAAAGAGACAGTTAGAAACATGAAGTTTTAAGAAGTATACTACGAGGAATACAATTGGCTTATCTGCGGTGATTTCAAAAATATTGGAATATCCTTAGGACAACAATCTGGGTTCACAAAAATTCCTGGTTTTCTATGTGAATAGGACAGTCGGTCAAAGAAAAGCCATTGGAGTGCGAAAGTATGGCCAGGGCGGAGAAATTTGTTGCCTGGAACTAAAAACACCTGCACGAACCGCTTGTAGAGAGACAAAAGATATTGCTTCCGACACTAGACATAAAATCTGGCCTGATGAACCAATTTGTAAGGGCTCTATCACAGGATGGACCCTGCTTCAAGTACCTTTCCAAGAAATTTCCCTTCATTACATAAGACAAATTAAAGATTGGAATTTTTCTTAGCCCTCAAATAAGGAAATGGATGAAGGATGAAGATTTTGAGAGAGGATGAAGGATGAGAGAGAAAAAGAAGCATGAACCACCTTCCGATCAGTCACTGTAAACTTCTTAGGCAATAACAAAAATCCTAATTACAAGGCCATTGTCGAAACAATGTTTGAAGATTTCAAGAAAATGGGCTGTAGAATGCGTGTAAAACATGCATTCTACATATCGACTCTGCATTCACATATCGACTACTTTCCGGAAAATCTGGAGCATTTTAGTGAAGAGCAGGGTTTTCACCGAGATATTAAGGAAATAATGAGGAGATACCAGGTGAGATGGAATGAAACTATGATGACCGACTACTGGTGGATGTTGAGGAGGGACTTCAAGGATCTGCAAAGAAGAGAAAGTTTGAAAAAAAATAAATGAAAGAATTTGACTTCCTGTTTTGTTAAAATGAGACAAGAAATAAATTAGGAGGGTTCTTGAGAATATTCTTAAAATGTTTCTTAAATAAAAACTTACTTTGTGTGAAATACTTCCACGCTCATAAGTAAAATTGTCAAAACATTGCTGCTTATTTTGTGTAAAAACTGACGTGATAGAGGAAAATAGGTTACAATTAGAAAGTTAAGGAACTTTTTATATTAATACTAAATAATTCTCATTATTGTTAATTATTTTTCCACACATGTCATGTGTAGGAGAGAAGCTGTATAAATAGGGCAATTCTGAAAAATTCAAATCCCGGCTATGCAATTGAATTTTTTTCAGACTGAGTCTAGTTATCCAATTCTCATTATTTTTTGTAGTTATTTTACGGCTACACATTACCACAAAACTTATGAAAATATGTAGAGGTTCATGTATGAAATATAGATACTAATTTAAAGTACATAGTAGAGAAATTGTTCTACAATTCTTATAACCCCTCAATAGATGTATTAAGGTTATGAGAGGTGGACCTTGTATTTCAAAAGAAAAATGTTGCATATCTCCTGCCTCAGCAATAAAAGAATTATCTGTTCTTGCTTTACACAGTTAATCGCGCAGTGTCAGTATGAGATTCTCATAAGCATCGAGCAAGTTATGCTGCATGCCGTACTCATAGAGCAACTAGTGATGCCACCTGTTCTAGAGCATTGTAATACTCAAGACGGACTGAAGTAATTATAATTATTTAAATCATCAACAGAGGTTTATTATGTCGCGCTGACAGGTATATAAGACTTCCTCCGGAGTTTAGAGGCCTTGAGATTGCGGGTCCAAAGCAGGCAAAAATCCTTAGCATGATATCCTTCGAAAAGAAAGTAAAGCTGGTGGTCCCGGGTCGTAGATTTATGGCAACTAAAAGAAACTCAAGCTTGATAGAAACTTCTAAGACAAAGTTACTCAATGTAATAAAACGGATGCTAACAATCTTAAACCGTCCATAAATAACACTCGCTTTGAAATGCTTATAATTGGTAACAAGCCCATACAGGGGAAGAAAAGAAAAAGTGAAAGGATGGGAAGCTGTCAAGTATGTCCATTAAGTGATGCGAAAGAAACTTCAAAACATATTACGAAAATGCCTTATTCTAACTTATAAACCGCCCAGTCGTGTATTTTAAAGAGCACTACATATTTACACTTGTGACTTTTTGTCTATCTGATAAGTTTTCCTTGTTATACTGAATCCAATCAAATAAACGGAAGTGTGTCAGACAAAATTCAAGATATACATTTTATTTCTTATGTCAGAATAGACATGTTACCGTTTTCGTAAAGCTCTTTAGAGCTGTTTCTGAAAAAGTAAAAGCCTAAAAAAGCAGTTTTCTGCAGGAGTAAAAGTGGATTTTCTTGAAATGCATCCTGTTTAATTATCCTTTAAGGATGTTGAACTTAAATATATATATATATATATATATATATATATATATATATTTATACAGACAAACATACACGCACATACACACACACAATCTTTTCAAAACTCCGATGTTTTGCACTCATATGAACGTTCTCATTTCGTACAAACTATTCTTAACCATATTTATTCATATATTTCACGTAAAGCGAGAAAATCATATGCAGAATTTGTATATTTCCTTAAAGATATAAAAATACTGAGAGGTATACTGAGTTATAGCACAAGTCCAATCGTTTAAGAATGGCTTTCAATGTGAAAGTTTTAAAACTTTCAAAAGAAAACTTACTAAGCGAAAAATGAATAACGCTTCGCAATGGAGAAAAGTATATTTAAAAACTGCATAACCAGGAATAGAAAAAGTCGCATACATTTTGTAGGTTAATCAGACCTACTTTCTTATCCAGTGAGACATTTTACATCTTACAGTTTACCAGTTTTGTAAAAGTCACTCGGAATGAAGAGAACTACAGAAGTTATTTTCATAAATTAAAAATGTGCATTTAATTTTTCACGTAGATATCCTAAAACAATATAAAATTTTAATTTTAGAGCATTGTTCATAATATGAAAGAAAAAAATAAGATGTGCTCCATTCACATGAATTTTTCCACATCTATGTAACAAATTTTATTCGAAAAGCTTATTTTTCCATTTGCTTCACGCTAATCAAGATAAACATAACAGAAATAGTCTTATTACTCGCTTCCTTTTAAGTTTGAAGATAATAAGGGAATACACTAGGTTAAAACGATAGTCAGAATTTTAAAAGCTGGTTGCTATGTGATTGAAATCCGTTCTTTTGCATGCCCTTGATTTGACAAGTTTTCACTTTTTGAGGACTGAAACCAAGAAGCAGGAATATCTTGGAAACGGTCAACCCCACAAAATGTGTGTAGCATAAATTATAAGTTTTAACGAGATCTACACTTTTGTCTATCTCCTACGGTTTACCAGTCATGCCAAATTCAACAAAATTTATTCAAAATAAAGAAGTCTCCAGAGACTATTCACAGAAAATTGAAGCTATACAATTTATTTGTCATGTAAATACCTTTAATATACGACATTTTAATCAAAATTGTTAGAATCAATCAAAATTTTGAAAAAAATGTTCAATGTAAAGCGTAGTTGGGTGTGAGGATATTTTGAAAAAAATTGTGTCGCATCCTTGTATGATAATGAACTTAAATACAAATGTGGTTTTTAACGGACTTTTCGTTTTTGAGCTATGCTGCCGGCAGACACTCACACACACACATGGACCTTCCTTTAAATGCTCTCTTTAGATTTTTGAGAGAACCAAGTCGATGTCAAATTGCGACATTGAATTTTAGGGCGGAAAAAGTTTCTTTTTCACCAAAAGGTATAAAAGTAAGCATTTTCAGTGAACTTCGGTTGATTTTATTATTGTGTTTATCGCACTGATGGGTTTAATTTTAATTATTTTTGTTATGGTTGGTGTAGCATGGAATAAAGATGGAGCACCAGTGGAATGCGATAGCGGAGCAAACCGGAGAACCCGGAGAAAACCAGCCCCTGTGCCGCTTTTTGCACTACAAATCTCACATGCAGTCGTCTGGGTCGAATTCGAGCCACCTTAGTGAGATGCGAGTGATGTAACCAATGGCCAAGGTGCGGCCTTTGTCAATTTTTAGATGGAATATAATATTACCCTTTCCGACTTTATTCAGCTTGTAGTGAGAATAGAATTTGTCAACTTACCTGACAATAATTTTATAATCTTTATAAACAATCAGGGCATTTTTCAAACTGACCGACAAAATAATTGTAATAGTTAAATGCACAGCTGTAAGCTGGGCTGCAGAGTAGCTAGGTCTACGTCAAGGTTGCTGCTCCTGCACGTGAACAAAGGTGAGGAAATAAAGCAGTAACCTGGTGGACGGAAAGTGCAAGGGAAGCTCTTTGTTCCCTAGTTCCGGGGGTTGCGTGCGCCCCCACAATGGGCTCTGTGCCCACTTCCATTTGTATCACTACACTGGAGTCGCCAATTTGCCGCACTGATGACACAAACAGCCAAATTTACATATTATCTTGATTCGGTTAAACAACGCGGATGACGCACGCCGGCCAAGGTTCAAAGGGCCGACAGGGCTCATAGGGAATACGCAAGGACTGACACATACATTCAGGGACGGCAAGCTTCGATATACAATACCTCTATAATAATAGTCTGTGGTTCGGATTCTTTGGAAGCATATAACTTCAGAGTACAAATAAAGGAGTATTCTACTAATGTTACAACCAGTGTGGCTGAAATTTTGGTTCAAATGCCATGATCAAATATTGTTTGCTTTCGTCTCTGTTTTGTTATTTGCCATTAACTTACCTATCCATTTTAATAAACACCACACACGTTTTTCTACCTACTCCAATTTATATATATATACCATTTATTTCATGTTAAGATAAATTATGGTAGAAATTATTTATTAACATGTTTTGCAGTAGGTGCGTAAGAACATACCGGAAGCTGAAGTGGTGTGAATCAAAGTTTTAAATACAATAGAAATCGAAAACTGGTAAAGCTGCAAGACTTCTTCTTCATACTCTTTCCGGTGCAACAAGCTTATTAGGCCAAGATCACCCCAATGATGTATCTCCGTTTGTTTTCGTCCTGTGCCTCCCTTTACCAATGACTTACTTTAGGGGAATTAAGATCATTTCTACATCATGTAATACCTCTGTACGGGTCCTCTCACCCTGCTTGTCATGTAGAATGGGTCAGCAAAGGTCACCTTTCTACTTATTTTAATGTCCTCAGAAGTATAAAAATGCCATCTCAACCTGTTGGCCTTTATTACTTTGATCAGTTTGGGTGCTTACACAAGTTGTATAATTCAACATTGTATCTAATTCAATGACTTGATAGGATTCATTTACATTTAAAAAAACATGTGAAAACACCACTAAAACAGAAACTACTAATTATTTTAAATTTCTTTTGAAGGAATTGCAAAATTCCAAGTAATGAAGAAAAGCAAAAGTTAAAACTATTTTTATAAATCTGATTTTTTCTATTCACATAACTTTCTCTGCATCTCTGTAACAAATTATTGTAAATCGAGATAAATATTAGCAGCAATTTTCTTATTATTTATTTCCTTGTAAGATGGAAATGGAAACACATGGGCCAAAACGATATTGGGCTCTTTTAAAAGCTGGTTGTTATGTAGTTTGAATCCGTTTCTTTGAATGACTGGTTTACAAATTCCCGTATGAAAAAAAAAAGTATTTTAAAGCTGAACTCAATAACAAGGAATATCTCGAAAATGGGAAACTGCACGAAAAAATGTATGTGACATAAATTGTGTGTTGATGGTATCTGAATTTTGTGTAACAAGCTTCTGTCTATCCCTTACGGTTTACACTTTACTCAAAATCCAGGAAAATTCATCTAGGATAAAGAGCTCTTAGTGACGCTATCCCAGAAAGTTCAAGATATATACTTTATTTTTCATGTAAGTATCTTTAATATATGGTACTTTAATAAAAATCATTATAGTCATTTTTTAGAAAATACAAAATTTCGACTATTTTTCCTTGTAAAGCTTGGTTTCGGGAGGGAAAATTTTTCTCAATTTTTTATCGCATCCCTGGAAAATACTAAACTGAAATATCAAGTACCTATAGTATTTTACCAACTTTTCATTTTTGGGTTATTGTGTCCACAGACACATACACTCGCGGAACCTTTTCTAGAAACGTTTTTATTTTATACAAGTAAAACTAAAATATATATTACAGATGAAATCTCGGTATGAAATTATTGGCTGGAGTGCATTAGGTACCTTCTCTATCTATGTACCAAATACTATTATAAGAAAGTAAAAATAAAACAGATACTCGCCGGAAAACTGTAGAGACGTGACCTTACAGCATATAGATTCACTATAACTGATAAAATACTGCTAGAAGAACAAAGCTGTTTTATATATGGAAGATCCTGTATAGATAATATGTGCGTATATAATATTATGATTATAGAAGTGGCGAAAATTCAATTTAGAAGTATATATTAGATTTCTAGATTATGAAATAGCCTTCCATAGAGTGCTCTGAACACACTGTGGAAAATAATGAACAAAAGAGGTATTCCACTTCATCTAATAAAGTCGTAAAACCTTTGTATCATAAAATGGCGATTAAAGTGTCAGCGAAAGGAAAATTATCAGGAGAATTTATAATTAATAAAGATGTCTGATAAAGGATGTAGCCTCTCATAAAGTATTTTAATACATACCATGTAGATACATATGGACAGAGAAAGCGTATTAAGTACGGATTTTATTAAGCTCATTAAGTATACTAAATACTCTTTCATTCGCGATTAACTAGATCATTTTCCAACAAAGGAAAGAAATGTTATAAAAGGCCATACATAAACTGAAAGTAATATATAACGAATATAATGTAAAGGTATCTCTACAACAACAACAATAATAATAATAATAATAATAATAATAACGTATGCCTTCATAGGGAAGCATCTAGTCAGAAACAAAATAATAATAAATAACTCTGTATTAGAAGAAGCCATTACAAATATTTAGTGTATTACATTACTTACGAATAGATATGATACAAATATAAACATTATAACACAATACTTTCAGAAGATAGGTGGCACAATTTCCAGGAGATTAAAAAAGAAAATAAGCAAAGAACACAAATGAAGTTTGATAAGGTGATGGGTGTACCAGTTTTGCTAAATGGATGTGAAACATAAACCTTAAAGAAAAACTATGTTAGGAGAATATAGTCAGCTGAAATGAAATTTAGACGAATAAAAGGATGCAAAGGTAGAAACAGACACGAGGAAATAAGAAATTATCTAAACTACCCCCTCTTATAGAGAGCATAAAAGGATACTGGAATCGTTAATCAAACCACCTGAGTAGAACGAGCAAGGAAAGACACCCCAAACGGGCACTGAACTATAAACCACGACGATGGAAAAAGATGTAGACCGACTAAGAACAAGATATGAATTCATGACGGTAGAGGAAATTCTCCTACTCTATGAGGAGAAGAAGAACAAGAACATTTGATATTGCATATCCTTTGCTGGATAGCATCACTACACGTCTCCCATAAACAGAAAGAAATAAGAAAGTGAGTCCCTTAAAGAATGTTATTAAATTTTGCTGAATTTAAAATAAAAACATTAAATATGTCGAAAATGAATTTTACAAAAAAAATTTGAAGTTCGAAACATTTAAGTAAACAAACACTTTCAGTTTTGCTAGTCTAAACTTTGGTCTATCTCAGTGATGAATTATTTCCATCACTACTTTATTTATTTATTTTTGACACCTCTTTGAAGATTGGTATTCTGGTACCTGTGAAAAACAAATAGTAAATACAATTAGCTAGAAAGGGTCTTTGATTGTTATCCTTTCAGTAGAAAAATGACTAAACAGCTAAAACCGTATTTTGAGACCAATGTAGAGAATTTTCTAATGTTATAGAACTCTGAAGTCAGTTGTAGGAGAAATTTGCACCGCAATGAGATGGAAGGGTTACTTAGAAGCATAAGAGCATCTCGGCTAGAGCATATAAGGAATGTTGCTATTAGAGCGCTAATGGAGCCAGAAAGACTGTGTTAGGTGAACACAATTGAAGGACATATTCAAAGAATGGAGGAGAACAGATGGCCTAGACGGATAATGAAATGGTCCACCACAGGAAAAAGGAGAAGAGAAAGGACTCGTTTAAGTTGGTGTGGTTGTATGAGAGAAATTATCGCAAGTTTGATTTGAAAGATAGTGTAATGATTGATCATTATGCCGTACAGGAATTAAAGGTAAACTCTGAAAAGTAAAAAGTCTTAATTGAATAAGGTTCTAGGTGTTGGTTATACATATGAAGGCAGCCGTAAGCGCGCGCACACACACATATACAATACATACACACTTATACAGTGTGTCACAGAATTGGACTTCACAAATTGGCAGGAGGTCCAAAATAAACAGTTTGAAATAGGGAAACTATAAGCCATGGTTCTAAATTCTTTGCTACAGCATAACATTATTAAGGGTTAGCACGCCACTGATCAAAGCGCAGTGGACTGTGACATCAACACCTGAATTTCAGACAGCGTAGGTTTAGTGGCATTATTTAGCACTATTTTAACGTGTGACCATGGGGTAAAGATGTAAAGGGATTTGAGGTTTCAAGCCTCTAAAGATACGTTTATTTTTATGTCGTTTTTGTTTTTACATGTTATAATAAGCCTTTCATATTTTGTTGCGTTATTCAATATGACGTATTCGTACTGAGAAATAAAATAAATGCAATGCACTATTAGCATATAGTTGCCACGTTGCTCGATTGTATCAATAACAGTTGCATTTAACCCTGAAGTAGTACACTTCTCCATACACCATGAAGGAGTTTCAAAAATACAGTGTTATATAAATTTTACTTGTGGGCACAGTTTACAATTAAGGAAACAATATTACCACTGTGTCAAATGAACTTAAAATGAAATAAAAAAATCTGATGTGTTCCATTCACCTGACTGTCTCTATGTCTTTGTAACAAATTATTGTTAATAAGCTTATCTTTTATTTATTTGATGCTAATCGAGAAAAATTAGCAGAAACAGTCTTATTTCTTGCTTTATTGTACATAGAAGCGAAATAAGGGAGTACCATAGGTTAAAGTGAAAGCCAAAAGCTGGTTGCTATGTGACTGATGTTCCTTTGTTTGTATGGACAGGAGTTGACAAATTCCTGTATGAGAAAAGTATATTTTTCAAAGCTGAAACCAAGAAAAAGGAATATCTCAAAAACGATCAACTCCACGAAAAAAAAAATGTGTATAACATAAATTGTGTGTTTTAACGTGATCTGCATTTTTTCTGTGTTAAGTTTTTGTCCATCTCTTACGGTTTAGCAGTTATGCAAAATTCATCCAGAATAAAGTAGTCTTTAGAGGCTATTCCCAGAAAATTCAAAATATACATTTTATTTGTCAGGTAAATATATTTAATATATGATATTTTAATCAAAATCGTTACAGCCATTTTTTAGAAAATCAAAATTTTCGAAAAAAGTTCCAAGTAAAGGGTAGTTTGGGATGGGGGAATTTTTCTCAAAATCTTCGTGTCGCATCCCTGGAAGATATTAAACTGAAATACCAAGTTTGGTATTTTACCGACTTTTCGTTTTTGAGTTATCGTGTTCACAGACACACGGACTCACTGATACACGGACACACACACGGACCTTTTTCTGAAAATACTTTTTTTGGATACAGTTGACCCTAAAACATATATTTCCGGTGAAATCTCGGTATCGAGTTTTTTGGTGCAGTGCAATATTTCTCTATACACTATGTACATAGTGTCTATAGAGAAAATAATAAACAACTATCTGTGTATTAAAACAAGTACCTGCCTACGAAATAATAAATATGTACTAGTCAGGAAGGTGAGTTCTATCTTTTCATCTCTGCATGAAAGGCAAATAAAAATATACTTTGGAAAATAATACAATATCCGAAGCACGAAATACACAGGCCACCAGAGGAACTTTTCGATGTGAGACCTGCAACTTCCCTACAAGATTGCAGCTACGAAGAAATGAACCTCACGCGCTGTTAAAAATTCTAGGATTGTTGTGAACCTCACTACAAGAAGCTAAAGTACGGTCAACAATTGTTAATTTGATTCAACGGAAATCTGGTGACCGCGCCGGGCCGAGTGGTGAGACCACTCGCCTCTCAAAGAGACACCAGACGACCACATATGGGATTTGTGGTGAACAAATCGGGCTGATTTTCTCCGGGCTCTCCCGTTTCCCCCGCCATTGCATTCCACTGGTGCTGCATCTTCATTCCATGTGTCACCAGTAGCATCCCCTGCGGTGCCCTATGTAGTAAAAGCCGGCGTTAAACGCCATAAAAACGGGAATCTGGTAAGCTTGGTTCCTAAGCAAGTGCAATTGTTTCACGTGGCAGCAGAAAGCACATGAGCCCTGATCTTACGATATATGCTCTCCGTTTCGCACATCGTTGATCAATTTATTTTCTTATACGTTATTTTACAATATGAGCTCAATGTTTAGAAATCCGTAGTTCTCATAGAAGTCACGAGCAGACATTAGATAGGAATTTCAGAAGCAGTGTGTCAGCATAATAACTACACACAGATAAAATCAAAGTACCGCTGTTCAAATCCTGCCAATAGCCCAGATATTTTTATCCCACCACTAAAATCATATACCAAATTACAAATCAGATAAGGTTTTCAAAAAATTTAATTCTTTAACTGCAGTAATCTTTGCAAATTCCTTGACAATTACTGCATTTAATATTGAATGCTACGTAGAAATCATCTTTTGAAAGTAATATGTATTGGAGGTTTTCTATCGTTTTCTCTTAAGAAATGTAATCTAAGCGTATAAGTAAGTGCTGCTCTAATGGTGTGCTCTGAGAAAAAGAATAAAACTGAAAAAAAAAAATGGAAAAACCAGAGATAGCGCGATTTTTTCATGGGATTCGATGACCACCGCTATACCGACTCACCCACCAGTATGTTTTGATGGAGTTCTGGCCAACTACATATGATCTGAAATGAATGCACACTCTCAAAGAACTGGCAATTTTGTCAAAGTTACAAATCCAACAATTTTAAACATCGTATTTTTTTTTTTTTTTTTTAAACAGTAACGGAGTCTGATCAGGACTCCGGTACTGTACCCCTATTTACATTTCCCCCCGTAGGTTTTACTGATTACTGGTTTACTGGTTTTACTGTTTCTTTTACAAACATATACACATTGCACAAACATATAACATCCATGCCCAAGGCGGGACTCGAACCCACGATCCCCTGCCCACGAAGCACCAAAGCGAGACGCTTTAGCGAGCGTAGCCATGGGGACCGGCTCGTATTGATTGTGCACTTGGTATTTTTCTTTTGGTAGTGTTAACGCCCGCCTTTACTACCAAGACACCGCAGGCAATGACACTTGTGATACATGGAATGAAGATGAAACACCGGTGAATTCGATGGCGAGGGAAACCGGAGAACCCAGAGAAAACCTGCTCCTGCGCCGCTTTGTCCACCACAAATCTCACGGTCACTTAGGATCGAACTCGGGCCGTCTAGGTGAGAGGCGAATGGTCTAACCACTCAGCCATGGCGTGGCCCGTGCACTTGGTGGTATAAAAATGAGAAATTCTGAATTGAATAGAAATTACACGTCCACGTTGTTTTAGCTTATGACCTTCGATGTGCGATCCAGAAAACATGCCATGACTTTAACATTTGGCAAAAGAGATAATGGAATCCCTATCTCAGTTTATCTAGAACCCTTCTACAATCCTACCAATCTGTGCGGTTGAATTCTGGGACATTCTGTAAATACACACATACTGCTCAGTAGAGGTTGTTATCTGCCCTTCTGCACATAGTATATTCAAACACATATAGTGCAGCCACTGGAGAAATTGCCGAATGCTGAAGGGGAACGCAATATATTGAAATGTCGCGTAAGGTCTATGTGCTCTGCACGTAGTATATACAAACAGCTTCCTTGAGTAAATATTAATTCTAGAATATTTATAACAACAGTTGTATCATATGAACGACGAGTTTGTCGATTGGTTACATTTGGAGAGTACCGTCATAACTACGAGCAAGCGGCTGTCTATTACGCACAACAGGTATCCAAACAAACCATATCTAGATCGCAGCACATTCTGGTATAGAGAAGAAATCACGTCACTTGATACTCTTCATGTCATGAACATAGTAAAGAGACCAAGAAGGAGAGAATATGGAGCTACAGAACCTGATATAAGCACTAGTATTGTGGCATACACATTACAACTCCATCATTAAGTGCATGTAATTGTCAAACATTATATAACCCTGTTATCGCACAATCATAATCTCAGAATCTATAACCAAGTCCATTGTGAAGCTCTCTGCAAATGCATTCATGAAAAGGTGAGTAGTGCTTGTTTAGTAATGTATTAAGCAGCTATTAAATTATATAAATTTACGCATGTAGTTCCCATGTTTTTTCTTAGCACGTACCGTTGATGATGTGAGCAGATATACCTTTTAAGACATATTGTTTGGTCAGAGAGAATGATGGATATATAAGTCGTCACAACTAATACTGCCACGATATATGATGAAAATTCGTTTTGCTACAGCGAAGTAAATATCCAAAACCATTTCACCATTCATTTTTCGATGGAAATTTTAGGTGATTATCGAAGATAGTTCACATAAACCTCAATGCTGAAGTACCATGCACGTTCTAAAGTGTCTGATACACGGCGTGTTGCTACCTTTGTAGGCTATGATTATATTAACAGAAACGTCTTTCAGGGTGAAGATCCTTAAAGGCCAGTTAAGTTTTAGACTGAAAACATCAAAAGAGATTGACTGGTCCGCATAGCATGCTGCGCTGTCAACGACTGCGACTGATCACCATTGATAAACAAGAAGGATAAAAGGAAGGTCGCTCACGACAGTTTTCCACTAGCGGATATTTACATGAAAAATCCCATTGAGTTCTGTAACTGTTTTAACGCACAAAGGGATATTATATATAATATAACGTATGCAGCAGAAATCCCTTTATGCGCTAAAATAGTTTTATGTATATGTTTGTGTGTATATATATACCGCTGCATATGGTGCTAGGACCACTCGCCTCTACTAAGACGATCCGCGTTTTATTCCAGGCAACCACATCTAGATTTTTGACGCGAAAGCGGCGCAGGGGGTTAGTCTTCTCCGGATTGTCTGGTTTCCCCCGCTGCATTCCACCGGTGCTCCATCTCTATTCCATGTATCATCGGTGTCATTGCCTGGGGTGCCTTGGTGACAAAAGCAGGCGTGAAACCTTCTGGGAAATCTGTCAATGCTGCGAGGAACCTGTATAATCGCGAGATCTAAATCATCTCCCGAAAAGACGAACACCAGCTGCCATATACCAAATGACTCAGCTTATTTTAATTCTCGTTTTGAAGGTTATTTGAGGTAGACGTTGAGATTTAATTATAATGTATCACCTTTGTAAGTGCAATGAGGCGATATTGTAGTTCAAGAAAGGATAGTGCAAATTCTTGTATGTGAGTGAACTATGCATTTTTTCAATAAAACCAAATTTAAATACAACTTAATGTCATTGTGTTCAATATTTTTAAGTTGAGCCATGAGTACATTGTGAATACTAAACAAATAATGTGCTATGGAAACAAAAGCGTATGGTTACGTAGGTTGAAGTTTCATTGCGACCCATATTCTTTCCTCACATCACATCACCTATAGTTGGACAGGGCAAATATCAGAGGACAGAGAAGGGTAAATCGTGTGACCCATTACATGAATAACCGAATGTTTGAGATAGCGAATAATAGCCATTCTAAAACATGGTGAAAATTATCTCTAGAACATATAGATTGTGTGTGTTTATCAGTGCAACTTCGACTTTCGAATGTGAATAATAATAATAATAATAATAATAATAATAATAATAATAATAATAATAATAATATGAATATTATTATTCAAAATTTAAGATTCACAGAAGTGCTCTTTTAGCGATTTTGATAAAAACAAGGTCATTTTGTGCAAAATATGTACTGTAAAGTACTTATTTTTAATCATTGGTTCTGCTAGTGTTGATGTAACAAATATATTAGAAGCCATTTTAAAGTGTGGCGCGTGGTAAATATCTATTACGAATTTGAAGCCATATTCTCAGGTTCAGTTTTTCATTACTTTCACATATATTCTACCACAAAAATACAGTTAGAGGTAACATAGATTAGTTTAAAACATTAAAAATAAATTGCTATATCTAATCAATTCACTGTTTTTTGCAGTTTTTTCCCTTTTTTACATAAAATATGCTTTTAAAAATCCAATACAGGGAAATTTCAACGAGATGATATACCCTAAAGGTGTTAAGGTATACAGTTTTAAACAATGGTGTATCTAGTTCAATATCTGTGGAAGAAGATAATTTTGCTAGTTACATCGTTTAGGACTTTAAACAGGAATTTGGAGTGCTGCAGTAATGCATAAGGCGCCGAAACTACTCAAATTAAACCCCTACGTAATTACAATATCTCACAAACTACGACGCCTCAAAGATTTTCTAGCACTATGTTCAAAGGCAGCACCGATTTTGTCAAGTTTTTCCTTAGTAAGAACGCGACGGGTTCCTTACCATTCGTTGTTATTCACAGAACCTGTTTTGTTAAACCGATCCACGAGGTGCAATATTCTGTTCCTACGCGGAAGTGATCTGTTAGGTGATTTAAGCCTAAAGTTTTGTCGGTTTTTTTTTTTTTTTTTTTCGCACGAATTCGTCACCCTGAAAATGTTTTTAACATGTGATGCCGGCGCAAAACTTCTGGATCGTGACCCTGACCGCCAAACCAGCTACCGAGCCTAGCTTATCGGAGTTTGTGTTATGATATTTTGCTTACTTAAAGTCACAGCGAGCAGATTTTGTAGTCGGTATCGAGAGTGTTCCGCATATGTTTGTATTCAAAGTGAGCAGTAAATAGTGTTCATTTTATTCATTTTAATTTTTTAACCATGGCTGCTACGTTTTCAAAGTTAAGTGGCAAGGTATTACTTAATCAGAGCAGAAAAATAATTGCAAATGCCCTTGACTTCATGAAACAAGGGATAGAGATGAAGGAAGTTAATGTATGTTCCCCGAGTTCTTCAAAAGCCTGTAGTAAGTGAATGAAAGAATACCAAGGCAACTGATATTTCAGTGAGTTCCAATTCCAAGGTTCTCAAAGATACGAAAGAAAGAAAACTAAAAATTAATATATCACATTTAAATTAAAAGATGTGGAACAGGTGTGTCGTCAGCGAACTGCAGAAATTGGCAGGCTAGAATGGGAAAATGTATGTCGACTGTCAGTTGTGGAAGAATTGGTGGCAGACGATTGACATTTTTATATAGTGAGCCATTTGTATAGATGTTTTGTAGATATGAATATACATATGAAAACACACGTTTATCAGTGCAGGGCCATATAGTGCAGGTGCATAAGAGGTGACAGATATTTGACATTGACAGACACTCTTCCAGCATGCCTGAATCGACTGGTGAACTGCTTATCTGAAAGTACAACTCGGTTCCTAGCTCTCATTAAGATTTTCACATGTCCAAATCTGTTGCGCCAATTATACACACGCTCGTATATTGAATATGAACCATACTGTAAATCGAATACGTGCAACCTACTCACTCCAAGGTCTACCCTCTCACTGTGTGTGTGCGTGTGCAAGTGAGAGAGAGAGAGATAGATAGACAGATAGATGGATGGATATGGATGGACGGGAGGAGGGAGGAAGAGTGGTTGGGTGTAAGAAGAGCGCGAGGGATAGCTTACAGTAGAAGCCGAACACACAAATACTAGCGAGCGATACGCGGCACACGGCACCAGTAGTTTTTGCGCCGGTCCCCGGTCTTCCGAGTGGCAGTTGCCCGCCAATGTTACCTGAGACTCCTGTAGTAATAGCAACAAATGGAACTCTAGCATTAATACTTTAGAAAAACGCTTTTATTGCTTCAGTGTCCCCTTAATGCATGAAAGTAATCATTATTTTTCTTAACATATACACGTGGGGGTAGGGGGTATTTTAGTGATAAGAAATTACTGAATTACATGGCAAACTTACATATGTTACTTTCTCGCCATTGTAATTATATTTATGAAAACAATTGAATTAATCGATTATAATTTTTTGTTCATAATCTGTTTGGTATGTTTAAATTATTATTCATCTTGGAGCTGTGTAAGGAAGTCATGATTTTGTACAATCTTTAGTGTTTTGTGAAATAAGTTGCTTTACCCACATAATCCTCTTGTTATATGGAATTACTTGTTACTAACCTAAAATGGACGTATTTTTCATTGTAAAGCATAAAAGTCAGTTTCATTTCTTATTATGCCACTAGTAAAGTAATCGGCAGACTTCAACTTCTTTAAAAGCTGCAGCTTCAGCGATATGATATGACAAAGTTTACATGAACTGCAGAAGTGAATTATTATTATTATTATTATTATTGTTGTTGTTATTATTATTACTGTTATTACTATTATTATTACCTTCAAAAGAGTGAAGCCACTCATAAAAATTCAAACAGAGTAAGACTTTAAGTAAGACGACGAATTATTAAAACATTAATGTATTCAATTCCAAGGAAATTCTGCGTTGATTTGATGTAAATTGTATAGCAAGTATTCAATATAAACTGTAAAAATGAATGGAGTTCCAATAATTAATTACATGAGCAGCATGGAATTCTGAAACTACAAAAAAGGGTGAATCTAAAGCCGAGTCTGTATTAGGAAATGATGCTTAAATATTTATGAGTATAATATTACAATATTTTGGAAAGCGTAGGATTTTTTTATCAAATATTCTTGTGCTCTCAAATATTGTACAATGCTGAGTTTTCTTTACATTTGATAATAATTACGCGCTTTCAATAATAATAATAATAATAATAATAACCACTTTTAACGAACAAGATGTTATTTCAAATGGTTCTAACAATACTATGTATTTCATATAAAAGTAGCCTAATATTAAAGAAAAATTAAATTTTATTTTTCTAACACAGCCATCTAGAAAATCATAACATAATTATAATTATAAATGGGAATGAAAAACTAAATCTATTAGTGTTGTTACCTAAACTCCTATTCTATTTCTCTCATGGTGCCGTATCGTGTTTATATAGACGCTCTTACAATAGTTATTGGTGATTTCATATAATATCTGTCATTCCCGTCTAAAGGACGACTTTCTGCTCAAGAAAATTGCTGATAGAGGCTATGAAGAACACACCAGGGTTTAGGAGACTGGTATGAGGAAAGTGAAATATCTGGTGCCATTACCCCAAGATGTCTTGTAAAGCTATGCAGGAATATTTCAGAAGCAGCTCATTAAAGGCTTGTTTGTGTCTTCCTGAGATCAGCGTTGCTGTGGCTGGGAGGAAGTGGTTGCTCGCGGCTTCGCAGGGACGATCCATCATTTTCTTTACAGCCCCTCTGCCCCGCCCTTCGACTTAACGACCCCCTTCTTCCCTTTTGGTCTGGCAAAAAGACGAATTACCACCAGGGAAGCATCGCTGATATCTAAAACGCATCTTGAGAGCCGTAATTGCTAATGAATTTAGAATTAATAGCATGTTTATATCTGAACAAAGTCCACTCTTGTTCAGTTCCACATAACGCAATCTAATACTCTTATTGTTCTTTTTCTTTCTTTCTGTGGTCGCATGTGTTTTTAAACAAACGATATTTCATTGCACATGGTATACAGAAGTTTCCAGTCGGGTGCGAGTTGTTCGAATTTGCAGACCGTCCAATATGGTCAATACTTGACCCGCACTAGACAGAAATGTACAGAATACGACAGACTCATCCACTCAATTTTCAAACGAAATACGGCAACACTAGCTTAACCATTGGAACCAACTATACATACGAAGTTCTCACATACAAAGCCTTTTTTTCGTAAGTACATGAGAGACGAAACCACCACTAACCTAACTTTCACCGGCACAAAGTTTCTTCCCAAAAATAGGAAATTTCTCCATATTTGCAACGAATTTGAAAAACCTACTGGCCATTAGAAAACAGTGAAACAGCCATTCGTGTTTCATCCGCTGCAAGTTACACTGATACGCTCTAACCGGGCGATACAGTTTGGCTAAGTGAAACCACTACCAACTCACAAGGTGTCTCAGAGTGCTTTCACTTTTACCGCCGTCGATACCTAAGGCAAATAAGGTTGCCAGTAGAGAGGTTAAATTGCAGATAACAGCAAGTCGCCGGTTTCATATCAATTTTATTAACATCACCATGAACTCATAAAAATTCTCCTACTTGCATACTTGTAGCTGATTAGCACCAAGCGTAACGCAATTCCAATAAATTGTAACATATGTTCATCTACAAAATTTAAATTACCCATAAAGCTTAAACTTGGGAATGCTCTATCATGGGGCGAAAAGTTTTCTATAAACATGCCATTTAAATAACAAAGTTTAAAAAGTTATTAAAACTAAAAAATGCATCAGCAATATTCGTTCTCAAAGATAAAGTTTCTCAAGAAATTACTCATAACACTGAGCATATACTTGTGCTAAAAATAATTATTAACTGTAGTTGCAATCTATTAAACCTCAAAAACTGATATTAAAGTAAGAAGAACGAATCCTGTATTGGCAATATTCTTGTGAAAAACAAAGATACTCAGGCAATTACTGAGTGATAATTAATAGCAAATTCAAAGACTTGGTATAGGCTATAACACTGGAACCTGCATCAGCAATATTCCTCAAGCAGTTACTAACTGCCACTGATTGTATATTTGCAATGAAAATTATTACAAGCTGTAATTGCTCTTTGATAGATTTAAGATCTGGTTTTAAGTTAGTAAATACCGAATACTACTTAAGAAATATGCTTACTCAAAAGCAAGTATCCTCAAATAATTACTGAGTAACAGCATGTATTTATACTGAACATAGTCATAAACTGTAATTTTCCTTTAATAGCAAACTCTAAAACCTGGAAATAAGGTTATACAAACCTGAATAATGCATCAACAATATTCTTATTAAAAATGCTTTAAGCATTTTCTAACACTGAGTATTTTTTGCCCTGAAAAATATCATAAAATATAAGCTTCTCAAAATATTAAGTGTATCTAGCTAGCAGCCTAGTACTTATTGAGACGATATTTCTTTACGTCACTGCTCATAAATGTTTTTAATTTTCATATCAAAGAGTCTTTAAACAATTACCAAGGTTTCTATTATTATAATTATATGTGTGTATGAGTAATGTTTGCTATTTTCCTGTATTTAATTAATACATTTTTGCTTTAACTATTTTAACGTTTCAAAGGCAGAGTTGAGGGCTACTGCGCAATTAAATCTAACAAAAGGGCATCCTGCATTGTCCTCAAAATTCTTGAGAATTCGTGACTTTCTTATATATCTTATGCCTGCTTTAGGGTTATAAATGCTTGCTCGGTAAAATTCACTAACTTTTAGCAAGCAGGGTATTTTTCTTTATGTCTATGAGTCACGTGACCAGAACATAATGAAACCGTGTGACATGGTAACGCTAAAAGTATGTTTTGGAGGCAAATTTTAGCCACTGAGAATCTATAAAATTTAAGGCAGACACCTTGCCTCTTTTGCTACATAAGAAAAGTCAAACCCATAAATGACAAAGTCTGGTCTGTCAAGTTGACACATACTCCAGGACACTCAGAGGAAGGATTTTGCGCCGAAATTTTAAGGTTTATGCAAGTGTACTGTTAATAAGTGCTAAGATGTAACAAGTATTATTCAATTGTAAACCATCAGTATATATTACATGTTAATACAAGTGTTAATAAAAATCTTCAACGAGGTTTGTCGAGCTGACTTAATCTTTAGTGTTTGGTGTTTCGTCGAATAGATATTTGAGTGAAAGGATTCCGCTGCAATCATCAATTTAAAAATGGTTTCCGTACCCAAAATCTTTCCTGTAGCCACCCTGAGAAACTCAACAGCTCTACCGAGACGACAAACCCTGAGATAGCATCGTCGAGGCAGAGAAAATACATCATTTTCAGAAAAAGGTACGTTATTTATACAGATCTTAACATGGTGAACTCAATTCTGTATGCCGTCAACTGACACATCAAAGATAGCATTTAGAAAGTGTCTTCCCACACCATAATAATTAATCACCGACAATTAAAAATATAATGTGGGCAATTTAAATATAAACATAAAAAAAGACACAATACCTAGCACGCGACACTATACAGCATTAATAAGTAATTAATGTGATCAGCCAACTAATATAAAAAGAAAACTTAGCACCACGTACAATTACTAACTTCAAAAACATATTTTTCTAATTCTTATAATGGGATATTATAATCCTTAAGTTATAAGATCCTTGCCCCCATACATTTTTAAATTCTTATAGCGGCATATTTGATCCAAACTTTAGCCACATCTAAATTTGGATACTTATAACTCAATCTTTTAAAGTAAGGAATTAAACCATAACTAAAAGTAACTATAGCCTCCCAGCAGAACAGAATGGAGCAAACCCTAAAAATCTATATTTACTCCCAATGGGCACCAGAAAAACACAAGAAATCTTAATTTTAAAACTGACTAGAAAGTTTCTCTAATCTACATCTTTGTTCAGCAATACCATATAGGCACACCCGAAATTTTTATGTAAAACTATAATCAATGACCCGTTTATTTTGAACCGTTTACAAAACAGGTATGATGTTATATTCCAACCAAAATTTAAATATTATCAGCTAGGTAATATATTAAATACCAAAAAGTAAGCCTTAATCAAGGAATAGGGAATTACATATCAATTGAAGTCACGGGAACTTACCCAGTCCATGGTACATCGCACGCCAGCCCAGCACCCCTCTTACATAAAAGTCTCCTGTTTTTTTTTTTTTTTATTTATTTTTTTTTTATTATACCTCCAGGCCTTGAGCAAGCTGCTTTCCTAAAAAACAGCAAACAGCTATCCATTCACCCCATTCAATGCAACCGGTCATGGCAACCAAAGACAATGATACATTACAGATTTAAGATTTTATAAGCCCCTTCCTCCTCCCCCTCCAAAAAAAAAAAAAGTCATCAAAACTGTTTCAAATAGAATAAACATACATCAATAGCTGCTTCATTTGCGCACATATAGTTTTACTTATTTATGATAGGTGTGTTTTCAGGTTGGTTAGTACCTCCAAGTAATGTGCCAAGATTTACATGTTTAATTTCCCTAAAACCGCCGATTAGAAGGCGTAACATGGAGTGGGCGGATCTTACTATAACGAATGTTCCATTGAAGCAGCACTTGAATAGTTTTTGTAAGGCCAATGATAGATAGACAGACAGACCGATAGATAGACAGATGGATGGATGGGCGGGTGGGCGGGTGAAATGGGTGGGTGGGTGGATGGATGGATGGATGGACGGATGGACGGATGGATGGATGGATGGATGGATGGATGGATGGATGGATGGATATACATAAATCTGACACTTTTATCCTGATATCTAATTTCCTAACTCATGGCAGAGTGACCAAACTATTATATTTCCAAAACCTTCATACATTAACAGCACAATTAAGCATTCGAAAGTTAGTTAATTGAAATAAACACTAAACTAAGCTACTGGTAACCAGTTACTACTCATTCATCCATAATTTTAAAATATCATTTATAGATTTAAAACTTCCAAGTTCATAACTTGTATTTTCAAATATTTATTATGGAAAATTTAAGGACTCCCAATATTAAATAATTCTTTAATTTTCTCAATACGAATATATATTGCATTTCAAAAATGTCGAATCCAACATGAAAAACATTTTAACAATTTAAAACTTACAATCTTTTTAACAGCCAAAACTCCTTAATTTGCAGAACTAATGGAATAATCTCGCGCTAAATAGGCCAGTAGGTCACGCATAGATGTGTGAAAATATGGAAGTAAACCGGATAGTCTATACTGACAGATTGCTCATTTCCCCGCGCAGTTAAACACATTATGTAGTAAATTATGTAGTTGTTTTGTAAAAAGCTGCTGAATGAAGCGAAAAAACAACTAAAACTCCAAAGTGGATATGTTACGGTACCAATTTTATCCAAATCTCTATGTGTACACTATTAACTTATGTGTGTATATGTATATGTATGTGTATATATAACGCAGATGTGTGTCTCCAATTTTCATTCAGAATGCCTCATTTGTATACCAGTAGTCGAAGGAATGCATTATTGGTACACAATCAATACGATATTTAGAACTATTAGACTTCCAATTATGACTAAATTGCCTGTTCTTTGAGGGCGTGCACGCCACTGATGACGGTTCCGTTGATTTCAGAACGGTCCGCTATATCATACTGGTGGGTGAGTCGGTAGAGCGCTGGTTACTGGAATCCACGATAGTAAGATAGCACCGTACTCTCGAGTTACTATTGTTTAGTCTTTTTAATGTTGTTGCTTTTCTAAAAGAGTGAAACTGGTAAGCTTAATTTGCATAAAGCCAACAAACCTTCCAGAACAAATTATTTTCAAAATACTGAATGAAATCTACGTAGCTTTGTATATTCAATGCAGTAATTACTTATCAAGCAACCTACGTAATTTAAATTAATAAAACAAATAGGCTTGTTGAAAACATTTAGGTAAAGAGTGTTTTCTAAACTACGACTTAGCGTTGGAATAAAAAAATCTCTGCTATTATTAGAATTTGATCAGCGGTGCTTTAATTTTGTCTATGCAGTATTATGTTATCCTAACCACTTCCGTCACTGTGATCCAACGATAGCTGCAATATCTTGTTGCAAGTCGTAACATTGCCGGTCCCCATGGCCGCACTCGCCAAAGCGTCTCGCTTGGGTGTTTTGCAGCGCAGGGGATCGTGGGTTCGAGTCCCGCCTTGGGCATGGGTGTTAAATGTGTGTGTAAAAAGTAAAACAGAAATTCAGTAATCATACAGTAATCAAAATAAACAAATTAGGTAAATAAAAAGTAGGGTACACAGCGCCGGAGTCCAGATCAGACTCCGGAAATGTATTTAAAAAAAAATAAAAAAAAACATCAAACAGTTCTTCTGATAACACGTTTTATTTGGTTCTTCAGATATTGCATTATTTCTTAATGTCTCTTTTTTGTCTTTGAATCAGAGATGACAAGGTAGAATGCACTTTCCTTTCTAGTACATCGTTGTTAGCTATTTTTATGTAGCTATGGAGGTGGTTGTTAGTTTTGTATTTAATTTGAAGTTCATTTGAATTAACGAGATAGTGTTTCTAAATTGTTAATTTTGCCTACAATTGTAATGTATGCGTACATAACAGGTCAATGTGTGATACCACTGTATTGTACTCTTCGAGAGGTACAGAGAATTGTACCCCTTCAAGTGTTTAATGCAATTGCTATTGAAACGTTCGCCGTTGTACCTAGATGCTAATCGTACATTACATTTATTTTACTTGTCAGTACAAATAAATTATATTGAATAACTCAGCAAAATATGAACGGCACATTATAAAATTGATACAAAGGAGACAACATAAAAATAAAAGTATCTAGGAAGAATTGAACCTTCAAAGGCCCTCAGCAAGTTGACTCTATGCAAACACGCTAACTAGTGCTAAATAATACCACTATATCTTCCTCTAAGTAATTCGGGTCATAGCCCATCACAGTTTAGACAGTAGCGTGCTAGCCCTTAATACATTCTATGTTGTAGCCAATAATGTAGAATCCATATCTTTAGTGGCGTGATCTCTGTAGCTGTGCGTACCTTTTATTTCTATTATTTTACATACTTATCATATTTATAGGATTATTTGGTTACTGCCATTTAAAGTCCACTACAAATTTATTTCATATATCAGTTGCGAATGCGCAAAGATCCTAAAAACGTGCACAAACCAAGATGTGCAAGCCGAGCTGTTGCTATAAATCATAGAGTTTAGATCAGTTATGTGTTTTACTTAAAATCCATTGTTTTAAAAGTTCTGATGGCCGCTTTTACTACACATGGCACCGCAGGCGATGACAGTGATGGTACATGAAATGAATATAGGGTACCGGTGGAATATCATGGCGGGAGAAACTTGAGAATCCGGAAAAAACCACCTCGCTGCGCCGCTTTGTGCACCACAAACCCTACATGCGGTTATCTGGGATCGAACTGGGGACGCCTGGGTGAAAAGCGAGAGGTCCAACCCTTCGGCCACGACGAGGCTACTTTAAACGCCTGTATTTTAAACAAGACCATAAGCGAGGGTTGAAAATTCAATAGTGGCAAATATTTTTATACAAATGAAACAAAAGAGAATGTTACAACTTTTATGTCCGTTAAAGATATTAATATTGTGCATAACCCGTTGCCAAGAATATGGAAATCGTAGATACCCTTAGCAGCGCCTGTTGTATTAATAGTTCGATTAGAGAGGAGTAAGAACAGATTTGCAGCGAAAACCGGTAAATGGTTTCTTCATCTACAGAATCAAGTTAAAGTCATACAGGAGGGCTTAACTCTAGGGAGTATGGTGAAGAGTATATCTAAGGTACAGTGTCTGTGTGTGTGTGTGTGTGTATGTGTGTGGGTTTGCGTGTGTGTGTGTGTGGGTTTGTGTGTGTGTGTGTGTGTGTGTGTGTGTGCACGCGCGCTCACATTACGGAGGGGTTTTCCATATTGCAGCCTTGGGCTTATTGTAAGTGTAATTGATCAGTGTAATTTCAGAAGGCGGCCGACATCCGGACAGGGAGAGAGCCGTCGCGAAGGTCCCTAATTGTTCACAAGCAGTTCCTCATCTCGACGCGGGAGAGCCAGGAGCCCGCCACTCAGTTCCGGATAGAGTACCCGAGTCCGCAATCATCCACTAACGCCATTCCGCCGCCGAGAGCTGTATTTCCAGTGAAATATCTTTCGTGTACTATCCACAATGGTCCCCAAACTTCGCGCTTGTGATTGACTTGATTCTGAATAAGAAGAAGAAACCGCTAAGTCGAATTCGCTTCAGAAGTGTTTTAGAAATTCGTCGGACGGTAGACCGCTTTATTGGAATATCAACACAGCAGACACTACTAAATGTATTCTATAACTCTCACATCACTGGCAGTGGGCCTACACAATGCTGGTGACTACTTTGAAGGACACTAAAGTTTTGCAGCATTTGTCTATTTACTATCCGTTTTAAATAAAGAGCTACCATTATTAATATGCTTCATATATTAGAATTAACTGTAATCAAATTAACTAATCAAAAAATCCGCAATATATCAAAAGTTGGATTGTTCAATTACTCTAGTGCTCAAGCAGCTGCTATTGCAGATGATTTTTTTTAAACTATCTTTGCGAAAAAATGTGAGATATTTGCATGTTCGTTGGTATTTGTGTCTTTTTTTCTTTTTTTTTTTTTTGACAGGAACCTTACAGAAAAACGAATTTAATTACAAATTTTGACATTGTGACCAGTCACACATGCAACGATAAGTAATAAAATTTCAAATCACATTAAAAATTATCAGAATAAACACAAAACATACCTTATCACAGGATATGTTGGAAATGCCGTCTATCTGCATCAACACATCTACGGCCTCTTCTGAGGAAATTTTCAACACAAGTACATATGTGCATCAGTCAAGATAGTCTGTGTTAATCAATATAAACATAGATAATCACAAAAGACAATGTTTAAGTGCATACAATGGAACCAAAAATGTGCTAAATTAAGTCTTAAAACAGTGGTGTGTTTTATAATCGGAAATACAATGTTATTTAGAAAAAAGTATCTGAGCGATTAAGATGAAAAGGATGATCCTTCTTGGAATGGCTAAATTAGAACTGCCAAACAAAGCCACCTCCCTAAGGAGAAAGGACCGTGCCCCCAGGGGACGTTATGGGCTAATACTAACACATAAAAATATGCTCCACTAACTATATCCATTTATTCGCAACATTCCCTTCTTTTTTTTATTTTTTGTGCATGGGAGTTTAATGAACGAAATTGGGGATTTCTGTAGAATAATGTCTGTTGTATTGTGATGATGACATGTTTCATGTAAATGAAACCATTTTTCTACACTGAGCAGCATTAATTGTGGGTCGATTGTACCATCATTAACATTCCTACAACCCAGTTACAGAAATGTATCCACTCTGGTGATCACGTGGTAGCAATTTCTAGACAACAGTAACCTTGTATGGTTTGAGTTTTAAAGTTTTGTTGCTTTCCCTGCAGAAGCTTTCGAAATGCCAGTTTCTTGTGCAAGGTGCCTAAGAGATTTTCGAGATGAACGTTCTGGTTGCTCTCCGATTTCGTCTAATTTCTGCCAGGTAAGCACACGCCTGTTTATTTTTAATCTTGTAGTACAAATTGATAGCGCCTCCCTGAATTTATTTACAAGCAAACGAACATCCTCTCTACTCGGAATAGGCGCGTCAGGAAATTTAGTTTCAAATTGCATTACAAATTCCCTAGAAGATGATATAAGCACACACGTATCGTACTTGGACACCTTGTGGTATTGTATACTGCATTTTGAAAGCACTTCAAGCATTACTAAACAATTCTAAATATTCCTAATGTCATTCACGTGTGAACTAAACTAGAAAAAAAGCAAGAATGACGCGCCTGTGTCGACAGAATGGATGTAGGACGAGCGCGCAGGGAAATGCAGTGAAGGTCAAACGGGCCGTGCTCCTCGCGGCCAAGTTTTGTAACAAACGTACTGTATAATATGTAGTAGATAAATCATAGTAGATAAATTCTTACTCGGTAAATGATGTAGACGTGTTTAACACTACGCAGTTTATTTGAAATATGTTTTATGATATCGGTTATTTCAAAAGTATTCCTTATTATTCGTTTGAATGCTTCAATACATTCTTCAGAGTACTATCGCAAACCAATTACTTACTCATTCTTAATCATTCGACTCTTGCTCCAATCTTTTGGATACCCTTTCTTAATTACAAGGAGATATGTATTTCTGCAAAAGTTCATATGGACTAACATGAAGTGGATAAGAAAATAACATTTTTTAAGAATAGCATAAAAAAGCAAAATCAAAATAGATGATGATAGAAAGTCATGTGAATGTAACGCATCTGAGATATTTTAAAGCAATAAGTTATAGGAGCGCTAGAGAGATTATGAATTTTCCATGAATGAATCACAATATTTTAAAAACATTTAATAACCAATTTGAATATATCTACTTCTTCAGATCTTTAATACAGCTTTATAAAGCAGATACATTACAGTGTTCCATAAATCGGATAAAATATCATCTTCCATATAGGCGTGTCGCTAGGTGTGGGAAGTTACCGGAAGAAAAAATTCGGGCTAGACATGATCAATAAAAGTAGTAGAAAGATAAAAATCATGCTCTAACAGTGACGTCATATCACGTAGGTACATAAAAAACGTGTCGCAGTTCTGAGACAGTGACAATCTGTTGCATTCCCGCTACAAATAAATATAAACCTGTCACTGTATATTTTTATTACATGTTAGCTGTTTAATGAAACGACTAATCTCATAATGTTTTTGTATCTCACACATATACACTCATTGCACATTTCACACTTCACCATTTCATCCTCTTGGCTGCATTTGTGTTTCACTTTAAAATATATCTATTTTACTGTTTCCTTCAAAGCACATTTTAAGCTTTTTGATTCCTTTATCCTTAGCATTAGAACCTACATTTAAACAAAGCATTCAATCCCAAGCGACCGCATGTGAGATTTGTGGTGGACAAAGTGGCGCAGGGGCGGGTTTTCTCGGGTTCTCCGGTTTCCCCCGCCATCACATTCCACCGGGGATCGATCTTCATGTTCATCAGTGTCATCGCCTGTGCTGCCAGAGCAGTAAACGCGGGCGTTAAACACTACAAAAAAAAAAAAAACAACAGCAACAAAGCAATACAAGGCTTAAGAATATAGACTCAGTTTTATGAACCAGAGAACTTAGCAAATTCTATATAATCCTATCCTTTAAATTCATATAAGAATTTTGTGAATATAACTATGGAAACTATAATATTTCAAGTACTGCTCGTCTGCGGTGCCATATTAGTAGAAGCGAGCGTTAAACGCTGTCGAAAAAATTCAAGTCGGGGTATATGAGTAACTAAATGATGTGGCTGATTTGTATGCAACTTTTATTACTAATTCTTCTAGACAAGATGCGAGTTTTAAAAACACTATGCGAGTGTAAGTCAAGCTAGCTGTATATTCTTTGAGTGATGTCTTTGATTTGAGTTTTCACAAAAACTATTTAGAGTAATGAAATTAAACGTTTACACTGAATACAGTAGCCTTTTCATAATATTATCGATGTAAAATTATTGATTTATGTTAAAAATGTTATTATGAAACCATAAATAATATATTTTAAATAATGCACCTTTACACCAATTTTTACCGTATAACCCGTATAACCCAGTAACATTTATTTATTTATTTATTTATTTATTTATTTATTTATTTACCATGGAGGGGAAAAATGGATTACGCATTCGACCCCTAGCCTAGGTGAAATGGCTGGGAGGATATGTGGGACTCTCCGCTTCCTCTTGCGGCATACCCCTAAAAAAAAAAAACCTCCACGTTATAACACGTAGATTGCTGAGATAATCGTGAATTAAAGATTTGCGCGGTCCCGCTGATGCACGCGCGTTAGTAAAAGGGAAGACAGAATGCTGCCGCACAGAGTGCTGGAGCGAGGTAAAGGTTACTGCTAGGTTACAGCCATGGAACCTGACTCTAGCCTAGGGAAAAGAAGGTGAATTTGTGTAGGAAATTGAAGGAGATATTAGGTTGAGGATATTGGAATAATCGTGGAAGCTTACTTGTGTGTCAGTCTTTCCATGTCCTGTCGGAGTCTCGTACATTTCGCCGCTAGGCGAGGTCGCACTCCGTAGGGACCCATTTCCTCCTTGCAGGAGGAACGGCAGTGTCGGGTGGCTGGCTCCGGGATCAGAACAGCTCAGCGGAATAGGCTGCTTGCTGACTGATGACCTGCCTGAGCTGCGTCGTGATGCTGTCCAGTCGGGATGCTAGCTCAGCTGTGATGCATGGAGATGGCGGCGGTGGTGGAGGCCTGAAGATCTTGCAGCTTCAGGTTCATGACGCTGCCGCACACCTCTTCAAGGGCAGCTAAACGAGAGCCGCCATTCAGGGCCTGATTGGACTTACAACGAAGCAAGTAATAAGATAAATTCTGCTAATGTTTGTCTTTATTATTATGATATAGATAGAAGAATACCTAATCTTGTGTAAGAATAGTTTGTATTTGGAGCAGTTAGAGAAAGTTATGTGAAAAGAATTCATCAGAAATTTAGAAAAAGACCCCGCTGTGTTTATGTGCGAGTATCTGTGCTGGATTTGTGAAAATCATAACTCCAAAACGAAAAGTCAGTTAAACACAAACTTAATAATCAGTTCCAAGATTGCAACTCGAAGATTTAAAAACAAAATCTCCCTTTTAATTACCCTTTCTATATGAGAAGCTAAAAACTTTCCTTATATTCGATTTTCTAAAAACTGACTATAATGTTCAGACTAAAACACCATATGCTTAAGCCATCTGCACAACAACCTCAACGTGTCTCTTGAATTTTCTGGAAATAGCCTGTGACGTCATCTTCATTCCGAAAGGCGTTTGTATACCCAAAGTTTTGCTCTCCAAAAGGTTTAGATTACGTTAAATCATACACTTTATTTCAAATTAAATTATTTTTGCGACCTTTACCATTTTCGAGATATTTTTCATTATTCGTTTAGTATTTATGTATTTTAATTACTTATTTTTTTTATTCTGTTTTCAATGCAAAAATGTCATTTCAAAGCCATTACATACCAACCCACTTTTATCGCCCTAGTTTACTGAAATCTTCTTATACCGATATTGAAATATATAATTGTGTAATAATAATCATATTATCTGTGATATTTGGAAAGTTACAGCTAATACACACAGAAAGTGAAATTTACATTATGCATCTAAAATCCAGATTGGATGGTTATGAAAGTAATAATCTCTTTTACTATCTAAATTCATTCATCTTATAAAAATGTGCTTCCTGATCTATTTTTGAAACTTTTATGTAACATTTCAAATTTTACAGTAAACCAGTTTACAAATAGATTTGGGTTATACCTTTTATATTAACCCTAATTATTATACAATAACTTTTAACTGTCGTAATCTCCAAAATTCTTCAATTTTAAAAATTTGAGCATTATTTTTATTATGTAGTTTTGAGGGGCTGTATAAACATTTTAAACAAATTAATAAAGAACTGCATCATGCTGTGCATTTCGATTATGTAAAAGTGTTGCAAAAAGATTTGCGAGAAACAAATTTTAAAGTTTGGAATGCCTATTAATGCCTATCTATTTTTAGATTTAGTCAATTTGTGACTAATGTGAAACAAATGTGAAAATAAACACATTTTTTTAATTAAAGATTTAAAAGTTTTTTTTTTTTTTTAAGTTTGGAAATCATATTATATTTTGAAAGAAAATTTTGTTTCACAATTTTTGATCAAATTTTAACGATGCATCCCCTTAAAAGGAAGTAGCTATAGAATAAGTATTTATATTAATAATTTATAAACAAATGAATGGAAAAACACACGAGAATCCATCGTATTCGATTTTTAAAAGTCTGATGCAATTAATTAATATGGAGTAATCAATAAGTGAAAATGACTGCTTTTGTGGTCGAATGATTAGCGAGCTTACTTCTCACCCGAAGGTCCTGGGCTTGATTCCCGGCCTGGGCGGGGAATGTTGCTTTAGCCAGAATTATTCCCTATCCCCCACTGAGTCTGGAAGTATGTATGTGAATGTGTACATGTTTGAGGAAAACAAAAGTATTTAAATCTACAGACAACGAGATGTTTCAAGTGCAAAGCTCCCGTTATGACCTTAGAACGTAAAGGGGGATGTATAAATGAAACAATAAAAAAAAGCGAAAAAAGAGTTAAGAGGAAGAAAACTGAATAGTTTTATTTTAAAACAAAGGCTCTTCCCCAAAGAATATCCTAAAATTATGTAATTTATGGAAAAGAGATTAATTCAGTGTAAATGGAGGTTTGATAGAATTAGATTCTGCTGCAGTTTTAGTGTGTGGTAATTTGTAAATGGAGTTATGGGGTTACTGCACCCAACATGTTCATCAGACAGCATAGCCTCCGGTACCGGTCCAGAGTGGAGTCTGTGTAAATGGCATCTTGCAATACCAATTCTAGCACCACAAGCACGGTCATTACTATGTTTTATTATACCCTCAAACTTTCCTGCTTTAAATGTAAATGCTTTGCTACGGCACGAAGAGACTTGAGTTAGAGCGAGAGAAACGGGAAAAAATAGGCACCAAAATTTTCTCCGTTCTCCTTCGTATCTCCGGCTTTTAAGTGGGAAAACTTTCTCGAGGTAGGAAAATTAGCCATCTTTCCAACACTTACTGCCATGATGGAAACAAACGACAGTCTGCTTCATAGTTCGCCTCATCACAGACTTAACATGTGGAAAGCTTGCTTTCGTTCATAAACTAATGATATATGTTCCAACTATTAAATTATATTAACCGCATATACCGACTTTTAAAATCGTATTCCATTTATATGAATATTTCTACTATTCTATAACATTTTATGATCAAAAAGATTATAGTTCTATCTACTCCATACTAATCTCGATAAGCATTTATGAAAATAGTTTATTATTTTTTATTTGTACGTATAAACAAATTAAGGGAGTAGGGTAGTCAAACCATTAAAGTGCTAGTTGCTCTGTGATACATTCAATTTCGGTTCTTCTTTGCATTAATCACTCGCAAGACTTAGATTTTAAATGAATGCTATTTTTCTCACTGACATTTACCAAGGTACGTGAACAACCCTACTTTTAAACAGAAATGCCTCCCTTCAAAAAACCAAAAGGATCGATTACTTGAATTTATTGAAGCAATATTTTGCAATGTAAGAACACGTGCTGATATGTTAGGCTTCTATAGATTCATGTATAACTGTTACCATATAAGATAATACAAATATGTAACTTTGTATGTTATGCAACGAGTATAACACCAACCCATACAAATGGAATTCGGACTTCGGCAGAATGTGACCGCATGACGCTTATTTCGCACTCAACATTGGGGCCAACAAGCAATATAAATGTCTCAGAAAAATGTTATAAACTCTGAAGCTTTCAGAATCACATATTTTGTTACGTATAACACACGCGCTAGAACAGTGAGAAAACCTCATTAACAATAATATAATAACACATCGTTTTACTTAAGTTTTTAACGCGTCAGACCATTTCTATTAATTCGGAACTGCCTTCATATTTCCCACAAACAATATCCGAGCACAAGGAAAGTCAGATTAAGTCCCGAAAATATACTTTTAAATAAACAGCAAAGCCATGCCAAGACTTACCAAGGTATCCTCAGTCAACAAAGCCCAATACATACTAAGTCGACTCACTCCGTCTCTTAACAAGAAAACTTAATTCCCTGACGGACGCTCGCGAATTCTTAGATTAATCATTCGGCCGATAAGGCAGAGTGCAAGAGGTTCCTTTTGCATGACCAGGAAAAGAAAATCTAATGAAGACTTTGATTGGAGAAAAGTATAAATATTGAACCATTAAACTAATAAAAAAAATACAGGTGTGCCCGGAAAGTAAGCCGATAGGGTCTAAAAGGCATAAAATATATGTTTTCACAACATGTATTTGTACATAAAAGACTGTACCTTAGCTTATTTTTTGGATAGTTTCAGGTATTTGTATTAACGGGCAATCAACTTTTGCATCTCCTCTTCCAACAAAAGCTGGCGAAACGAACACAGCCACTGCAGAACACCGTATTTTGTGAAAATATATCACAAAGCATTCTTATTATAAACAGTCTGTTTTCACGAATTGCCTCGTTCACTTTTTCAATCAAACCATCAGTGATAGCAGAAAGCCACCCACTCTGTGCTTTGTCATGAACATCATTGAACTGCCTAACACAATTTCTCACCCTTCCGTCTGTCATTACACTTTTATCGTAAATCTCTACAAGTTGAGGAAGAATTTCAGCTGGCTTAATATCCCTTGCGTATTACGGAACACAGTTGACGGGATTAGAAATTTGAACATTTTGAACAATCGCTAATAACTGAATGCGAGGATCGTTCAATAAGTCCTTATAAAATCCATGAAATAACTCTTGTTGCATCGAAAATAGTCTGTATTTAGTACCATTGTCTCTTACTAGATGACAGTTAAAGTGTCAGTTATATCCATCACGTGGTTTCGTTGCTATAAGCGATTGATTCAATAGCCTTGTGCTTATTCAGGAAGGCAACAACAACAACAAAAAAAGAAGAAGAGATATAATATAACTTGGGCTTTTAAATGAAGGGTGAGAATCAGTTGCTCATTAAACTGAAGGAAACAGCTATGGCCAGTATATGAGAGTTTTCATCAGCGATATGTTTAAGATATTCCGCCATCGAATGACAATAAATAAACCATCATCATGAAAACGTATAATAGGTAGAATGGAAATTCATTAAAAGCAAAACAGGAGTTCTTACCTTCGACTTTATTTCTACGTTTTTACTTTACTTAATTATACTTCACTTTTATATAGCGGTTCGCTGAGAATATGGAGGGTTAGCGTATAATATTAGCTTTCCACAGATCGGACATACTTTGGAGGAGGTAAAGGCACCTTTAAGTCAAGTGGACCAAGAAACACATCAGGTAGACTAGAGCACCTGGGCTAGATTTGTCAGTACCAAAATTAACAGTTGCATCCCAGTATAGGCAACTTTTTGAACGTCAGATAACATTCCCCATTGTATTATCATTGGTTGCGAAAAATATCGGTAAATGGGAAAGGAAAAGTATTTACCCCATTAGGGAAAATAACGCACAGGTATGAGCAACTAGCTGAAAACAGTCCAGCTACAAGCAGAAAATAAAGTATTAAAAGAAGCAAAACTAGCAATAACAAAAGTGCCTTATGCTCAATTGCTGCAACACCAATAACTATTACGACATTTGAAGGGAGGTGTGATCAGATAACGTGTAACGGTGCAAATACAGATACCCATAATATTTATTTCATCAAAATTAAAAACGAGTGAGATACAAGAGATCCTAACAACAAAACGTCATGCACTAGAGGATAAAATAAAATCAGTAATATTCGTATCACACCAAAAATAACTATTGTAGAAAGTAGTACCGACGAGGATATTAAAAAGATTATGGAAAGTAAATGTCTTAAGGATCACCAAATCAAAATGGAACTTCCTATGGAAAGACATCCGCTTATAATTTTTACGACTTTTTACTGGGGTATCAGCTGAGGAATTAAAAGACTTGTATAGGCAAAATTGAAGGAATCGTGGATAAGGACGAATTCGATCGAGACTTCATTTTAAGATTTCGGATTGGACCTCAAGATAGAGCCACAGTCAATCATGTGGCAGAGGTCACGGTGAAAATACGACGTATTTTATTGAACATGCAAAGGCTTTAAATTGAGTTTCAAAGCGTTGTGGCAAAAGACTATATAGCCGTAGCCAGATGTGCCAAATGCCAAGATTGGGCCTTGTAGAAAAGTATTGTTTTAGTGAAAAGCAAATAAGATCATCAAAAAGCTAACTTCGCTAAATCCAAAAATCCAGGTATATCCGTACCCTGTACTAAACGGAAAAAGACCTGACAAGGGAGGAAGGCCTGTCAAACTTATAGGACGATGTGGTAAAGATTAATAAATAAATGGATAAAATTAATTTAATAAGAATAGGACAACTTAGTGCGCAGCATAGCAAACTTGTCCGCTGAAATTTGAACATTAGTTGAAGATCATGACATAGATATTCTATACATTTAAAAACTGTATTTTCCGGGCTGTTGTGCTGTGGTCGTAGGTTAAAATCCGAACCATACGTTTCGCCGAATTCAACGGTTAGTAGAAGTTCTTAAGTATAACGACACCGGCCTTGAAAATTGCCTAAGATACTCTATAGATGTTCTATGTTTGCAAGAACTTTGCATTTGGAAGACCTGTATATTTTTCGACACTAACGAGAACTGTGGCAGTAGGCCCAAATCCAATTTCAGAGACAATTATTTTAACCGACAGTTTCATATTCATAAAATCTCACTACTTTGTAATTCACATACAATAACTATAGATGTGTCATATGACCTAGTAAATCAATAGGATCAGTATAATAAAGAACCGACAATTTACAGCGATATCCTTAAAGTAATATCCTCTGCGTATCGAAATACGCCAGTTATAATATAGTGTCCTGATGGTAACGCAAAATCACCGTGGTGGTACAGCGAAAATAGAGACGTAAGAGAACTTGAAGAAGGAAGAGCCCAGCTTCAACTAGAAGTCATGAGTGAGCCAAATAATCCTCCTACTTTCCAAAATTGAGCACGAGTTTCCGAAAATATGGATATTACTGTTGACAATGCAAGAGCGGTCTATCATCTATCTGATTGGAAAGTAACTCAAAGTCTTATCACAATTGACCATAATTTGAATGAATGAATGAATGAATGAATAAGTGTATTTATTAACATAGCAATATCATACATAGAATTTCAACAGTCGCACGGGTCCACAGACCGTACGTGCTTTTGTAATATACATTACAAGCAATATTAAAACAACAACCACAATAAAGAATTAAAAGAGTAAACATGAAAATAAAAATACAAAGGAAGTACACAGTCAAAATCAATATTAAACAACAATAAAAATTCAGAGTGAATCCGAAAATAAAGATACAAAGATATTCAAATATAGCAATTTAAATTTACAGCACAGAGTACACCTTCATAAATGCACCCTCTTATAATAGATAATTACACTTAAAAGACATATATAACATAATATATACAACCCTAGCACAACAGTGACCTAAGTATGACATAATATATATGTATGTAGAACATTGCAGTCACTTTTATTTAGTTGATCTTATCCCCCCCTCTTCTCTATTGGCAGCCTCCTCAGATCTCAGCTGTCTTGCCTTAAGTATAAATTTACCTAGCCCGTCCATGTTTTCCGTGCCTGCCAGTAGCGTCCAACATGCTTCTATCCCTACATTCGCAGTGGTAAAAAATCGCGGCAAATATTTTTCCCGCCATTCCTCCGTACCCCTACATCTTGCCAAGATGTGAGTCCACCACTCTTCCTCCTCGCAAATGGGACAGATTCTCGTACCATTCTCGTCAGAAATTTTCGTGCTCCTCCATGCTCCTAGTCTAATCCACGCGAGCCCCTCTCTAATGAGTTTGGACCTGTTTTGATGTATTGCTCCATACCCCACTCCGATTTCAGCCCAGACTGTACTTCTAATGACACCTTCTCTGTGCATTGCGCAATTATTTGCTGTCTGTCAACATCACAGAGACGTTTCTTAATTTTTCTCGAAATACTTCGCCTGTTTTCCTGCCCCGCCATCCAAATGTCTCCCATCCCAGTATGGTTTCCAACCCTTTCTTTAATTTTGATGCCCACGTCGAATTACCTTCCATTCGCAACTGTTCACGGTAGCAGACTGCCTTAATTAGAGATTGGTTTCCGTGAACGATTCTCATCCAATATTTAACTGCTCTGATTTTGCACTCTATCGTATCACTATGTACCCCGAATTCCCTCATTATTCCGCAGTTTGCCGTACCCCTCCCTACACCCAGAATTCCTTTAAAAAATTGGGTCCTCACTTGATCCAGATTTCCTGTTTGTTCTCACCCCCATATTTCTCTTCCGTTTGTCATCGTGGATCTAACTGTCGCTCCGTATACAGCTTCCATTAAGGTTATGGAGATATTCGGAATTCTGCAGCGTATCCGGAGAGCTTCCGCCGCTTTCATCCTTGCCTTGTGTTTCGTGATGTCAATGCGTTTTGTCCATTTTCCGTTCATTGTAAATGTGAGTCCTATGTACACAAGAGATTTAACATTGTCCAGTATCTGTCCTGCATATGTCCAAGTCTCCTCCCTGCTATAAACACAACCCTTTTTGAAAGTCATTGCCTTGGTCTTATTCACATTAACTGTAAGTAGCCATTCATCGCAATAGTTCTTAAGTTTGTCCAGTCCTCGTTGCAATCCGTTTACTGTCGTAGAGCACAATACTAAATCGTATGCGTATTAAAGTGTTGGGATCTGCAAATCCGCTACTACTGGTGCTTGAATATTCTCTGCTATCATTGTATCAGTAATATCATCCACAAAGAGATTAAATAGGAAGGGGGATAAAATACAACCCTGCCTCACTCCCCATTAGCTTCGGCAGCTCTCGGACATTCTGTTTCTGTCGTATTTCACACAGAATTCGACATTTTGATACATTGCCTGCAATGCTCTAACCATTTTACTTGATAACCCCTTTCTGCCTAGTTTGTACCATAATGCATTTCGATTGATAAAGTCAAATGCCTTCTTAAAGTCCACAAAAGCACAGTGAAGCTTTCCCCGTTTAACTAACAGTTGCAATTTAATACAATTTCGATATAATGCTCAACCTAATTCTGATCAATCCGAAACTATGCAAATAACAAGAAAATATAGTATTAAAAAAGCAAGATGGGATCGATTAGTACGTAAATTTGTAGTATCTCCACCAATGCAAACAGAGGACGAAGTATATGTTGCTTTAAAGTAACCAAAGCTATTTAAAGTGTTACGAATACTTGTATACCGAAAGTGAAATTAACTTCTCTAAAAGAAACAATTTGGAAAGAGAAGACAAAGGCGATTAGACAAAAAATGAGGAAACTAAGCTCAATATCTATTATTGCGGCGGAGAGACAACGATACCTAAAAAATTATTGACAAGCAAAAGAAGATTTTCGGTACATTTGGAAAAGCTGAGAAAAAACTCATGGAATAAATTCGTCGAAAAAAATCATAAAATAATGTATAGGGAGTTACCGAGAAAATCAAGCTCCGGAAGTGCTCCCAAGTCTTTAAAACCAAATGGGGTTATGCAAAAACTTGACTTCTGACAATGAATGTTCTGCTAAATAAATTATTGTCATCTGATGATTAAGAAACTGATACTTATATACATAGGTAACTTCGCACCGAATGCAAGAGAATTAACTCATAGCATTATTTACCCTTTCGGCAGGACGGAAACTTCATAAGTAATCGGTAAACTCAAACAAAGGATAGTTTCCGCCCTGGACGGGATAGCAATAGAGATGGTTCAACGCCTCGTGGGTCAAAATTTGGAATATTTAACACAATACTTGTGCCTATAGCAAGGGAGAATACCTTATTGTTACAAATAATCTGTCATATTTATAAATAAAGTTAAAATAAAGAATCCGTGACACCCCAAGTCTTACATACCAATATGTGTAATTAACATGCTAGATAAAGTTCAGGAAAAGGTAATTTGTAAACGCATCAAAGAGTTTCGAAGAATGAAAAGCATTAACGCACATCCCTACGGTTTTTGGAAGGGTAAGTCTACTGAGGATGCCATACTGGGAGCAATAAAATCTATACACATATCTTGTGCAAAATATGTGGTCTCCATAGTTTTTGATATTGCTGGAGCGTTGGACCATTTATGGTGGCCTACTGTCTTCGATAGAAAACGCAAACTTAGTTATCCCAAATGTTTATACGAGAGTCTACGGGACTACTGTAGACACTCTACTGTATCGATTAAAGGAACTACGCAAGAAGTGAATAAACACATTTCTATAGGATGTCGGCAAAGATCAATTTTAGGCCCGGACCTATGAGATTATAGCACTTGAACCACTTCTTGGGATTATATAAAGCGACTCAGATACTTATAAGATTATCGCTTATACCGATGATATATTAATACTTGTAGAAGGAAACTCAAGACAAGAGCTGTAAGAAAAATCTACAGTTATAGACAAAAGGTAAACACTTGTTGCCTTTCTGTAAAACTCTCGATAACTGCCGCAAAATGTTCTTACAAAAGGAAATTAAAAAGAAATTGAATAATAAAAATTAAAGATCAAAGAAGAAAACGACAAGTACTAAACAAATATGTAAAAATAGAATTGCATGAAAAGCTAAACTTCAAGGAACAAGTTGAAACAGTACCTACCAGAGCAGAAGCTATTATGATGAAGATTGCGAGGATAGCAAAAACCAAGTTTCCTACATCTCCAGATTACATATGAACTTACCATATGAGCATCTTTGTGGCCATTGTAGCATATAGTGCGGGAGTCTGGGCCTACAAAACAAGAGACACAATTATAAAATCTGTTGTCAGGAAAGTTCAAAGGAAGATACTACTACAGATTACGGGAGCAACCAGTACCTCATCTAAATGGCGCTACTTGGAGCAATTGATATAGAACCGATTGATATACACTGAGACATAGATTGAGGGCCACTCGCATATACTGCGACCGGGGGCCAACGCCGCTTGTTTCATGTGGAATTGCAGGACTTGGAAGCTGCCTTGGCGTCAGGGTTGCCCTTATTAGGGAGACTTCTGGTCGTCGAGGCTAGCCGACAAGAACGCCACCGGCCCTCCCGACGCTGCTGTGCCTTCGGACACTCAGCTGACGTCTGCTCCTCGCCGGCGCGGTGCCACTACTGTGGTACCAACACTACCACCGCAGAGTGCACTGGGCCCGATCTCCGCCGTCGCCGCCGGTTCTGTGCCACCTGTCGTGGCACAGGACATTTCACCGGGCAAGCCCAGTGCCCGCTCTACCCCAGGAGCAGACCATCACCACCACCCGTCCGGACTACATCACCGCCGACCATCATCATCGACACCACACCACCTGCACCCTCGATAGACGCAGCGACACGGGACGCCATTCAGGACCTCCACGCGGAGATCTTGAACGTCGGCGCCCGTTTAACTGACCTTCAAGAGCTGTGCAGTGTCATCAACGAAAAGCTACAGGACCTTCAAGCTGCCACCACGGCCGCCATCGCCACACTACTGTCCACCACCGCTGAGCTGTCCAGCCGGATAGCCAGTGCTCAGCCGCAGCCTCAACAGGACCTCTAGCCGCAGCAGCTCCACTCCGCCGAGCGGCCCCACTCCAGGAGCCAATCACACAACGGTGCTGTTCCAAGAACCGGCCCTGAGTCTTGGATTCCTCGCGCACGGCAGTTACGAATGGAGAAGAACCAACACTAACTCCAACTCAATCCTTCACCCTCAAATTCCTTTACTCCTCTCCCTGAATATTCCGCGGTGACAGTCTGGGCCTCGGTCAAGTCTGTCTCCCGGTCCTCATTTCGCCCCTCTGACAGCACCCTGCAGTCAGTTAAATTATCACCTTGAATCCGCGGGTGCAATCATGCCTCTCCTTACTTCCTTCCAATACCGGTGGAGGGGTTTTTCAGTCGGTATGCCCACATGGGATACCCCGACACTCCGGGCTTGCACGGGTCAGTCCTTAAGGTGAAGTTTTCCCCTCCACGCGAAATTTAAAAAAAAAAAAAAAAAAAAAAAAAAAAAAAGCCATAGAAGCGCTCAATATTGGTGCAAAAAAGGAGATGATGAACTTTTGAATTCCATCATAGGAAGAGCAGGGCGAGAACTCCTTCTACAATGGCAGAGAAAATGAGATAGTCTACAGGAGGGAAGCAGACCTTGCGAAATTTATCCGGATATTTACTGGAAAAGAAAATATTGACACTGTAATCCAATTCAAGGGACTCTCCACTCTAACACTAGCCGTATAAAACCTATCTGAACTATATGGTAAGACAAATACAGATAAATGCGATCATTGTAATATTTCGGATAGTCTGGATTATGTCACACTTGAATGCCCCAAATATCACTCTAGCAAGAAGTAGTAGACAGAGCTTAGTAGGAAAGCATGTAGACTGCATTCTCAGAAATAAGACTGATATTCAAACAATTAATACTTTAACCATATCTAAATCGAGGACCTGTATTGAAGAGCGTAACACGGGAAATCGAAAGAAAGAAGAAAAAAAAAATATTCCCGATACCAACCATAGGACTTAGAAAATGAGGAAGTACGTATCAATCCATCTGCTACAAATCTCCATAACAGAAGACGTAACAACTGGATTACGATTAAAGGACATCTCTCAGAGGAAGAAGAAGAAGATGAAGCCACTAACACTCGATAGATTGCAAGCCCACCGACCATGGATTTAATCAATTCATATACTCACATCATCATCTTATTGTTTCATCACATGAAAGAAATGAATTGTTGTAATTATACAATTTTAATTAACAAATTTAATTAATTTTAAATATAATTTTAGCATTTTAAATTTAAGCGAGTTATAGTAGTTGTATAGATTAGATCTTATCTGCAAAGAAATAAATGATTTTAATATAGTTTTTTAATTCGTGGAATAAATGTTGCTGCCAAATACAGCCGTCCTTTTGTAAACTTTTAGATGTCAGGATATAGTTAGCATATGTATTTAATTATTTATTTATGTCCAAATTGTAGCCGTTAGGGATCTCATCCATGCTTGTGCCTGCCGTCCTCTAGATCTGGTCTCCATTCGGGTCTAACTTCTCATCCCTTTCTACCTGGTGTGACGTCTGAGGCAAAGGTCTTCAAGCGTCTAGATCCGGCACTGTGCCCCAGTGTCTACTCCCAAACCTAAGCTAATGCATAGAAGTGATCTGAATGCTATATGTACCAGGTTTTTAAAGTGTTTATAAATAAATGGGATGACATGTCCTTATGCGGGATATACTTTACTACAAATTCGTTTGGACAATAATTATGCTGTATGCCTGTTTCCTAAACGTACATAGTTATGAACATCAGCCCAGTTCGTTGTTGTTACGAATCAAAATTGATCTGTATTGAAAGACTGGAAATGTGCCACTCTTAAACTGATGTTCAGCTCTTATTCTTGCCTCCTCCAGTTTTTTGTCCGCATCTTCTTTGTCCTTAGTAGTCAAGGCTTTTCAGAAGAGCAATTTAGAGAATATATTTATGGATAATTTGGTTGGTATTCATCCGTTGTAGCATATTCAAGGCTTTTCAGTGAAAAGCAATTTAGAAAATATATTTATGGATAATTTGGTTGGTATTCATCCCTTGTAGCATATTCTTTTCTGCTCTCTCTCTTTCGCCTTATTACCCTTTCGAGCAACTTCTTAAAGCTTAAATATATTTATACAAGAGCTTTAGCTGAATTAACACATGTAAGTTTAGTTTATAGTTTGCTGTACCTCCTTATAGTGATGATAAATATTTTAGTAAGCTTATTAAATGTGTCTTGAATTTAATATTATTACTAGTAATAAGATCTAAAAGTAACGATACAGGACACATAAAATATAATAAATGAAAACAAATAACACTTAATTTTGAATAACATATAAATGAATTGAAATCAAAACTAAGAAGACTAGAAACCAAGAAAATATTTTCTTTAAGGAACTTTAATGATTTCCTCCCTAATCCAGAATTATTTTACTGAAAGTTTTAAGAAATGTGTATTTTTTACTTACATTTAATATTCCATTATATATAAAGTTTGCAGCAAGAAAACGAAAATTAGCCTAGATAACATTTTCATAATAATAATAATAATAATAAATGTACAGAATATCACAACAGATAGTTTAGTTTCTTCTTTTTTCCATTATCTCAAGTTTGGCAATCTTGCAATCGTATAAGCTGCCGGATTGTAATGTCAAAACCATACTATTCTATCCGCCGTAGATTAATAAACAGTAAAAACGATTGTTGTATTCACGTGACTTTCTCTACCTATTTTGTAACAAACTATTTTCCTCCAACGTATTTCTCTATCTACTTTCACGAGCATTTTCAGAAATATTTTAATACATAATTCCTTATGGATACTCAGGAATTAGAGAGTACACTAGGCTAAAAAGACAGTAAAATCATTCAAGCGCAGTTTGCTATGAGATGCATTAATATTCCCTTCTCTTTGCCTAACAAATAGAAAGAGAAACGAATAAACATTGTCGATATATATATATATATATATATATATATATATATATATATATAAAGTGTTTTAAAACTGGGACCAGTAAGTAGGAACATCTAGCAAACGGTTAGTTCCACAAACATTGTATTTGACATACAATGTATGTCAAAGCGAGATCTATATCTTTGTGATGCGATTTTCTCTGTATATTTGGTATACCGGTTATGCAAAAGTCATCCTGAACGAACAGGCCTTCATAGCGTGTTCTCAGAAGATCCATATACATATTTCAGTTTTCTTAAAATTATTTAAAAGTATCTTTTAAAACAAATAGTTAGAGCTGACATTGTGAAAATGAAAAGTTTCTAAAATGTACCTTTGGGCGAGGAAATTTTGTTGAAAATCTTCCATCAAATCCTTGAAATTTGTTGAACTTACATAAAAGGTTTGGTACTTAAACGACTCTTCGTTTTTGAGCTATGCTGAGCATAATATAGCAACACGCACGCTTTTCTATATATCATTTTGGAGACCCCATAAACGTATTTTTGTGAAATTTTTGTGTTGAAATTTTGGGTAGAATACCATATTTTATGTATTTACTCTGTATATTATATGTACGTGCCAGAGAATGAAATAAACGATTCACTTTGTTATCTTTAATGCCATAATTACACATACTAAAATTGGACAATATTGGTTATAATCAATGCTACTTCATTAAGCATAATCATTTCACAGGAACAAGAAGTTACTTCCATGAGACCCTTCGATGCTCCAAATTGTTCCCTCCACAAATTTCATTTGCATTTTAACAGAACTGGTACTTACACGTTTAATTTGAGGACAAGCATTCTTAAAGCCATGGGTGCAGCAATGGGCACAAAAATTGTCATTTTTCATAGCTTTCATTTGCATAGCTTTTTATTTTCAGACTTGAATATTTTCTTAAGTGTGAAAGCGAACTTTCAATAATCTGATTAGGATTCATGGTTATATGTTTGGTACTTAGTGATATAAGTTTGAAGCACTACAGCGTCTTGTTAAGAAGCATAACTCCAAGTACACAGTGACGTTCACGCACTTTATGCACTCTAATCGGCTTCTTACTCATCGATAGGATCAGTTAACAACAGTTCCTTATAGAGGTACCCATGAAAGCCACCAACGTTCAACATTATCTCCACCTGACAGTTTGATTTTGCGGACATTAAAATATCTTTTCCATACTTAGTTTCCCTCCGTACACATTGACATAACATTAGGTGAAGAAATACATTCAATATTGTATACAAATAGGTGTTAATTTATCATGTACAATTTACTATCTGATCATTATTTTGTTTTACATCATTTATCCTGATCATACTCTTGTTTAGGCAGTGTCAAATTAACTACTTCCTCTAGCAGATGTATCCAATGTACATAGCAGCTAGAGAAGGTGTTGAATTTCACCAAAAAATTCGATATTGTGATTTCACGACTCATCTGTGTGTCTGTGTGGTTTGTGTGTGTGTGTATGGATAGCACAACTCAAAAACAAAACTTCTGTTAAAAGTTAAAACTTGGATTTATATTTCGTATCTTCCAAGAAACTCATATTCCTCGGAGCCCCACATTGTTATTGGTTGGGGACTTTGACTGTACGCTAGCAGCCAAAGATCAAAGAGGGACCTTTAATGGTTGCATACCATTGCAGCAGTTGGTGGACCAGTTCTAATTGTCGGACAGCTGGTAATTCAAGCACAGTAACGATGTTATGTACACCTTTGTACGGGGAACCTGATGTATATCCTATGGGAGAAGGCATCACGGATCTATCGCACGGAGATAGTGGTAGCATCTTTTAGCGATCACAATGCACTGCTACTCGCCGGTGCTGGTCGTGCTGTGAGATACGTCGCAGTTGTCCAGGGTTGTGCAAGATTAATTGTTCCTTACTTACAGATGCCGAGGTCCTGATAGAATTCCAAGAATGCTGGTCAAATTTGCAGAAGTCTTTTCAGCGTTCTCCAAATAAGGCAGCTTGGTGGATCTATAAGGTCAAAGCAGTGATCCGCTCTTTTTTAAAGCTGTAGCATGTCGTAGGGCGTTGGCTCGGAAAGAAACTTTGAATTTTTACCTCGAAGTGGCACAAGATTTACACCTGCGCCAACAACAGAAGAGGGCGTATCAGCTCCGGGAGGTCAAAGCTCATATTGAGCACCGTAAAACGCAAGAACTCAAGGGTACCTTAGCCGGAATACGTACAGCTGAAATGGTTTATGGTGAAAAAAATTAGTTTTTTTCTTCCTGGCGAAGCAGCGTAGACAAGGTCGCTGAACGTTTGTTTTTAACGGTATCTAGATTTTTTGTGTACTAAGATTTTCTGTCTAATACGGTTTACGAAGTATACAAAATATAAATATATATATGTCATCCAAGAATAAAGAGATCTTCAAATGCTATTCCTAGAAAATTAAAGATATGCATTTTGTGTGTCACAAAAATAACTGAAACAAGATAGTCAAATCGTTTGAGCCACTTTTGATAAAAACAAAATTTCGGAAAAATAATCCATATAAAGAGGGTAGTTGGGGTGGAGCGATTCTCTTTAAAATCTTCATGTCACATCCTTTAAAGGTTCTGAACTAAAATACCAAGTTTGGTAACTAACCGACTCTTCACACACACACACACACACACACACATACACACACACACACACAAATACACGTATATTTTCTAAAAATGTTTGTCTTTTTACTCAGGAGGTCTCAAAACAAGTATTTCCGGTAAAACCTCGGTATCGAATTTTTGGGTGGAATACAATCGTTTTGTATTGCTATTATTATTATTATTATTATTATTATTATTATTATTATTATTATTATTAGTAGTAGTAGTAGTAGTAGTAGTAGTAGTAGTAGTAGTAGTAGTAGTAGTTGTTGTTGTAGTAGTATTATCACTTTCTCCGGCCTGTATATACAATGCACATAATGGATAGAGAAAGTATCATATTTCACCCAAAAGTTAAATATCGAGAGTTCACTAGAATATATGTTTTGAAACCCCTTGAATAAAATATTATTTTTAAAACTTGTCATTGTGTGTCTGTCTGTGCATGTGTGTTTGTGTGTGTGAGTGAGTGTGTGTGTGTGTGTGTGTGTGTGTGTGTGAGGACAGCATTGCTCAAAACCGAAAGTACGTTAATTACCAAACTTGGCATTTCAGTTCAGAATCTTACAAGGATGTGAAACCAAAATTTTCAAGAAAATCTTTCTAAAAATTGCTCTAAACGGCGCCGTGCCCTTGTGGTTAGACCTCTCGACTCCCAGAGGTGGGTTCAATCCCAAGCGTTCGGATATGGGATTTGTGGTTGACGGAACGGCGTCAGATCGGATTTTCTCTGGGGATTCCGGTTTCCCCGTCACTCACTCCATCAATTGCTCCACCATCACCTTCCCTATCATCCTTGTCGCTTGCATTTCATACCATCAACTTATTGACGTTCAACCTGTTTACAGGCCGACCACTCGTCCCAGGTTCTCCATTCCATTGTTAGGTGTCGATATTTCCCCGTCAGGTCCTGAGCCCGCTTGTAAGTGCTATCCCCCATAAGGGAAGGGTAAGCCGACTATATATAAAATAAAAGTAATGATTTTTATTAAAATGCCACATGTTTAAGATATGTTCATGAGAAATGAAATATATGCGTATCTTGAATGTTCTAGGAAGAGCCTCTGAAGATATTTTAATTCTGGAAAACTATTGTATCACTTTTAACTGATTAACCGTAAGAGTTAGACAAGGCTTACTGCGGAAAATGTAGATCTCATTAAAACACAGTTTATACCATATAGATTTTTTGTAGAGTTAAATGTTTTCGAGTATTTCGGAATTATTGATTTCAGCTTTAAAGTGCTTAAACTCTCCTAAAACAGAAGGTATATTTCTTTTCATCCCTCTCTTTTTACTCCTAGCAAGCAAAGAGAATGGCATTTCATTTTTTTACTTGGCTTTTAAAGGATCTTGGTATCGCTTTAGACTAGTGTATTCCCTTATTTATTTTTTTAATTACAAAGAACCAATAATAAGGCCACTTCTGAAAATGTTTATCTTGATTATCAGATACAAGAAAAATCTTTTATAATGAAAGATTATTTGTGGAACAGCTACAGAAAGTCGCCTGAATGGAATACATACGATTTTTAAAGTAATATCTCAATTTAGTTTTTCTCTCATTTGATGGAAAGTGGCTATAATTTAAAGACGAGCATATTGTGACTTGTTTCTATTGATTTGGCTTGAATATCCTTCTTTAAGTGCAGCGAAATATATAATGAGGTTATTCCTGCCAAGGTTTATATCGAAAAACATGAAGAATACTTAAAAGTAAACATTCATAAGAACATTTTGTAGAAGCTCCACAAAATAAACGATAGTGTACGGAGAAAGTTATGTAAATGTAAAACAATAGATTGTTGTAATAAGTTTCCCACCAGCGATATTCTTTGGTGTACATGTTTTTCCACAATTCCATGAAACTTTGCGTTCCTCTTCAGTGTTACCAACACTGTTTAGATATCGTTTCTCTATGTGTTGCGTATTTTGACGGCAGAGGTAACTCAATTTTCTTTCACCCTGCATCTACAAGCTCGAGTCACTAATCATATTATTAAATAGAGCTCGTACATTTACACCAATCAGAGCAGAATTCATTAAGAAAAGTTTCTTTCTTACCCTCTTAGTTTCCCATCTAACATTACATCCCTCATTTGCTTATGTTCGTTTCTTAGAATTGTTTCAAGCTCAACACGAAGCTGCATTATTAATGAAACAATTATTTGTCTCCAGCACTTTCTTTATTTTTAGGACAAGTTCTATTCATTGGAATTAGTTGTAATTTATATGAGGTGATTTTTTTAGTTAGGTAGATTTAAATAAAAAATACACTCATAATAAAATAATAACTTAATTACATTAATTCCCACCTAATTCTAATGTCTTCCATTCGCATAACTTTCTGTAGCTGTTTCAAATACAAACTATTCTTACAAAAGATTATTCTTTTGTCTACATAATGCTAATCGGGATAAAGATCAGTAGAACTGCTTCACTCTAAGTAGAAGGGAAACATTATGTTAAAGCGATGGTCAAATATTTTAAAAACTGGTCGCTATGTGAAATAATTAATAAGGTTCGGTACGCTTTGCAGGGAGGCTTTTGAAAAAAAATTAGGTAGCTTAAAACTGAAATTAATAACAAGCAATATCTCAAAAACGGTCAACTCTACAAAAAATTACATAAATTAAGTGTTTTAATGAAATCTACATTTTCTGTGTGTTAAGGTTTTGTCCATCTCTTGTGGTTTAACTCGTCCAGAATAAAAAAGTCTTCAAAGGATATTCCCAGAAATTTTATTTGTGAATATATTTAGTATACGGTACCTATATTAATCTAAATCATTAGAGCCATTTTAAGAGAAAACACATTTTTTAACATTTTTCCATGTAAAGGGTAGATTGTGGTGGGGGAATATTCTGAAAATCTTCGTGTCGCATCCTAGAAATATACTGAACACAAATACCACGTTTGTTTTTTAATTGTCTATTCGTTTTTTAGCTATGCTGTCCACACACACACACACACACACACACACACACACACACACACACACACATGGACATTTTTTTTCTAAAGAGGTCTTATCCACAGACAGGGGACCTCAAAATATATTTACGTAAAATCTCGACATCAAATTTTTTGATGGAATGCAGTAATTTCTCTAGGTACTATGTACATTTTTCTCGTACATACGTGCCAGAGAAAGTTAGAATTATGTTTTTTTTTTTTGTTATGATTACCCTTTTAAATGCAGTTTCTGCAATCATTCCATTTATTTAATGGTATGTTTAATTCAATAGAGTATATTTTAATTTTGTGTAATTATTATTTAAGTTGAAGAAGATAAGTGATTGATAGACGGAGGGTCAGTTAGGTAAACACAATGCAGAAGGAAAACACAATTGCCATCTAGGGGAATAGGCTGTTGTTTTTCTCCTGTAAAATGCATTTTTCTGAAATCACTATTTTATCACTTTCTACAAAGATCACTTTACGTTTGTTTACCAACTGTTCCAATATGTTTCTATTATCATGTTTTCAGACTTTTAGGACAATAAATGGAGGTATTGGTTGGTAATTGAAGTCAGTGTAATGAACATCATTTCAGCAATATTTGCTTCATTTGCGGACTAATAATATTACTTATTAAGAGTATACGTTTTCAGGTTGGTTACTACGCACCACTCACACACGCGCGCAAGCTATACGTGTTTATTTTCCCCGAAAGGTCGGGTCAAAGGCCTCAACATTGAGTGAGCAGGTCTCGCGGTAACGAATGCTGTATAGGAACTGAGTTCGAGTGCTTTTGCAACGCCAATGGCACCACACACCCTAGGCCAGCAAGTTAGTGTATTGATGTGAAAATGTGGAAGCAAAACAGATAGTCAATAGGTGTTGTTCATTTTGTGGTTTAGGGTAATAATAGGTATTCAACTTAGAGATAAAACATAGAAAATATAGTACAAACATTAAACAAAGAATGTTTTAATAGATATTCTAAACCATTTTTTGGATTTTTTTTTTATTATTTTGGTAGGGTAGGTATTTGTAGTTTTCTACCAATACATCACGCAGTTAAGACCACAAAAAAAAAAAACATCAAATAATGTGATTAGTTTGTGGGAAAGCCCTTAAACGAAGAGAGAAATTAACTAACACACCGAAGTGGATACACTTTAAGTTACGATTTGCTAAAATACATGCATCTATATCCCTAAGACATGTAGAATCAGTACCTCAAAACCTGTATTATCGTTGAGATTCTGAGCTCCGAATTTTTGGGCGGATCACAATTCTCTCTACTTACTGTAAGTAGAGAAAGTATACATTTAAAAGCATAAAATAATTAAAAAATAACACCTCTCTACAGTACCTGAAACATAACCGTGATTGTAATCCGTAACGTTCTTCCTACTATAGAACATACGTTTTGGAATTTTTGACTGGAAAAATGGTAGTTTTCTACACCTTTCATTTTTAAACCTTCCATGTAAGTTTTAGTTCCATATAGATTATAGTGAAGCATTTGTATTGATGACTATGATTGTTTTGTAACATTTTTTTTAGAAATCAACGATGATGTTTTTTCACATAATTTTCTTATTGTAAATTTTCTAGAAGCATTACATTTTACAAAACTACGTTTCACGGTGTTCTTAAGAATAATTATGCGTGTAACAACATTTCTCTACAATAGGGGTAACTTAACGCCAGGTTCAAACCCTACATTTCCGAAACATATATTAGATATGACCAACACCAACTCATTGCTTAGTGGAATGTCCATAATATCAGTGGTATATGTGGGTCATGTTTGAATTGCTTTTAACGAACAGTTTAACGAAATCACAAACGTCATCACTCACCTCTCATATCAGGCCTAATGACCTCTGGAAGATTGGTAATACAAATCTAGCTATGTGGGATCAGAATAATTGCAACAGTTTAATCCAATAAGTGTCACCGAAGTGCTGTTTTATATCAGAAAAAGAATGGTGTTTTCATCATACAGAAACTACATTAGAGTAATTTGATTTTCTGAATATATCAACCTGACGAAAGCTCTTGAAGGCTGTAATTCTATATTTAACTAGGATTTTATATTAGCTCCGTAAGTAACGCTATGAAAAGGTAATTTCCACAAGTTTGTTTTGATTAAGCAAACATTATATTTGTTAAATTCACAGGTTTATAACACTAACTAGTGGAATTATTACCAGTAATTCTCCATATAGTAAACAAACCAATTCTGTGTTATATTAAAACTTTCTGATGCAGAATAAGTATAGAAAGCACCGCAAGTTTTCTTCAATGGCGACAAGGCGGTAGAAGTGTGTCGAATAAACGCAAGGACGGCTAATAAGAGTTTGGAGACTAACGGTACCACAAGAAGAATTCACATGATTGCAATTCGAGAATACACAAATATAGGATTTATCAACTACCCCATCGTTAGATTTATAAAGCTCAAAGGACAACTAGAAGACGTCGACAGAGAGAAAAGGGATATTCACACACCCACAACCCCAAGCTTCAAGGCAAAATACAATCTAAATATCATAGAGATAATTGGTCTGATGTTTGGAGCTCGCGTCACCATTCATTTGTATTTTTTCAATTTTTGGACAAAGTTTGGCCTGAAGTAGGCAAAAATAAAGAAATTGCCATATCTGCAATTAGAGGTTCAATTTACCTTTTTCGAAATCATTTGTATAATAACCATTTTTAGATATTCAGATTGCTTTAAAGTATTTATTATACGCCGATTTTATATTATGTTTGTTAGTGTTTTTGCACCTTTTAGTTTCTTTTTCGATTTTCATACTAATGAAAGCTGTTCATATTACATTTTATATTTATAAAAGAGTTTTAATTTGATTACTACTTTTTTTTTTACATAGTTTATTTATAATTTGCCTGGTTTACTCTGTCCTTATTAACATCCCGTAAATACGGAGTGTTGTTATTGTTTTAAGAAATAAATAAAATACCAAAATAATTACGGCATTAAGAAGTTAACCGTTTAAACCAAAGAAAAATTTATAACAATGTAATCTGAAAGATTTATGCTAAGGCTTGGCGAAAAGCCTTCAACAGTTAATAAATTAAAATGCTTGGGACACATAATGTCAGAAAGAACTTTAGATGAGCTAAAACACTAGAACAGCAATCATTTTAATCGAAATAATAATAAATCAAAGTAGCTAAAATGCATCGCGCTCTAATATAAAGATCATCTTATTGGATTATTTGCTACCCATTTACAGTACCTTAAATACAAAGAGCTACCTTTCAATCTATCAAGACTAAATTATGTACACCTATGGCATCACCCCCATCAGAAAGGATTACAAACTAGCCTATTCGAGTCAATCACAAAATGTACTCCAACAATACTTTCACTGTCAAACCCATGGATGAGGACCGGTTAACCACTTAGTGCTGATGGAGAGTAATTCACACATAGATGTTAAATTGTTTTAAATGCTTTGATGTTTAATTTCAGCTTGTACTAAGCTTTAAAAATAATGAGTAAAATAAAACACATGTTTATATGGATATATTTATTTTACGTTTGCAATTTTTGCAACAAAAAATGTAGTGTTTTTGTAGCACCACAAACAACCCACCGCTTAATTTACTTACCCTGTCTGTCCTTTCTCGCAGACACATTTAACGTCAGTAGCTGGGATTTGAACTCGTGATCTAGGGCTCCAAATGGACGGCCAATCCATTACCTAGAATATACAATATTAGCAAATAAGTGTTTAGATAAAATAAATAACTTCAAGAATATACTTCTAATCGAAACAATAAGGAATCAGAGTAACAAAAGTACACTACGCTTTAATTTTAGAACTTTCTGCTAGTTTAAATTTAAATCAGCCCTTATAACCGAGTGCGACAGCTCAAGTGGTAGCATCTAAGACACGCTTTGAGAGGTACCGGGTTAAAATCCCGTGAGGCAAGCAATATTTCATCATTATTTCATCAAGTATTTTGCAGATAATGTCTTCAATATTGACAATTTATAGCGAGATGGATCTTTCATTGTTGGGTTGTTGGATTATTAGGAAACTCGTTGTTTAAGGTAACGTTACTACCAAAGTTCGGCCGAATTAAAATCTAGAGATTGCAGTAACCACATATTTTGGAAGTCCCTGCTAATGACACAGTCGTCAAACATCTGCGTAACTAATTGTTTCCTGGAGGTCTGGATATGGAGTGACCATGAAGATTGTTTTCCATATGGTGATTCCCCAATCTATGATGACGAAGTTCTGTAACATGCTGTAATATCGCGCCTTGTTTACTGCAAGTCTGTCTTGTGCCATTATTGTGTCCTTTGAGAAAATATAATATGAATTGCGAATTGCAACCGCACCATTAGTTTTTAAATCGTGAATATTTTGATGAATTAAACTGTACAAGAGTCTTCAAGGTCTGCAATTAGGCGTGTTGATTCGATTGAGGAATCAGTATATGAAAAACATAATCTTTATGTAAGATGGTGCTCCTGCCTACGTCAACAGACTGTAAAACATTTCACTGCGCAGAAGTTTGACAATCATGTCATCAGTAGGTACTTCCCAGCAATGTGGTAATTTATCTCCATATCTCAATCCAGTCGACTTTCGGCTATGGGGTTACCTTAATGATGGAATTTTCTTGATATATCCTATAACTCCACCATAATTGAAAGATGCCATATTGCAAGAAATGTCTAATATTTCAACATATTATCTGCAAAATGCTTTACATGATGTCGCAGATATAATGTTACATGTTGAACAAGACAACGGCGACACCCACCACATGTTTTGAAAACCCCATTTTTTGCCTAATACTGGAAAGTTTTTTATTTATTTTAAATTTAGTGTTATATTTATAGCAGTTTAACTTTTTGACTGACTTCTAAAACACCTGTATATCTCGAGCATAAAGAACGGATATTTCTAGAATTGCATGTACGCCTATAGGGAGAAAGATTTTACTATTCTAGGAAGCGGTAGTAGATGAAACATAAACTACTATAGCCAACGATGCTGCCTAAGACGTGAAGGTATTTGATGTTGTGGTGGTGGTGGTGGTGGTCGTGGTGGTGGTGGTGATGGTGGTGGTCGTGGTGGTGGTAGTGTTGGCCGTGGTGGTGGTGGTGGTCGTGCTGGTCGTGTTGGTGGTGGTGGTAGCGTGGCGGTAGCGGCGGTGGTAGTGGTGGTGGTCGTGGTGGTGGTGATGGTAGTGGTTATGGTGGTCGTGGTAGTGGCGGTGGTGGTGGTGGCGGTGGTGGTGCCGTGGCGGTAGCGGCGGTGATAGTGGTGGTTGTCGTGGTGGTGGTGGCAGTGATGGCGGTGGTGGTGGTGGTAGTGGTGGAGGTGATGGAGGTGGTGGTGTTGGTGGTGGTGGTGGTGGCGGTTGTGGTGGCGTGGCGGTAGCAGTGGTGCTGGTCGGGGTGGTGGTGGTAGTGATGGTGATGGTAGTGGTGGTGGTGATGGAGGTGATGGTGGTGGCGGTTGTGGTGGCGTGGAGGTAACGGCGGTGGTGGTGGAGGTGGTGGTGGTGGAGGTGGTGGTGGTGGTGGAGGTGGAGGTGGAGGTGGAGGTGGTGGTGGTGGTGGTGGTGGTCGTGGCGGTTGCGGTGGCGTGGCGGTTGCGGTGGCGTGGCGGTAGCGGCGGTGGTAGTGGTGGTGGTCGTGGTGTAGATGACTGGCATAAGATTGAGGTCTGAGACTAAGAACATGTCTACATGAAGTTATGTAGAATGATTTGAATTTGAAATAGGTGCCTAGATGTAAGAGCAGTGCAGTCAGTTCTTACTACCAGTACCAATCAAGACGAGCGTAGAACTGATGTTACGATGAGTAAAAGATACCTAAGGCATACCAAAGTGGGCAAATATGTCCTCTTCCAGCTCTGTAAAATCACTCAAGAAATAGACAAATATACTGCGCAAGGGCTAAGGAACATTTAGTATTTGCAAGGGGTGGCTTCGTCTGTAGCCTGCAATTGGTAGATCTTGGGTTCCATCCACGTAGCTGGTCCATCTGAACCATGTTTTTTCGTGATTTCCCTTGATGACTGGCGAATGCTAGGTAGCTGCATTACATCCCCGAATTTTACGGTTCAGCATTTTCTGTTTCATTAATTGCAAATCATCTCTCTTTCAGGGTTGAAGAAACAGTGCCGATGAATGACGAGTTGCCGCTGAATTGCACATTGCAAAAGGCTATCATGGCGTAGTTTTCGAGGCTCTCTTTCAGGTTTGAGCTCTTTCTGGGGATATGATGGAAAGGTTCGGGCGCAGTGAACGGGACCTAGGGCGGCATCAGAAGCGTTAAAACTGTAGCCATTAGAACCCCGTCATCATCCGAATCTAGTTGTCTTTGAGTCAATCTTCTTATCCAATCCTCCCTGTCTGGGATCACATAATGGATACAAGGGAACATCTCCAGTGTTCTGGAAGCCCACTTCGTAAGGCCCCGAATTGGGCATATACACTTCACTGCACAAGTTAGTTTCATGTCTGTAAAATGGGAGGCAACCCAAATTTTTGCAGGACAAAACTCTAAAATTTCCTAAAAATACTGGAAAGAAATTGTCCTTAAAGCTAATCTCAGAATAGAACTAAAATTTGCTCAGCTATAAGTATTCCTAGTGCAACTTGGAGTTACAGCTGCAATGCAACTGAAAATAGCGATAGTAGTGAATAGTGAACTTCTATGTAGTCAAAATTGTTTTTCGGATTTATTATTGCTTGTAACTGATGTAAAGTACCTTCAGAATTTAATTTTTACGAATATGAAGCATTCAGTGTTGTAAATAGGGAAGTACTGTTTCAGAGCTAGTCTTGACTACGTCATTTTGCCTATGCAACACACAGATACGTGTTGAAGTGTGACGGGTTGCTGTATTTTATGTTCTTCAATACTCCCCTCTACATTACCTAGTGCACCCAGGACCTACCAGTTTCTCGGATATTTCTACAGGACAGCAATACACTTATCAATTTAGTGTCAATAATATCAATATGAACTCCAGCTCATATAATATCTTTGATTTGCTTATCTTTTCCACGTTCAATTCCTATTAGCAAACTTTGTGCACTAAAATATTTTCTTCAACTTAAATAAATTTATTTAACTGAATTCATTATTTGTAATTTTTGGATAGGGTATCAACTGGAACGTTTATGGGGTGGAATTTATTTACCTTTTTAATCTTTTAAGCCTACAGTAACTGAGACATCCTTATATTGATAGGCAAAAATGATTTTAAAGCTTTAGAAGGTTATTTAAACTTATCTGGCATCTAAACAATTAATTTTATATATCTACTAAACGGGTATGTTACAAAAACAGTGAGAAAATCTTGTATAACATCCCTTGAATGTTCAAGTATGCAATATGTCTACTTTGTTGCTCTACGGTATTTCTCTGAAAATACCAGTAAAAGTATACGCATGTGCTATGCTCTGTTAGTATAAAAACTTGTTTTAATCATAATATTTTATAACATATGAGATAGGTATAAATACAATTGATTGCTGGCTTTAAGTGCTCAATCACCTTAATATAGAGTTATATATCTAAATTTAATCAAACTCCGCGCATTTTCATTCTTATAACATCGTGACTGTAGTCATAAAATATTTTATACATTTAAAGTAAATGATGGGCTATATTTTCCATTTATATATATATATATATATATATATATATATATATATGTCTAATACAAACAGCAAATAAATATTTTCCGAGTTTTAATAATTAAAATTCTCACTCAGAAAAGCTTTTGTCCTATGCCGTTACAACTCAAACGTAAAATATAAGGGAAACAAAACTAAGCTGATAAATATATAAATACAGAAATGGCTTAACGATTGTTGTAGTGAGAAATGTGTATTAGAGCAAAAAATAATTAGAATACGGCTTTCTGCACAGTAGTGACGATGTTCCAGAGATGCAAACAGTAAAATTAAATCTCAAATCTTCAAACTCCCCTTTGAAGCATTTTTATGCACTAGTTATGTTGTGGGGGAGGGGTCTGGTGGAAATGAAGAATACAGACGGAAAATGCTTCTGAGAGACGAGTAAGTCGTTTTATATATTGCTCATTGCATGCTCTGTTTCTCCACATAATTGGGTGGCCATTGAAACATTATGGACATAGAACGTATTTAATATTTATAAAATCGTCAGTTCATGTTTAAATGTGTTTATAGACCGAATTCACTCAGGCGATGGTTTCTGCGGCATGCAATCAGGAGACTCTATTAAAATCCCATGGAGGTAAGCTGTATATTTTTGCTCTTCCTTCCTGCATCTTCTCCCTCAGTTTCTATTGTTGAATCTCCTTATCTAAAGGACTTACGTCCCCCAGGACTCACTTTTTGCATGCGTCTGGAGTGAAAGTGGACTGCGCTTGGATTCCTAGTCACGTTGGCTTGCCGGAGAATAAGTTATTGTCTCGTATCTGTTGATGAACAGTGCACTATAGATCTGATAGAGTATCCAAAGGTGCCCAACGTCTTTTATGAAACGAGAAATCAGATCATTTGAAATTAAGGCGAAATGGATAACCGGAAATGATGTAACAATTGGTGGGATGAGTGATGGAGAAATCGGAGAGTCAGAAGAAACCCGGTCAGATGCCGGTTTGTCCGCCAGAAAGTCTACATGGGGCCACCAGGAATTGAACATGGGTGAGAAGCGAACGGCCCAACCCCTCTATCGTGGCATCGCCTCTCCGTTATTCAAAAGGGAAGTAACAGAGTGGAAAAATTGCACCAATCAGGTTTTAACCATCGAATAAAAGAGACACAAACAAAGGCGAGTGCGCAACTAAATAAATAATAATGAATGCACCAAAATTGTCTGCGCAGCGAGGTGAATGTGCCAGCAAACTCCCTCAACACACAAATCACGCTGATTATCACTGGGAATGGAGAGGAACCAATTGAAATTGAAATTACTTACTCACCACTGTCCTAGAAGATGTTGGAAATGCTAGAATGCGATAACTTTGTCCTTGTTTCGGAAAAACCCACATGTAATTGCCTATGTGTACAAATATAGTTTCACCAGGAATATTGGCGTATGCCCTTGAGAGCGTAATAGTTTTATAACCGAGCCGAACAGAAGCATGTGGTACTGATTAAGGGAAACCAATGTTTGAAGTCTTTACTAAGTTACAGCACCCTTGGTGCAGTTTGACAGTAAATCTCTGAGAAATGTTCTACGCGTGAGTTGTTTCAGATTTATTGGTGCAGTCAATTGAAAAGCCTCCCGTTTTTTTGAAATTGAAATGTAAGACCGTCCTAAAAATTCTGTCCTGATTATTGACAGCGCGTGCTATCACAATGCTCAATTAGATAAGCCAAGTCCAAGTCCCTAAAAAACGATATGAGCCTGACTAATAAAAATGGTTGCCTTCGGGGAATCCTTTTTAAAAACAAAACTTTATGATTTAATCAAGATAAACAAACACTACAAAAATCTTATGTGGTAGACCAGATAGTGACAGAAACTGGGCGCACTACACTGAGACTCCCTCTCTATCACTCAGATTTAAATCCTATTGTGTTCAGAGGCATTCCCCAGAAAATTCAAGCTACTCAATTTATTTCAGATTTAAATATTATAATTTTGTTTATAATATGGTAATTTAATCAAAATCGTTAGAATAATTTCCGAGAAGTCTATTTTAAAAAGATTTCTCCATGTAAAATTTACTTTGGAGTAGGGAGATTTTCTTGAGTGTCTTCGCAGCCCATCTTGAAAGATAACAGGCTTAATAACCAAGTTTGGCATTTTGATATATGCTGTCCACAGATACACATACTGATATATTTCTAAAAATGCTACATTGCTACTCACGGCACTTCAAAACATTTCCGGTGAAATTTCAACATTAACTTTTAGGTGGACTACAATATAAACTTGACCTACTATTTACATTCCCCTCTTTAATTACAACGAAGTAATTAATGAAACTATTTTCGAAAGATTTATCTTAGTTTGCGTGAAGTCGCAGTAGGATAGGTACAGATAGTAATTAGATAATTCCATATAAATGTAAAGGTATATTAAGGTTTCAAAAAACTGGTACCTATTGCACAAAGTATTGGATCATGTACAGTTATAATACGATCTCTTGATGCTCAGTAAGCTAAAATGCGATAAATTAACATTTTACACTGAAAATAAAACTATCCCAATTACTGCTCAAAATTAGAGGAATTCAGAGGGACTATTTAGTTAAATTGCGATGTAATATGGATAGTAATGAATACAACATATGTCAGTGACAAGCGTAACATTTTCAAATGAATTCATTAGTAAAACTGTTTTGTAACTATTTAGAGTTCACACATATAATTCAGTTAGTAGCTTTTTAACTGAAAAAGCATTTTCCACCGAACCAACATATGTTTTATACTCAAGCTTTGGTAAAATATGGACCTGTATACGCTTTTACTTTCTCTTGCGCAAATGTATAATGAACGTAGTAGGTAGAAAGTATTGTATTCCACTAAATAATTCCAAATCGAGATTTCAACGGAAATATATGTTTTGAGATACCTGAATCCAAAGGAAACAATTTTTAGAAAAAGTCGATGTGTGTGTTTGTATGTGTGTGGACAGAATAACTAAAACCGCACTAAATACCAAACTTCGTATTTAAGTTTGGTATCTCCCAGGAGTGCTACACCAACATTTTCAAGAAAAGCGCTCCATCCCATGTAAAGGGAAAAGTTCGAATGATTTCATTTCTCAAAAATGGCTTTTAGGATATTAAAATGTCAATTATTAAATATATTTATATGACTAAAAAACTGTATATCTTGAATTTCCTTCCAATGGCTTCTGAAGTGCCCTCCATTTTCTATGTACAGCGAACCATTTCCGAGTTATTCCATGTTATTGGTTTCAACTTCAAAATACACCATTCTTAACAGAAGGCCGTCCGCGTTTCTTTTTGTTTGTTTTACGCCTAGTCATGGAAAAAAGAGAATTTTAATGACAATCGAATAGCGACTGCTTTTAAAACATTTCGCTCTCGTTTTAGTACAGTTTAATCCCTTAGTTCCCTGCTACTTATTCGGAACTAAGCAATAATACCATTCTGCAGTGCTTATCAGCTAGCATGGAGTAAAACGTAAAATAATTTTTCGTAAATTGTTTGTAGAGCAGGTAGAATGGAACACACCAGATATTTTAATATAGAAAATGATAAGTTCTACAAATCATACATGATATATATTTTGACTTAAGTTCCTCTTTAGACAATGAAAATTCAACATTCTTTTATCTCCTTTTCTTCCGCATGGCATCATCTCTGTTTATTTATTGCTGTAAGACACTATACATGCACTTAAATTAAAAAATATTGTAAAGAATAAGTAAATTCAGAATGTGATTCTAAAATATATTAAATATCAAACTTTATGCAAAAACACAGTGCATTGTATTAAGGACAATGGAGTACTGATTTAATTGTTTATTCACACAAGCCTGTGTAGGACAGGAGTTGGATAGGTAGATTCAGACAGAAAAATTCAATGGCATAGCCGGGATTTGAACCACGGATCTCCCGGTCTCTATATGGTTGCACTACCACTGGCCTGTCATGGCAAAATTCCAAATATTAAAAATAAAGTAGGAAGTAAACTACCTTTACAAATTACATTTAATCTACAAAAAGTAAAATTTGCACGGCATTAAATTTCACAAATGACTTTCATGTCCCGGTCTCTATATGGTTGCTCTACCACTGGCCTGTCATAGCAAAATTCCAAAAATTAAAAATAAAGTAGGAAGTAAACTACCTTTACAAATTATATTTAATCTACAAAAAGTAAAATTTGCACGGCATTAAATTTCACAAATGACTTTCATGTTTCCCGGCAAACAACAAGGTGATGTCAGATTATTTTTGAGATGACAATTCCAATGGCGACTGACAAATTCATAATACTTTAAGACCCAGGATTCATAGGACAGCCAGCTATTATGGCCAATTAGTGTTGATTTAATTGTTTTTCACACAAGCCGTGTATAGGACAGGAGTGAGATAGGTGGCGTCAGACTTAAGGAAGTAAAGCCGTTGGTCCCGTGTCGTAGAGTTACGGCACAAGCATGATAAAGAGGCCTGTGTGCCAAATTAATCGACTTTTACCCCCAAAATAGAATGTGACGCACAGAACTACAGTACTTGAAGAACGCCCATAAATGAAACTGCATTTCATGTCCGGTAACCGTAAGAATTTTCAACTCTCTCTAAAATGGCAGTAATTATTTTGATTAAAATACTGTAAAACTGTTCAAAGGATTTCTAAATATTGACCGTCTATTACATATCGATCTATAAATTTATTTATTATAAGTGATAGAATTATTTAACCTACTGAAATTACAATTATGGTAATAATAAATATTGAATGATCGTGAAAGTATATAAGTTCTGTATATTAAAGATGTTTACATGATAATTAAAGGAAGATCCTGGAAAAACATCTGAAATCATCTTTATTCTGAATTACTTTTGCATAGTTGCTAGACAGTAAGAATGTACGACTTTCTCTAAACTGGCGGTAATTATTTTTATTAAAATACTGCATGCTGTAACAAACAGCTTTATTGGCTGAAAATTTAGTTACAAATAAAGTCCAATTTTCACAGCTAGAAGTAATTCACTCGACGGCAGAAAGTTTACAGCTATACGCCGTCCATGGTTCGTGCTTCACTGCGCGCTAACACTGCGGTCACTCAAGACTTAGTAGAATGCACAACAACAACAACAACAAAAATTCACTGCAATTCTCCCTCCTTTTTATAGGGAGTAAATAACGCTATAGACTTTATGGAAATTAGCTGAAGATACTGAAAGCCAAAGTTTGGGAAAATATTGGGAGTTGTGTTCCCGAAAGTTCCTCTCATATCTTGCCGTTCGTCCGTGTTTTTTACGCATACAACTGCGATTTTGGCATATCAGAGCGCACCTGAGAGCGGTTACCATTATCACCATACTAAAGATACTTATAAGACAAAAAATTATATTTTGAATTTCTAGCAAAAGCCTTTGAAATCCTCATTGTTCTAAATTACTTTTGCATAGCTGTAAACCATAATAAATAGATAAAGCTTACTACACAAATATGCTGGTAAGCAGTAAGAAAAGAAAATTTACTACACGATGCATTTTTGTAAAAATAATTTGTTTTGGAATAAGTAGAGAACGTCATGTGAATGTAACATGAGATTTTTGGGGGCTGAAGGTTCTTTAAGCCTGAAGTCATAATGGAGGAGGAATTAATGTAGTGATGAGGTGATTGTAAATGAGTGAGAGTCCCATAGAGCTTAAAGGTATCCGACATGTCTTTGTCTGATGATGTTTGATTGGTGGGTAGAAATGCCCAGAGGCGCATCCGGCATTTTAAACCTCAGAAACCTGTTATTGTGAATTCAGTTTTTAACTAGTATTGCGTTCTAAACATTTATTTTGCTGTTTCTTATGAAAAAATTCTGATGTGTTTCATTCACTTGACATTCTCTACAAAATATTGTTACAAAAGATTATTCCTTTGTCTAAGTCGTGGTAATCGAGATAACAATTAGCATAAATGGTTGTATTAGTTTCTTATAAGTAGATGGAAATAAGGCAATACACTAGTTTAAAGTGATAGCCAGCACCTTTAAAAAGCTGGCCGCTATGGAAAACAATTGGAGTTGGGTTTTGTTTTGCCTGACCAGGAGTAAAACAAAAGAGAGGTGATACTAAGTTTAATTTTAGTATCTTTCAAAGATGCGACACGAGACGATAGGAGGCGGTGAGCACGGCTTTTAATAGTGTTATTTCTGTGTTATTAAAAAGTGCAATATTTCACAACCAGCTAAACCCGTAAGTAATTTCGATTATAGAAGTTTTCCCCAAACCTTTAACAAGTAGTGTAAATGTTAGGAATTCCATGCGTTGTACATAATGCATTATTTATTATATATTTAATTTCATTTGGTTAGCTCTCTTCAGAATTGCCTTTTGTTAAAGAAGCAGATCGTCAGTTGTCTGCAAAGCAGATCTTCATTTGTCTGCAAAGCAGATTGTCTTTTGTCTGGTTGCCAACACAATGCAATCTAATCAACAAGAACAAATATTCTCAGATTCACAGTCTATTAATCCTGTGGAAATTTCTACTACATCTCGTTCAATCTTACAAACACCCAAGTTAGTTCATAAACGCCCGCTTGAAGATCTCAATCAAGGTAATGCCTCCATGTCAAGTGACAGGTTTTTCACTCCTAACAAAAAGCATATAACTTCAGCCTCAGCTGTATACTCTAAATATATTGTGGACTTAACCCCCATGCACAATAAATTTTCCCCTTTGGAAACAATGGAGGAAGCTAACGACACAGTCGCTGAAGTAAATTTTACTACAGCCTCTAAAACCAGGATCCCACCCATTTTTCTCCATGAAGTGAACAACTACCAGCAGATTATCCGCAACATAGGTACTATTGTAAAAGATGACTACTCAACACAACAGCAAAATAAAGTCCTTAAAATAAATACAACTTCAGTCAATGACTTCCGAGCCCTTACAAAATTTCTGGAAGAATCAAAGCTCCCTTTTCACACCTTCCGTGATCCAAATTTCAAAAGACTTGAAGTTATCTTGAGAAATGTTCCCTACTCTCTTACAAACGACGACATAACCACAGAATTAACCATTCTTAAGTCACCAGTGATAAAAGTTACAAGACTCTTTTACAAAGATCGTCAACCTATGCCGCTATGCGCTGTAGAATTAGAAAACAATGAACAAGGAAAGAAGATCTTTGAAGTCAAGCACATTCACCATGCTTTAATAAAAGTTGAATACCGTAAGAAACCCACAAGCATCCCACAATGCACACGATGCCAGCGCTATGGGTATACTAAAAACTTCTGTCGACTTGCACCTCGATGTGTAAAGTGTCCCTCTAACCATCATTTCTCTGAATGCCCAAAACACAAAGATACTCAGCCCTCCTGCGTGAATTGCGGAGAAGCTCATCCGGCAAATTTTAGAGGTTGTCGTATTTACTTGGAATTAAAAAATAAATCCAATGAAATTGTAACCGAACCCGTAAAAACACCTACACCACCAAAGCTAAACCTGGAGAATTTTCCAAAGCTGACACCAACTTCTTCTTGTTCTGCTCCTGAAACTCCTCAGTGGCCACGCTCAGTTCCTCCAGAAGATAAAAGTTACCGACATTCCACTCAGCAAGCATTTGCACAAAATTCTTCTTCTGTTTCTTCCTCCGATGACACTGGAAACCTTATTCAGCTAGCTATTAATTTTCTAGCACCATATCTACCAAAAATCAAATCCTTTTTATTACAGATTTTTGCAAGTTTGTTTGCTAATGGCCACTAAAAATCAAGTATATACATTCTCTCAACTAACTATACTAAACTGGAACGCTAACGGAATCAAAGCCAAGCGGGAAGTCTTTCTGGAATTCATCTCAAGACACAACGTCGCAGTAGCTTGCGTCACTGAGACTCATCTAGCACCACAGGAAAAGTTTTCAGTAGCTGGTTATGCAGCGTATAGGTCCGATCGCGAAGCTCTCGTTGCCTCGGGTGGAGTGGCCGTCTTCATTCGAAAGGAAATACACCACTACTCGGTCCTACTACCCCAGCTAACTAGCCTCGAAGCTTGCGCAGTTCAAATATCCATGCAAAACTCCACTAAAACGACAATAATTTCAGCATACAAGCCACCAGGACTCTGCCTCAATGACCAGGATATTACTACTATATTCTCTGACACAGTGCCAACCCTTCTCGTGGGAGATCTAAATAGTAAGCATGAAACATGGGGATGCCGTGTGACAACTCCAAACGGAAGACGACTATTAACAGCAGCTGAACGCAATGCAGTTAACATCTTAGCCCCACCTGGTCCTACTTTCTTTAGGCAAAATGTAGCACTGACATACTAGACATAGTACTTTACAAAAATGTATTAGGCTTTCCCACCATGGCTGTTCTACCTGAAATGGACTCCGACCACTCCCCAGTCTTGATATCATTTGACAACAATCTGATTTTATGTCCACAGTCCACTAGGAGACTCAGCAGAGGTTTCATACATTGGGAAACCTTCCAACATGTAATTGATAACGAGCTAAAACCTGCGTGCAACCTGAAAAGTCCCAGTGATGCAGAAGCAGCAATTCTTGAGTTCACAAAAGTCATAACTTCAGCCATAGACAAATCCACAGCTCCAGCTAGACCTCAGCAACAAAGAAAACTCTATCACGAAACTTTGCCCTCTAACATCAGATCTCTCTTGAAAGAAAAACACAAAATGCGCCGGCTTTGGCAGAAGTACAGAGAAACCTGGCAACTTCATCGCTTGAACCAACTCACAAGAAAGGTAAAAAAACAAATGGATGAGTACCGGTACTCGACTTACCAACGGCACCTCTCCAGCATTTCACCAGAAGATTCATCCTTGTGGAAAGAAACCAAAAGAATATTAAAAGAACAGACGCTTATTCTACCCTTAATACAAGATGGAAAACACTACATAACCGACTTTGAGAAGTCGGAACTATTCGCAAATAATCTACAATGTATCTTCAGCCCAAACCCAGTGATAAACGAAGAATTCAACCACGAAATTGAACGTTTTCCTGGTTCTTATACCACTGCCCCACTTCCCATTGACTTCACTTCGCCAAAAGAAATCTTGTTCATAATCCAGCAACTACCAGCAAGAAAATCGCTTGGTCATGACCTAATTCCAAATTTTGTATTAAAACATCTGACTCGCAAAGCACTTGCTATTCTAGCCTCACTCTTCAATAGTTTGATACGTATGGGCTACTTCCCCAGAATCTGGAAACACGCTATAATTATTGTTATTCATAAACCTGGGAAAAGCTCCTCAGACCCAAACAATTATCGTATAAGTCTGCTACCAATTCTGTCCAAAGTGTATGAAAAGATTATACTGAAGCGTTTAACAAAATTTCTCAATGAAGCATCAGTATTACCTCCCTTTCAATTCGGTTTTCGTCGTAAACATTCAACCACCCATCAAATTCTCCGGATTACAGAGCAAGTGGCACAAGGCTTCGAGAAGAAAGAACACACAACTGCAGCTTTCCTTGACTTCATTCAGGCATTCGACAGAGTTTGGCATCAGGGTCTTCTATACAAACTGTTCATCAACGGCATTCCAGACTACCTCTATAAAATAATTTCCTCCTTTCTGTCACAACGAACATTCTCAGTCCACATAGGTAGTTGTCACTCTTCTACAAAACCTATAACAGCCGGAGTTCCTCGAGGATCTATCCTGGGACCAGTTCTGTTCAACCTGTACACCTCTGATATGCCTGCAACGCCTACAGCTCAAATCGCTATGTATGCGGACGATACTGCAATCTTCTCAACACATCGCAATATCCACACCGCCAGAAATCACCTTCAAGAGGCCTTAAACTTAATTATACCCTGGCTAGACAACTGGCATATTTCGCTCAACCAGCAAAAATGTGAAGCAATGGTCTTTACACTATGCAGAAAAAACTATCCACCACCAGTAACGCTCCCAGCGAAACAGATACCCTGGAAAACTAATACAGAAACAGTGAAATATCTCGGTGTACTCCTGGATCGACGACTCACATGGAAACCACATATAAGCAACAAACTTAAACTAGCCCGAGCAAGACTGGCAAAACTCCACCCCCTCCTCAACAAAAGATCTTCACTCAAACTAAAAAACTGCTCACTACTTTACACGACTCTATTAAGACCACTGCTACTATACGCTTGTCCAGTTTGGGGAGGAACTAGTCCTTCTAAAATCAAACGTATCCAGACATTTCAAAACAAAATATTGCGAATCTCAACGAATACACCATGGTTTGTCAGAAATAGTCAACTGCATAGAGAAACTGGAATCAGCATCATTCAACAGTCAATTTCTTCACAACCCGAACAGTTTTACAGCAAGCTAAAAGACGTCTCAGGAGCTACTCACTATTCCCTTGGCAGAAAATCTAGCTATCCAACTCGCATCAAGAGTCGCCTACCACTAGACCAGCTCTCACAGCAAGACTTTCTGTAAAATAAAAACAAAAAAAAATGTACCTACCTCATTTCAATGTTATTCAGTATCATGCATGTAAATAATGTCTAAAATCAATGATCTGTAGAGCGCGCATGCGCTGATCGATCAATAAATCATTAAAAAAAAAAAAAAAAAAAAGATGCGACACGAAGAACCTTCAAGAAAATTTTCCATCCACTACATTTTATATGGAAAATTTTTTTTAAATATTGATTTTCGCAATAGATTTTAATTCAAATGTCATATTTTTAAGGTACTTTATTATAAACAAAATGTATATCTTGACTTTTCTGAGAATAGCCTCTGAAGACCTGTTCGTTCTGGATGACTTTTGTATAGCTCGTAAACCGTAAGAGACAGACCAAAGCTTATTTAACAAACATGTAGATATGATTAAAACACACACCTTATATCATATACAGTTTTGTTATACGGATAATCCTTGTTGCTGATCTCAATTTTAAATTACTTAAAAGTTCTCTGAAGCAGCTTGTAACCTATCGTTTCATCTCTTTTGTTTTACTCTTGGGAATGCCAAAGGGAACCGAATTTGAATTGTTTAACAGAGCATTAGTATTTAAACGGTTCCACTACCGCTTTAGCCTGGTATATTCCCTTATTTCTCTTAAGCTTACGAAAAACAAATCTGCTAATATTTATCTGGATTAGCATTACACAAGTATAAACCTTGCAAGGAAACTTGTTTGTGTAACAGCTAGAAATGTCATGTGCATGGAACAGATCAGAGTTTTACTTTCTCTAGCACATATGTACAATATGTATATAGCTGATAGAGAAGGCACTGTATTCCACTCAAAAATTCGATGCTGAGATTTCTGGGAAAAATATGTTTAGAGACCCCCTGAATCAAAAAAAAGCATATTTAGAAAAATATCAGTGTGTGTGTGTGTTTCTGTCTGTCTGTGTTTAACTGTAGATGACGTAACTCAAAAACTAAAAGTTAGCTATATAACAAACTTGGTATTTAAGTTTATTATCTCCAAGGAGGCGACACTAAGATTGTTAAGAAAATACCCCCACCACAAGCTATCCTTTACATGGAAAACTTTTCGAAAGTTTTGTTTTTCTCATGTGGATGGCTTTTTAAAGTATACAATTTATGCATGTCACACACACACCCACACATACATATTTGTAGAGTTAACGTTACAATTTTAAGCTTCTTGGACAGAAATACATCTCTTACTCTCTCTTTTGTTTGACTCGGTAAGCAAATAGAAATGAATTTCAGTTATTTCATATAGCTCAGCTTTTAAAAGATTGGACTATCGCTTTAGCCTAGTGTCCTTGTTTCTCTACTGCTTATAAAGAGGCAAGTGAAAATAACAATTTCACTAATATTTATCTGTGTAAGAATGATTAGTTATAAGAATAATCTTTTGAATGAATAGTTGGTATGTGGAACAGCTAGAGAAAGTCATTAGAATAGAATATATCAGATTTTTTCTATATGATATTTATGCATTTAATATGTGGACCTAGTATATTTTTAGTGTAATGTACAGTTTAAATGCGGAATTACAGGTAATTACAAGTTCATAAAACCTCCAAGGAATTAAAATATAGTTACATATGATATAAAATGAATAATCTGATGGGTTCCATTCACATTGCTTTCTCTACATCTCTGCAACAAATTATTGCTAATAAGCTTATACTTCTATGTACTTCATCCTAATTGAGAAAAAATTAGCAGAAATATTACTTGCTTCTTTGTAAGTAGAAGCGGAACATGGTAGTACCATAGGTTAAACTGATATCCAAAGGCTGATTGCTATGTGATTGAAGTTCCTTTGTTTGTATGGACAGGAGTTGACAAATTCCTGCATAAGAAACGTATATGTTTTTCAAAGCTGAAACAAAAAACAAGGAATATCTTTAAAACGGTCAATTCCACGACCAAGATGTATCTAACATAAATTGTGTCTTTTAGTGTGCTCTACATTTTTTGTGTTGTAAGTGTTTGTCCATCTTTTATGGTTTAGCAGTTATGCAAAATTCCATAAAATCATTCCATAAATTAGTCTTCAGAGGCTATTCCCATAAAATTCAAGATATACATTTTATTTGTCAAGTAAATATCTTTAATATATCATACTTTAATTAAAATCGTTAGAGCCATTTTTGAGAATATTAAAATTTTCTAAAAAAGTTCCATGTAAAAGGTAGTTTGGCTTGCGGGGATTTTACTCAATATCTACGTGTCACATCCCTGGAAAATACTAAACTTAAATCCAAGTTTGGTATTTTACCGACTTTTCGTTTTTGAGTTATCGTGTTCACAGACACACGGACACACACACACACACACACACACACACACACACACACACACACACACACACGGACCTTTTTGTGAAAATGTTTTTTTTTATACAGGGGACCCTTAAATATGTATTTCCGGTGAAATCTCGGTATCAAATTTTTGGGTGGAGTGCAATACCTTCTCTATACACTATGTACATAGTACGTGTAGAGAAAGTAAAAAGTGCAACCAAGGCCTTGGTGCACTAAATGAGATTACCCTGTATGCCTAATAAGCTTCGTCATTTCAGAATTGCGACAGAACATAACTATATCTTCACACTTTTACTTTCTCTACATGTATTATGTATATAATAGATTTAGAAGGTATTGCATTCTACAATATTCGATATTGAGATTTCACCGGAAATATGCAATTAAGTCCCCAGAATCCCAGAAAAGCGTTTTTAGTAAAAGGTCCGTGTGTGTATCTGATGTGAACAGAATAACGCAAAAACAAACACCGTTGAATTAAAAAAGGGTATTTAGGTTCAGTATCTTTCAAGACTGGTATACGAAGAGTTTCAATAAAATCTCCCATAACGCAAACTACACATTACATGGGTTTATATATATATATATATTTTAAATAGTTTTTAAGATTTTGACCAAATGCCCATATTAAACATGTTTATATGACAAATAAAATTTATATCTTCATTTTTCTGGTCATAGCCTCTGAAGACCTCTTCATTCTGAAGTTTTAATATCTAGTAAATAGTAACAGATAGACAAAAAGTTAATATACCAAAAACAGCTATCTTTAAAACACAGAATTAAGAGAGTTAATCGTTTCTGAGATATTCCATAGTGTTGTTGTTGTTGTTAGCAGCTTAAACGTTTCTCATACGGGAGGTAATTTTACGTTTCACCTCTCTTTTGTTTTATTCCTAGCCTTGCAAAATAAATTTTTTTTCAATGTTTCCCTTTGTATTTTATAAAATTTTACTATTGCTTTAGCCTAGTGTATTCCTCATTTCTCTTCTATGTATGTAGGAAAATAAAATGGAGTTTTACTTATAGACTCACTTTGATGTTTTATGTGCCGTAAATCTATGACATGGAATTCATCCCTCCGAAGGAAGCCATTCTAAGGATGTTTAACTCCGAAAAATCCATCGCTTGGCACCAGTTTTGATGGTAACCATTACACCACGGAGGGAGACTTCTCCGTAGAAGGATCTGATACAACCATTTCTATTTATCTCAATTACCAAGATGTAGTTACTTAATTTCCGTAGCTCTTAAATGGAGTGCAGGGCATCGTTACATTATTTCCCTGATCGATCTGACTTTCTAGTTTGTGAGTTCGCTTGTGCCATGGTGAAGAGGGATCGGCTCGTCAGATGACACTCTAGGACCGAAATCACCTCTTGCGGACGCAAAATTGTGGAATTTTGACCAGAAACCTGTTTGTTTCACGGCAAGGAGTTTTTTACGTGCAGATAATCGTCACACGGGACCACCAGCTTTATTTCCCTTCAAGGAAAGCCATGCAAAGGATTTTTCGTCCAAATATATCCATCACTCTCCTACAATCTTGGGTTTTAGTGGCTAACGTGATAACCACTACGCCACAGAGGGCAACACCCCCGCCATGTAGCTGTAACCTTAGTTTGTAGAGAAAGTCATGTTAATGGAACACACATTTTTTCAAGGTGCCTAGGATTTTCGTTTTATGATGGATTTCAACTAAAGTACTATGCACTAAGTATAAAACTATGAAAATATTCCATAATCTGTAAAACAATTGGAGGACAAACTACGATCTTGTGTTTGTAACAGAATGCTATAGCTATTTGGGTTTAGGTGTTAATACTACAGGTTAACTTTAGCCTCAGTTTTAGCCACAGCGTCTTTCACCACAGACAGAAGCCAGCAACTAGAGGCTCATCAACCTTCCAAGCTAAAAGTTTACCCAAGTAGGAACTACGCAAGTTTAGGGGTTTGAACAGTTGCAGCAGGAGAACTCCACCGCAAACTCGGTGAAACTTTATGAAAACATTTACTTCTGTGCAATTAAGAGTATTCTGCCCAAAAATATATGTACGAGGAAAATGTTACATGAAGTTTGTGGCTATATCCATTCTTCTTTCAGGTTTCATTCAGAAACCTTCTGTAAGCTGTTAATGTTATACTTATGTTCTGCAAAATGTTAAATTATAATTGAATAGTCATTAATGTATTATTTCTAATTTAAGTGCTGATTACATATTTACATTCATTTTCTTATGCGAGAATAACTCGTTTGCTGCACTTTAGATGCAGTGTTTGGAACTCTTCTAGGAGTTCAATAAGTCTTTTGAAAAAGATAGGAAAACAAATTATTTTTATAGATATTTTTTATTTTTCTACACAATTTCCGTTTTACTCGATGCGCTGTTCGCAGGGGTTTTCCAATTGTTTTAATCCTTCCAAAAAGTAGGATTTTGGAAGGTTATCAAAATAGGCATCTGTTTGGTATCTGACCTCTTCGTTAGGCGCGAATCGTTTTCCGAAGAGCCACTTTTCAAGTTTGAAAATAAAAAAAAGTTACGGGAGGTCAACTCTGGTGAATTCGGTGAATTTTGTAGTAATTCGAACCTTAATTACAGTTTTCGCCATCGAAACTGCACAGATGTGTTTCCTTGCTTTGTCTAATGGAAGGCAATCCTTCTCTTTGCCAGATGAGGGAGTATTTTTCCTTGATAAGATGCAATAACGATGCATAATACTCTCCATTTATCCTCATTCCTTCCTGCAAGTATTAATTTAGATGATTCTGCGTGCATCCCTAAAAAACCGAGGCCGTCATCTTGTCTGTATATATTACAACCTTTGCCATCTTTTGCCTTTAGAAACCCACTGTTTCAACTGTACTTTTGGCTATGGAGTGTAGTAGTGTGTCCATCTTTCATCCATAGTTATGCATCGACGCAGATACTTTTAGCTATGGAGTGTAGTAGTGTATCCATCTTTGATCCATAGTTATGCATCGTCGCAGATACTCATCAGGATTGCAACGGAAAAGTGCCAAAACCAGCTTCCGTTTCGAGCACACGATTACGTTTATTTTGCATTGAAATCAAACGTGGCACCCATCTTGCCGAGACCATTATCAGATCTAATGTTTGGTGCAAAATTGAGAACACTATATCTTGTGTTATGCCTATGGCCTGTACTATTTCGCGAAATTTTATTCCTGGATTTTGTGTACAATTTCGGTAGAAGTCGCGTCTGTACAAGATGTCCGGAACGATGTTCATCATTTGTGGATGTACATTACGACTAAATTCATTTATCCAATTTTAAGCTGTTGTAAATACACGCAGGAGCAGATGTACCATGCACTTCATCCATCTATGCTTTTATCTTAGCGGTGTTAATCCTTCTAAATAGAAGTGTTTAATCAACGACAAAACTTGATTTTCCATCTTTCTAAACAAGCACAAGATTGCTGATTCAAACGCCTATAGCAACGAAACAATGTGATGAATATAGCTGAAACTAACTGTTATCTATTAAGAAACGTCGGATACGAAATACAAACCTTTTTCGATGCTACGACATTGTAATTTCTTGGATTTTCTAATACCTTAATGATCACCCCTAGTATTCATATAGTTCACGAGGTTGTATATATCACTAGGTAGGAATAATACATACAGCAATACAAAGTTTTAATTCCTAAATCACCTCTGCAGCCTGTCTGCCTTCTGTTCTGGAAGATCTAGGGCTGTTAATTTGGTTGAGGTAAGGTGTTGGTTTCTTTCCATGGGTTTTCCTTAACTCTATTAGGAAAAAGTTGGGAAACTCTCAAGTGAGTGAAGGCTGAGTTCATTTGGACATGAATCCAGCCATTTCATTCACAATTTTGTGGACTGAATTCCTTTAAATTTAAATTAAATACCAAGTGGCCGAACTGCCCCATATTTGATGTGTGCAGATTTCCCTTCTGCATTAAAAGAGCTGCAGAACTCACCGGAGTTGTTTAAGCTAAAATGAATCCTTGGAGAACTGTACTAAAATATTAATTTTACTCCTCTCAATAAATGCAGTCTCAGGTGATAAGAAGGAGCGGTAAAACTAAAGGCCATATTCGCCAATTCCCTACTTACTTTTGAATTCTGCAACTATTTTAACGCCCGAATGGGCATCTGCGCAAGTCAAATACGAGGCAGTTTGGCCATCTGGTAATTTAAATAATGTAATTATAATAAATATATATGTATGTCGTTAGAGCCATATACGTATATTTATTCACATAAACCGGAATCGATGTTTTCAGCCGCGTCCCGTAGTGTTAAAAAGAAACAGCATTGATCCATTGTCGTTCAGTATTTTACGAGCAAATACAAACCAACGGCAACTTTAAGTGTGTGAGCTTAGCACCTTATATACCCCATGTGAGAACTCCAAGGTTAATAAACAAAACTGATTTGTTCCGTTCACATAACTTTCCCTATATTTCTGTAATAAATTATTGTTAAGTGCTTTTGTTTTCTATCTACTTTATGTTAATCAAGATAAATAGAAGCAGAAATGGTTTATTACTTGCTATCTTATAAATAGAGTGAACAAGAGGGAATACACTGAGCTAAAGCGTTAGTCAGATGTTTTAAAAGCTGGTTGCCATGCGTTTGAAATCCGTTTCTTTGTTTTGGCAGGAGTTTACAAATTCCCGTATGAGAAACATTTTAAGTATTTTTAAAGTGAAACCACAAAGGAGTATCTCAACAATTAACAGATGAATGAAAAAATGTATGCGACATAAATCGTGTGTTATAATGATATTAGATTTTGGTGTAGTAAGTTTTAATTTATCACTTACCGTTTACCAGTTATGCAAAATTTATTAATTTTCACCCAGAATAAAAGATTGATCACAGACTATTCCCAGAAAATGCAAAATATACATTTTATTTCTCAAGTAAATATCTTTAACATAGAATGTTAATAGAAATCGTTAGACTATTTTTGAGAAAATAAAAAATTTTGAAAATCTTTCCACGTAAAGTATAGTTTGTAGTAAGGGAATTTTCTCAAAATGTTCGTGTTGGATCTTTGGGAGATAGAAAACTTAAATACCAACCTAAATACTTTTCCTGTTCATTGACACATGAACATTTTTTTCTAAAAATGATTTTTTGGAGTCAGGGGCCCTAAAACGTATTATTCCGGTTAAATGTTGGTACCGAAATGTACGGTAGAGTGAAATACTTTGTCTACTTATGCACTGTGTACTGTGTAAAGAAATTAATAATATTGAAACAGTAAATGGCAGTTACGTTTGAGTTATTTGCGCTGCAATTTTAAATAATTTGAGATATACCTCAGGTATTACTTAAGACAAGTAAAATCATTGCTTAAAATACATTTTGTTTCACGTTTGGTCACAATATTTCTGAAACAACCTACCGTCATTATAATTTCATGAATAGCGTGGTAGTCAAATAGAAATACGACATACTGTGTGTAACAATTATGATTAATAAGCCATTTGCCGCTAAAGTTTACACCGCAGTGTTACGGTATTTGCCAGCATACGTTAGAAGGGATGTTACATAGACTGTCAACATGTAACAAGACTTGGGAAATTCCTCGGAGGATACTGCTTGCTGTGTACATTGCGCCGGGCGAACACGCCACTGGGATATCCCACACTCAAGTTGCTAATGGTGCAGCCCTGCTCTGTGAGTACCTAAGCAAACTGAAGGGAGAGTTTAAACTACCTACATTGTCTCGTGGAATATTAAAACAATCTATTATCTATATTCTGATTATCAGAAAAGTTGACACAAATAGAACAAAGGAAAATACTTTTTGTGAAGTCATTCATACCTATATGGAATTTTCCATTCAATTACATTTCCGACAAATACTTTATATTGAAACAATTTCTACTATAGCGAGGATATGTATTTAAATTACTTCATCATTCTATATTCAAATGTTTGTTATACTGCTTAGGCTTTTACAGCTGAAATTGGTCAATACACTTTGTAACGACAATAGATATTGCGGCACTGTTCTTATTCACTGAACTTAACCAAGGGTGGGATCTCCTTTTATTAAGCTACCGGCTAGAGATCGGGAGATCCGTGGTTCAAATCCCGGCTATGGCATTGAATTTTTCAGTCTGACTCTACCTATCCAATCCAGTACTTAAGTACTATAAATTAACTGATATAAGTTTTTGTAATCTGGATATCAGGAATAAACGTCACACAATTTTCGAGTAAGAACGTCTACGTCCGAACCTCCTGGGTCGGTATTTTTATTCACCCTCTCAAGGACGTCTTATATTCTTACCGATGTTGACTACTTCTATCATCACCGAGCGAGGTGGCACCGCGATAACGTGTGCGACTCACATTTAGGAGGTTGCGGTTTCGATCCCCGTCGCCGAGGTTTTTCGTGCTTTTCCCTCATCACTTAGGCGAATGCTGATATGCTTATTCGCCCGAATCATTTTCCTTTCATGCCATTCCCTTATTATATTTCAGTTATGCTTCTAGGCTCTTGGTGTGTGGCAATGCTGCCAGATATTGCGCTTATGTATGCGACTGCTGTTTTCAGCATTGAGGTGGCGTTGTGGTCGCTGACATATGATGACGAACTTGTGTTGGCTGCTGCATGGCGGATCCTGGCGCCGGCATGGAGAACTGTCAGCAACTTCGTGGGAAATAGATCACAACATTCGCATTCCGTGAGGCCTCCCTCACTGTTACCAATCCTTTACCTTTTCCCCTATAATCAGCAAATATAAACTAATTTCCAATGAAATTCTCTTGACTTAAACAAAATTTCCAATGCAAGCTGATTTTACTTTAAATATTCATTAGCTTAAATGCAATTATAGACACTTTAGATATGACCAAGCTTGAAATAGCAGCCATGCATTTATAAATTTTGTCTTCTTTTCTGTAGGCTAACATTAATACAACGTCTTTCAGATAAGTAAGAATCATTTCCATTTTGAATATATACAGCTACAGTTAAGTAAATATGAATATCCACTTCAAATATCTATTTGCTTGAATGAAATTACAGCCAAGAACGAAACAATTCCAGCTAAGTATAACAGCCAAACGCTATGAAACGTTTTTACATAAAGTATAGACCAGTTTGAATAAAACTGCAGTTAAATGCATCAACTTAAAGTATAAATTAGCTTGAACGAAACTACAATGAAACGCAAAAGTATTAAGAGCTTCCAATTCAAGTATATTCCCCTAAGGCATTAATTGTTTTACTATATATACCATTGTTCTTATTCTTGAACTAGTTCTGAATACCCCTGTCACAGTCGTCTGCATGTAAGCGATTCAAATATCCAGAATCGTGAAGGTCATTCATTCAAAATCGAACGCCGTGAGTTCGAACCCCATCAACTGCAGTCAAATGTGGCTGTATTAAAAGGATAGGGAGAGCCCACCGTGTATTAGTACGCAGCGATGAAGACGAGGTTACAAAATCCATCCAACTGCACCGATTTTGCTTTGTTTTTTTTTTTAAACGAAACTCACAGAACTACTAAAATAAATATATAATATGAAATAACTACAAATATTTTATTATATCATTAAATTTCAGTATAATATTTTAAGTAAAATGAAAACTCTTGAATATATTAGAACTTTGCCTAATTTATCTTTCATCCAAATATCAACACTGTGCATGAAAAAAAATTAAAATAGATCAAAAGCAATATCATGTAATTGTAATTCATCCAAAGTTTAGATAAAGGTTCATGTGTACTTCCGTTAAACTTTGAAGAAGTCAGAACAGTAGAATATTTGAATACTTTACACGATACTTAAGTTCAGTATATTTAAACGAAGTGGAATAAAGATTTTTAAACAAAATTCCCTGTCTAATGTACCTTTTATACGTATGAAACATTTGTTATCCTTATTTTTCAAAAATTCATATAATTTTCTTAAAATACCTTATGCCCATATTCATTAAATCGTCAATAATATGTTTAGGTGCCCTGAATTTTCTGATTGCTGTGTGAAAGTTTTATTAGGAATTAACGTGTATAATTTTATGTAACCAGTAACATTTAACAGGTAGAAATTTATGAAAAAATAAAGTTGTATCTATGGAATTCACCTTGAAATTTGGTGGAAAATCTCGAAAACATAACTGAGTTCTGCGCCCAAAAGTAATTCATCACATACAGTTTCAAGCTTATCCCTTTTTGTGTTAAACGCTTACATTTATATGAGTTAGCAGAGGAACCGAAATGTAATTTTTAAAGAATAATTCGAGTTCTAGTTTCTTGTTTAATTTTGCATTTTTGCTCGTTAAAATGTTGCACATCATAGAACATTTTCCAAATTCTCAAAAAATGATAACACATATTCGGAATATTCAACCAATCAAAATTGTCATAAACAGATTTCTAAAAAGACGAATGTCGATTAAATCAATGCTCCATTAATAGCAGTTCACTGATTTCGTTCACAATTTAATATGATCTAAAATTAGATTAAAAGACGTTAAATTAAAAAAAATACTGTGAGAAAGTTTTGGAGGTTTTAAGCCAAAATAAACTGTAGAAAAATATAAGTAGAGTGGATAGTGTTCTAATGCCTATTCGTTGAAGCCAACCAAAGTGTATATGAAAATTTTATCTCATCGGTATTCTGCAAATAATACCAAGTGCAAAGTTGGTGTTTTGAGATAATGTCTCATTCTGACTAGGTGTGTTCAATGGTATGTGAGGTGGTGTAATGTAAAAAAAAGAACAAAGGCCTCTCCTCCCAGAAATATCAATTTAGCTCTTTTGAGATTATTACATCATTTTACCTATAAATGTCCAAGTGATAGGCATTCTTTTCCATTTCTAAATCATGTTTATTTTGCATTTTCATTAAATACAAATTTCACATCTTTTAAGCACGTAGAAATTAATTAAAGTGCTGAGTAAGCTCAGCTTGTCATAATTATACTACGCATGCATTGTCAAAATTCATTTAGAAAAGCAACAATGTTACTGTCACTGTCATGTATTCGAAATAATTAAATTCATTGCCACCAGCAGCATGTTTACTCGCAGCAAGTTTTTATTTAAGTTTAGGAAAACTGCTGTTTCTAACAATGGAAGAGAGGTTTTGTGTGTATCAATTGCTGTGCAAAAAATACAAATTATTGTTCATAAACAAGGTTACGTAATACTAAACATAATACAGATGAGAAAAAGGCTTTCAGCATATTTTTAAATTATACAATAGTAAACAAATAAAGAAACATTTAGAATAAATACTTCTGAAGTAACTTGAGTAATTCAGTTATTTGTTGTTCATTAAAATAGTCAGACTGATCAGCGCGTAATTCAGGTATCTAAGCCTATATCGCTTGAAGCTGACACAAATAATGCAGGAAGGAATTATACGAGTTTTTTTTTTTCAACCTCCGATAGACATAAATAAAGAGCAAGTTCATAGAAAGCAATTATTTTATTACTAAAAGTGTTGTACACTTAATGTTACTTTTCAACATAATCACCGAAAAGATCGAGACATTTATCGTACCTGTGCACAAGCTTTGCAATACCCGCTTCAAAAAATACTGCTGCCAATGATTTCAAATGATCATTGACGTTGTTTTGAAGATCATCTTCTTCTACTTTATGGTAATCGGGTAAAACATTAGCATAAATTGTCTCAATTACTTGCTTCCTTGTTAAGTAGAAGGGAAATAAGGGGATGGGCTAAAGTTATAATCAAATCTTTTAAAAGCTGGTAGCCATGTGGTTAAAATCCACTTCTATGCAGTGGCAGGAACTTACAACTTTCCGTGTAAGAAAAGTTGATTTTAAATCTGAAACAATTAACAAGGAATATCTAAAAACGATCAACTCCACACAAAAAATTATATAACATAAATTGTGTGTTTTAATGTGCTTTACATTTTTGTGTGGTAATTTTTTGTCTATCTCTTATGGTTTAGAAGTTATGCAAAAATAGTAAAATTCACCGAGAATAAAGTAGTTTTCAGAGGCTTATCCCAGAAAATTCAAGATATATTTATATACCAGTTTAAAGGTCTTTAATATACGATATTTTAATCAAAATCTTTAGAGCCATTGATGAGAAAATCAAAATTTTCGTAAAACGTTCCATGTAAAGGTTAGTTTAGGGTTTGGGGGATTTTTCTCAAAATCTTCGTGTCGCAATCCTAGAGGATACTAAACTTAAATACCAAGTTAGGTATTTTACAGACTTTTCGTATTTCAGGTGTCGTGTTCAAAGCACACGAACACACGGACACACGGACACACACACGTACCTTTTTCTGAAAATGCTGTTTTTGGATACAGGAGACCCTAAGACATATATTTCCGGTGAAATCTCGGTATCGAATTTTTGGGTGGAGTGCAATACCTTCTCTACACACTACATATATAGTAGGTACAGAGAAAGTAAAAATGCCAGGAAGGGCAAGGTAGATAACGGAGGAGAAACGTTCCGCTCCGTGACCGAGTAGTTAGACCACTCGTCTCTCACCAAGGCGGCCTGAGTTCTATCCCATGAGATAGCATGTGGGATTTGAGTGTGCAAATCGGCTCAGGCTTTCCGGTTTCCCCTGCCATCGCTTTCCACCGGTGCTTCATCTTCATTCCATGTATCATCGCCTGCGGTACCGTTCTAGTAAAAGTGGGCGTTTAACACTATCAAAATAAATAGGAGGAAAACACCTCTGCACTGCAATCTATGCACCTGCTGTTGCTTACTCCCCCCAGAAGGATAGGATGAGATGAAAAAGCTAGAGACCAAAGACTAAGCAGACAAGCCATCAGAGACGGAAAGTCCCTAACCACTTAATGTACACAGGGACTACTCTTTCCATCAAATATGCATCTGCGCCATCTGCTACACTCCGCCTGGAGCCACACTTGAGGGGGAACGGAATGAAGAATAAAAGATGTAAAAGAAATTGCGGTAAATAAGAAATAATCCAAGGATTCACTTGGAAACCCCAGGAGACCATGAAAAAGTAATGGTTCCAAGTGGGCGATCCCCGAGGATCGAACCCGGGACTTCCCGATGGCGAGTCGCACAATTTACCACCTCGCTAGGTGGAAAGCACCCTTACTTCCCGAATTACCTTACTCTATTATAAACATTTGATTTCATATATCATTATGTCACCGCCTATATACAACAAGAACTAGTTAATAAAAACATGTGATATACGACTATTTCTCTTAACAGTTGCTGAAATAACAGGATGTAGGTAGAAAACGGGGACATAATAAGCAACAAATAAATCATGTGAATATAGCGCATAACTACACTCTCAGCCCATACCTACTATGTACATGAAGTTTAGAAAAGTTGCACCCAAAAATACATGTTTTGAGTCTCCCTGAATACAAAGAAGCATTTAAATAAAGTTCAGGTGTGTATCTGCGTGTCTGTGGACAGTATAGCTCAAAAACGAAAAGTCCGTTAAATACCAAGCGTGGGAGTATTTAAGTTTAATATCTCCCAAGGATGCAATACAAAGATCTTATAGAAAATTCCCTTTCCTCAACTAGCCTTTACATGGAAAACTTTTAGAAAATTTTGATTTTCTCAAAAATGCCTTTAACAATTTTGATTAAAATATCGTATATTAAAGATATTTACATGACAAATAAAATGTATATCTTCAATTTTCTGGAATATCAACAATTTTTCAGAGTGTATTTCACTGAATTTTGCATAACTGTTAAACGAAAAGAAATAGACAAAAACTTACCACACAAAATATGTAGACACATTATTTATGTCATATACTTTTTTACTTCTTCTAGTCCATGGGTACATACAATGTACATAGTAGTTAGACATTTTATGCATTTCACTCAAAACTGGTGGGGGTCCCCTGAGTCAAAAGAATTAGAAAAAGATCCGTGTGTGTCTTTGGGCAGCACAGCTCAAAAACGAAAGGACCGTTAATAATATATTTGGTATCTGTGTTTAGTATCTTCCAAGGATGCGAGACGAAGATTTTCAAGTAAATTCTCCTACCACAAACTACCCTTTACATGGAAAAATGTATGAAAATGTAGTTTTTTAAAAAAATGACAGTACTAATTGTGATTAAAATACCGCACATTAACAGCATTTTGTCACAAATAAAATGTATATTCTCAATTTTTTGGGAATAGCACCTGAAGAGTTGTTTATTCTGAATGAGCTTTGAGAAACTTTGCATATTGTTTAATCCATAAGAAATAAACACAACTTACCTCACAAAATCTAGCTGTCATATACGTTTTTCTTGTAGAATTGATCGTATTCCAGATATTTCTTGTAATTTTGTTCAATTTTAAACTACCTAAATTTTCTAAACCCGGACCATGCAAAGCGAACAGAACCTGGTTTGCTTCACATAGCAATGGGCTTTTAAAAGATTTGTCTATAGCCTAATGTATTCCCTGATATCCCTTTTACTTAAAAGGAAGCGAGTAATAAGACCAATTCCGCTAACGTTTACCTTTCTTGTTATGAAGCAGATAAACGAATAATCTTTTATGATAATAGTTTGTATATAGAATAGCCACAGAAAATTATGCTAATGGAATACACCGTATTTTATTTTGAAAAGCTGACATTCTGAGGTATTCCTTGTTATTGGTTTCAGATTTAAAATACAAATAAAGTAATTTCAATCAAATAGCAATAAGCCTTTAAACTATTTGACTAATGCTTTAGCCTTTGGTACTCGCTTATTTCCCTTCTGATTACAAGGAACAAAATAGTAAGAAAATTTCTCCTAATTTTATGTCGATTAGCATGAGGGTGATAGAAGACCATGCCTGTTAACAATAAATTATAAGCGCGATAGGCAAACTCATGTGAATAGAGCACATCAGATTTTTTTTACTGTTTCTCAATTGGGTACTCAGAGAGTAAGCACTTAACATTTGAACCTATAAATATCCAAATAAGTCAATAATAATATTCATATTTAACCATATTAATTTACTTATTAATTAATATATCTGCAATTAT